>CM064575.1:47153487-47438487 GCA_032716605.1 Paralithodes platypus
GAGGTGGGGAACAGCTCGGAACCCGGCTAGCATTGGCGGAAAAGAGACGGGTGAAGCGTAAATATTCGCATTTTGGCTCTGCATTTCAAATATTCATAGCGCAAAAAGTATTTGTCCTAGGAACTTCTAGTTTGTTTTATACTCATCAGCATTATTTGCCGTATTCATACAGCTTAAATTTAAAACCATACACTTCGTAGCAACGAAATAAATCGAAGATGTTATAAACCATATCTATTTTTTTTTTCGGTCACTGCATGGAAACAATTGCGCATAGCTCGCGAACCAATTACGCTATAGTATTTTTGTTTTCACCATTGGAAAGAGCAAATTTTTTTGATTCTGGTGATATATACAGTTATATACGTATCCGAGCAAATAACGTAACCACGAGGTGGGGAACAGCTCGGAACCCGGCTAGCATCGCCGGAATAGAGATGGGTGAAGCATGAATATTCGCATTTTGGCTCTTCATTTCAAATATTCATAGCGCAAAAAGTATTTGTCCTAGGAACTTCTAGTTTGTTTTATACTCATCAGCATTATTTGCCGTATTCATACAGCCTAAATTTAAAACCATACACTTCGTAGCAACGAAATAAATCGAAAATGTTATAAACCATATCAATCAAAATATATATATTTTTTTTTTCGGTCACTGCTTGAGAACTATTGAAGATAAACAATTTCTGTTTTCAGATTTGGAAAGAGGAGAAAAAATACTATTATTTGAGCAAAAAAAAATATATGGTCATCACTCACAATTTAGAGCTAGGACCGTGTGAAGACAATTGCATGGGAAATAATTGTATTCCGGACTCATTTACACTTTCATATTTCGATTTATTGACATTTTTTTTTTTTTTATCATGTACTATAAATATTCCTCTTTCCATTGACATATGATACATCACAATAAACAGCATTCTGGTGGATGAAAATACAGAAAAACGCAAGGCTTCGAAAACTCGCCCAGCCTGATATTTCATGGCAAATTAGAGAATGTCTGACCGTAAGTTAGATAAATAAGTTGCTGGATGCGGGAGGGTTAATATTAAATGAACGTCAACATGATCAAAAACACAACACATTTGAACAGATCATATACCGGTACCAATAAAAGAGTGAACTCGCAAAGTACCGTAAGTTAGAACTGCAATTACACACACACTCTCTCTCTCTCTCTCTCTCTGATGCTGTCTTATATTTACGTAATACACTGATAGGCTTAACCTATGGGTGTGAATATCCTAGGTTTGAGTCCTTGGAGTGCCACATGTATTTGTTGATTTCATTGAGTTTAGAAGTAAAGTTGGGTGTTGAACAAATATGAATTTATCCTATCATATAATTTCTGATAGTGCTTCAATCATCACGCGATTTGCTGATATGGTTAGCATACGTACTGTACGTTAAACGAACATTAAATCAATAGTTACAGCCGAAGATCATGGCGGGGTGGCTTTCTCACAATAAGAACATTAATAATACTTTTTTATAATAATACTCATAATTTATGAATGTTAATAAAATAATATCTATAAAAATAATAGCGTCTATATAAATAGGGATGCTACCCATACAGTATTCTAAAGCTAAAACTTAATTCATACCATCAGTGACCGTTAATAAAGTGCTTGCACATATTACACCCTGGCTTTCTTCCACCAGATTTACCTGATAAACATCCGTAAAATAATAGGATATAATATATTTGATAATTAGATCAAACTACACACTACTCCCCTCCTTCCACAGGCCCCCTTTATCCCCATATCCACTGGCAAACTACCGGGCATTGTCTGATGATTTCGCTCAACCACCGCCGCGGCCATTCCCCTGCTTTGCCCGCTGAATTTGCCCTATGACGGACATTTCCCTCTTGCCCAGACGGGCAGTGCTCGATCGTGTGGACGGGGCTTAAGATACTGCTGTTTTAAATGCCCATTTGTATCTCAGAGAGGAAATGATAAAGTGTGAATACAATTAGGTGAATAAAATAACAATACAGTACTAAGGAAATAATTTATTAATTTACAAATGCAGTCATCCGTGGGTTTCGGGCAAGGTGCTGGTCTAGATGAACTTTAAAAATATCAACGGTGTTGCAGTCCTATAACATCTCGGGGAAGCCCATTCCACAGATTGACAACTCTATTAAAGAAGAATTTCTTAGAATCATCCGAGTTGAACTCGCTCTAGTTTGTCTATATCTTTTTGGTAGTAGGGTCACTAGGACTGAACGCAATATTCCAGAAGTGGACGGACTAACGAATTGCAAAGAGTGAGGATTACATCTTTGGATTTATGCTCAAAAGATCTGCCTATAAAACCTATAATTTTGTTTGCTTTCTTAACTTTTGTACACTGTTGACTAGGTTTTAGGTTACTCGATATTGTTACTCCCAACTCCATTTTTTCTGTCTACGCTCTCTACTGGTTGCCATTGATTGAATAGTTTGCTTTCTCATTTCAGTTTCCGATGTGAAGTACTTTGCATTTATCTTCGTTGAAGCTCATTTGGCAGATTTGAGCCCAATGTGACAATCTATATAGATTGTGTTGCATATCTTTAACATGTTCATTTTTTATTACAGTATTTGCAATTTTTGTATCATCTGCAACCTTTGAGATTGTACAGGCTAGACCGTCGTCTATGTCGTTAATGTAGATTAGGAAGAGAATTGGCCCCAATAATGATCCTTGAAGTACACCACTAGTTACATTGGTCAAAGTCGATGCTCTCCCACTTATGGCTACTCTTAGCTTTCTTTTTCCGAGAAAATTTTCTAACCAATTCAAAACATTGCCTTGTAGTCTGTGCACTTTTAGCTTCATCAACTCTCCGTAAGCAGAGTGGTATCGCCCCCCGTATAGTGGTACATGCTGACCGAAATGTCTGTCTGTCTGTCCGTCCGAGAACTCCTCCTAGACCGTTTGACGGAGTTTCACCAAACTTCACATGAACCTTCGGTGCGTGAATTAATAAAAAAAATTTTGAATTTGTGCAATAGTTATGATCTTAGGTCCAAAAAATGGTTTTGCACCCCTCCACCCCCCCCCCCCCCCCCCCTTTTAGGACCCCCACCCCCCACCCTGTACCTATTCCCTGTGTGTGTGTGTTACGTCCTAGCATGTTTCACATGCTCGCACCCAGTCAGGGGACACCCTGACGACGTATACAGACTAATAACACATAACAAAGCCACTCCAACAGCTTCCTCTCTCTCCAACACCCCTTCTCCCCTCTCTACACTCTTCAGAAACAAAGTAAGAAAAGTAGAAAGTAGCTACGAGGTGCTGTTGTAAAGGCTTATCCCTCAATACCTTCATCTGAATCTGTGACGATAATGGTGAGACGTCTGTCTGTCTGTCCGATAACTCCTCCTAGACCGTTCGACGGATGGTAGTAATAGTGGGGATGATGGTGGTAGTAGTGATGATGGTGATAATAGTAGTGATGATGGTTGTAGTTGTAGTGATGATAATGACAGTAGTGATGATGATGACAGTAGTAGATATGATGGTGAAAGTAGCCTACTAGTAGTAGTGATAATGGTCATAATAGTAATGATGATGGTGACAAGTAATGATGACAGTTGTAGTGATACTAGTGATGATGGTAGTGACAATGGTGACAGTATTAGTGATGATGGTGAAAGTTGTAGTGATGATGAGTTGTAGTGATGACAGTTGTAGTGATGATGAGTCGTAGTGATGATGGTAAGAGTAGTAGTGATGACTATAATAGTAGTGATGATGATAGTAATGATGATAGTGACTAATAGTGATGATGGTAACCCATCGCAGAGTTGGGTATGCCGTTTTGATTTTGGGCGAAACGGCACATCTACTTTATCAACTCTGTGTAAGCAGAGTGGTATCGCCCCCCGTATAGTGGTACATGCTAACCGAAATGTCTGTCTGTCTGTCTGTCTGTCCGTCCGAGAACTCATCCTAGACCGTTTGACGGATTTTCACCAAACTTCACACGAACCTTCGGTGCGTGAATTCGACGGTAATTAACAAAATATTTTTTGAATTTGTGCAATAGTTATGATCTTAGGTCCTAAAAATGGTTTCCCCCCACCCACCCCCCCAAGCCACCAGACCCCCACCCCCCAGTACCTATTCCCAAGCAATGATGATGGCGTTCTGTGTGTGTGTGCCCCGTAGGGGCACACTCACACTAAACGCCATCCATCAGGGAGCGAGAAAAAAACTCGCCTGCATTATTTTGTTAGGTTTAGTTTAGTTGACATTAGAAGTGATGGTAGTAATAGTGGGGATATTGTTGATGGTGATAATAGCAGTGATGATGGTTGTAGATTTCGTGATAATGATGACAGTAGTGATGATGATGATAGTGATGATGATAACAGTAGTAGATATGATGGTGACAGTACTAGTAGTAGTGATGATGGTCATAATAGTATTGATGATGGTGACAGTAGTAATGATGATTGTAATATGATGGTGACAGTATTTAGTAATGTTGGTAAGTAGTAGTGATGATGGTGAAAGTTGTAGTGATGATGAGAGTAGTATTGATGATGAGAGTAGTACTGATGATGGTGAGAGTAGTAGTAATAGTAGTAGTGATGATGATAGTAATGATTGACTAGTAGTGATGATGGTGACCCATCGCAGAGTTGGGTATGCCGTTTTGATTTTGGGCGAAACGGCACGTCTACTTTATTAATAAGCGTCTGTGCGGAACTTTATCAAAGGCTTTTGGAAGTCAAGATATATAATATCTATAGCTTTACTTTCATCATATAGTTTAAGGATATCATGGAGGAAGTCTAAAAGGTTGGTCAAGCAGGAAAGATTATTTAAAAAACCATGTTAGGTATCCTATAGTCATTTTTTTTCCTCCAGGTGGTTTACGAGTTTGTTTATCAACTCTGCGTAAGCAGAGTGGTATCGCCCCCCGTATAGTGGTACATGCTAACCAAAATTTATGTCTGTCTGTCCGTCTGTCTGTCTGTCTGTCCGTCCGAGAACTCTTAGACCTTTTGACGGATTTTCACCAAACTTCACACGAACCTTCGGAGCGTGAATGCGACGGTAATTTTTTTTTTTTTTAATTTGTGCAATAGTTATGATCTTAGGTCCAAACAATGGTTATGCCCCCCCCCCCCCCCCTTCAAAACCCCCACCGCCCACCCTGTACCTATTTCCTGTGTGTGGGCACACACACACACAGTTGTTGTTTTTTGGAATTTGTGCAATAGTTATGATTTTATGTCTAAAATATGGTTTTGCACCTCCCCCACCCCCCTCAGGCCCCCCACCCTGTACCTATTCCCAAGCAATGATGATGGCGTTGTGTGTGTGTGCCTATTTAGGGACAGCAGTGATTATATTGGTGGTGATGATTATCAACTCTGCGTAAGCAGAGTGGTATCGCCCCCCGTATAGTGGTACATGCTAACCAAAATGTCTGTCCGTCTGTCTGTCCGTCCGAGAACCGTTTGACCGTTTGACGGATTTTCACCAAACTTCACACGAACCTTCGGTGCGTGAATGCAACGGTAATTGATTTTTTTTTGTTTTTGTTAATGTGTGCAATAGTTATGAATTTAGGTCTAAAATAAGGTCCCCCCCCCCCCCTGTACCTATTCCCAAGCAATGATGGCGTTCTGTGTGTGAGTGTAATTGTAGTGATAATGGTGATAATAGTAGTGGTGATGGTTGTAGTTGTAGTGATGATGACAGCAGTGATGATGACAGCAGTGATGATGATTACAGTAGTCGATATGATGGTGACAGTACTAGTAGTAGTGATGATGGTCATAATAGTAGTGATGATGGTGACAAGCAATAATGATAGTTGTAGTGATAACGATGACAGTATGATGATGGTGACAGTGTTCGTGATGATGGTGATTAGTAGTGATTATGGTGAAAGTTGTAGTGATGATGACAGTAGTAGTGATGATGAGAGTAGTGATGACTATAATAGTAGTAGTGCTGATGATAGTAATGGTGATAGTGACTAGTAGTGATGATGGTGACCCATCGCAGAGTTGGGTATGCCGTTTTGATTTTGGGCAAAACGGCACGTCTACTTTATCAGAGTTTCTAGCATTTTGCATACAACAGAGGTTAAGCTGATTGCGCGATAGTTTCTAGGCAAGGATTTGCTGCCTTTTATCTACTCTGCGTAAGCAGAGTAGTATAGCCCCCCGTATAGTGGTACATGCTAACCGAAATGTCTGTCTGTCCGTCTGTCCGTTCGAAAAACTCCTCCTAGACCTTTTGACGGATTTTCACCAAACTTCACACGAACCTTCGGAGCGTGAATGCGCCGGTAATTAAAACAAAACAATTGAATGTGTGCAATAGTTATGATTTTAGGTCCAAAAACTGGTTTTGCCCCCCCCCCCCCCCTACCTATTTCCTGTGTGTGTGTGTGTGTGACCCTACGGGGCAGGAAAGAGAAGGGAAAAGAGAAGGTAAAAGAGAGGAAGAAGGTAGTGAGAGAGAGAGAGTGAGAGTGAGTGAGTAGAGAGTAGAACAGGGGGAAGGGTGATGAAGAAGTTTTGGAACAATTGTTTTTTTAATTTTTTTTTAAAGGTGGGGGCTCATGGTTTGAGGTAAACATGGAATGATAATCCCCAAGCTGTACATAAGTATCTTGCAAAATGCAATGGCACTGAAATAATTATGAACAATGGTATAAAGGATTTTGTGGATCGTCTATACCAGGCCTGTGACGTCACACCAGTATAAGTCCACCATCCAGTCTAGGATAAGGATACTGGTGTGACATCACTATGACGTCACAGGCCCGGTATAGACGATCCGCAAAATCCTTTATACCATTGTTAATAATTATTTCAGTGACATTGCATTTTACATGATAATTATATGCAGGTTGGCAATTAGTTTTCCATGTTTACCTCAACCCATGAGCCCCCACCTTTAATTAAGAGACAATGAACGGAGGAAGGAAAAACACAGATAAAACAAAAAGGTCCATGTGCCTAAAGGCATCCTCCATTCATAAAATGTTTGTAACAACTGGATTTAAACATTTGTAGATTGTAAGTTTGTGGAAAGCAATTCGAGGGAAGTGAATTCCAAAGAGTAGTAGCTCTGGGGATAAATGAATTCTGATAAGCAGAAGTTCTGCATTGTGGAGGAGAAAGTGTAAATTCATGGGCGCTCTCAGCTGCCCTAGTTCTACGGGGAAAGATGTGGAGAGGTGGCACAATTGAAGCAAGTTCCTCGGAACAATTGCTGTGAAAATATCTGTAGAATAATGGAAGGGATGCAACGTTTCTTCGTATGGATAATGTAGGAAGGTCCTGTGTGATTGCAGGGTTATTGATTAATCTAATAGCTTTATTTTGAATTTTGTCCAACTGCCTCAATGCAAGCACTCCACTTCCACCCCACAGAGGTGAACAGTAATCCATCTGAGAACGCACATGACTTTTATATATTACGGCCAACTGCTTGTCAGTGAAGAATTCTCGAACTCTGTACAGGAGTCCCAGCTTTTTAGAGGCATTCTAGCAATGCTTCTAACATAATGTGTCCAGCTCATGTTAGTAGTTAATGTTACACCGAGAATGTCAATACTAGGGGAAGTGAGAATATTTACATCATTAAAAAATATATGGGAGTCAGTGAGATTCTGTCGGTTAGAAAATTGAATGTACTTTGTTTTCTGTGCATTAAAGGAAACTAGATTCTTTTGTCCCCATCCATTAATTCTAGAAAGGTCCTGGTTCAGAGAAATTGCAGTGTTTATTTTTGAATTTATAAGATCGGGTTGGGTGAATGAATTGGTAAATGTGAAGGAACTGTGGAGTGTTGAGTCATCTGCGTAGGAATGTATTGGATTATGAGTGGTAGATATGAGATCATTGATATGAATGAGGAACATAATTGGGGCCAAAACTGATCCCTGGGGAACACCAGCATTTATTGAGTGAAATTGAGAATAAAGGCCATCTACCATTACACGTATTTTTCTGTTATGAAGATAAGAAGAAATTAGTGGAACTAATGATGCAAGGCCGTAGTGTGACATCTTCGACAATAAGGATTGATGCCAGACTCTATCAAATGCCTTTGATATATCCAGTGCTATTGTATGTGTTTCACCATGTTGGTGTGTAGCTTGGTTGATTTGATGCGTAAGAAGGCAAAGCATGTCTGCAGTTGATCGACATCGTCTAAAACCATATTGCCTATCACTGATTAATTTATTATTCTCAAGATGCTTAATTATGTGATTATTTAATATAATTTCAAAGACTTTACCAAGAGTGGAAGTTATAGCTATTGGTCTGTAGTTTGAAGGATCTGAAGAGGCACCTTTTTTAGGAACTGGATGGATGTTTGGTTCTTTCCAGGGTACTGGGAAGCATGAGGTATGAGTACATAGACGGAAATTTTTTGCCAATACAGGAGCGAGCACCAAGGAGCAATTCTTAAGTACTATTGGAGGAATTTCATCTGGACCAGGAGCCTTATCTACTGAGAGATTCTGCAAAATAGTTTTGACATGTCTGGTGTGGATCTTAAGTGAGGGAATTTCAGGCGAATTAAAATTAAGTACAGGGACATCTTGATTTATTTCATCGAAGGTTGAGTTGGTGGAGAAAATATCCGCAAGAAGGTTAGCTTTACCTCGTGGGTCACTTACAAGATTGCCAGTCGGAGATTTTAATGGTGGAATGGATGAAGCAGTAGTGAAGTTGGATTTAAATGAGTTAAGAGTAGACCAAAATATTTTGTTATCATTTGGATTATTTAGAAGTTTATTTGCCTGCTTGTGGAGAAAGTTTGATTTAGTTAGGTTTAATACAGTTTTGGCATGATTTCTGATGTTTCTAAAGTAATTAAAGGCTTCATGTGTTTTGATCTAGTGTATGCATTGTAGGCTATTGCTTTTTGTTCAGTTACTCTAGCACAATTATGGTCAAACCATTTAGGTGAATTAGATCTTTTACTGTACTTTTGATGAGGAATAAAAGTTTCCATTCCAATTTTTACAAAATATTGTATGTGGCTCAAGGTGGAGTGTGCATCATTAGAAAAGAAAGAGGTCCAGGGAATATCAATAAAGAAACCTTGAAGACCCTCCCAGTCTGCCCTATTGTAATGCCATTTAGTCACCAAAACAGGTTCAGAGTGGGAAGGTGTGGTAGGTGAAGGAAAGGTAGGTAGTTTCCAATTCTAAATTATGGACAGCAGGATCCAGAGGGGTCCAGAGTTGGTAAGATCAGGAGTACGAAAACAGAGGGGAGAAAGGAGAAGAGAGGAAGTTAGTGAAGGAGGTGAGAGGGATTGGGAGGAGGAGGGGAAGGGAGAGAGAAAAGAGAAAAAGGGGGAAAGAGTTGGAGGGAGAGGGAAAGAATGAGGGAGAGAGAGAAGGAGGAAGGAGTGTTGAAACAATTGTTGATGGAAGGTAGGTGGGTAGAAAAGAGAGTTCCCAATGGTAAGTTATGGTTCATGCACAGGGGGATTTAGTGGAGTCAGTTGAGAGAGAGAGAGAGAGAGAGATCACACAGATGTGATGATAATGGTGAGACGTCTGTCTGTCTTTCTTAAAACTCCTCCTAGGCCGTTCGACGGATTTTCACACAAACTTCTAATTGTAGTGATAATGGTGATAATAGTAGTGATGATGGTTGTAGTTGTAGTGATGATGACAGCAGTGATGATGATGACAATTGTAGATATGATGGTGACAGTACTAGTAGTAGTGATGATGGTCATAATAGTATTGATGATGGTGACAAGCAATGATGATAGGTGTAGTGATGGTGACATTAGAAGTGATGGTATTAATAGTGGGTATGATGGTAATTGTAGTGAGAATGGTGATAATAGTGGTGATGATGGTTGTTGTTGTAGTGATGATGACAGCAGTGATGATGACAGTTGTAGATATGATGGTGACAGTACTAGTAGTAGTGATGATGGTGACAAGCCATGATAGTTGTAGTGATAATGATGACAGTATTAGTGATGATGGTGAGTAGTAGTGACGATGGTGAAAGTTGTAGTGATGATGACAGTAGTAGTGATGATGAGAGTAGTAGTGATGATGGTAGTAGTAGTGATGACTATAATAGTAGTAGTGTTGATGATAGTAATGGTGATAGTGACTAGTGGTGATGATGGTGACCCATCGCAGAGTTGGGTATGCCGTTTTGATTTTGGGCGAAACGGAACGTCTACTTTATCAACTCTGCGTAAGCAGAGTGGTATCGCCCCCGTATAGTGGTACATGCAAACCGAAATGTCTGTCTGTCCGTCTGTCTGTCTGTCTGTCCGAGAACTCCTCCTAGACCGTTTGACGGATTTTCACCAAACTTCAAACGAACCTTCGGTGCGTGAATGCGACTGTGGTAAACTATCAATGGAAGTTAAATATTACTAAGCTATAATGAATCAAATAAAATCAATCTAAATGAATACTCTATATCTAAATTGAATTCAATCTGAAACAAGCTAATTTATATCCAAAGGTCTCACATAATAAATGTATATAATTATAGGGTAAGGTTATAAGGGTTAATATTAGCCAGGAATTAACTCACCAATAGTTCCACGTGGCAATGAGGCAAGGGAGAACGTTTTACCCAATATGGTGGTGGACAATGGGGAACGAGACTTCGGTCCCGAGACACGAGTCAAGTTAAAGAAAGAATAAATGATTACATGGGAATGGACATGAATATTATGCTTATCTATCAGTCAGTCATGATGTCGATGAGAGCGTCGTGATGGTGTAGCTGTGTGTATTGCTGTATGTGTATTGTGATTAGAGGCACAAAAGCACGATCAACTGAGGGCGGAAAATTAGATGTTAACTGGTTGGTGTTCATGAAGGCTCTGACGTACCTCAAAAGCACACCTTGCTGCCTTGGCAAACCGCCAGGAGCCCAAATTATCGTACCGCATTTAGGTTGCTCTATACGATAAATTATATTAATATATACGATAAATTCATATATACTACATAAGACCATGGCAATATTGCTTAATAGCATATTAGGCCTTTTATAACTTAACTTATTTACAATCTTATAATATACGATCTACTCGTCCTACATCGTGCTGTAGGAGAGATCGTGACGTCACAGAGACATCCAAGATCACAAAAGAGTCATAGTCTATCGTATTTATACGATACACTCCCCCCACAAAAAGACCTGAACCCCACCTTAAACCTAAAGTTGCCCAGAGGCTATCTTCTGACGCCACAAGTCGACAGCGCCAGCAGCAGCGCGTCTGGGACGCGTCCCGGTCCGAGAATGATCACCATCAGTATGAGGTGAGTCGTTCCTTCGAGAATCCTCGGACCCAGCAATAACAGGTGGAGCCTCAGATTGCAATGCGGAATCTAGCTCCAAAGCGTACAAACGTGCGATAGGACGAACAGTAGTTCCAGTGGTTGTCTTTAAAAGCGCCACCCGCTCTACAGAGTCTGCCCCCTTGTATACCTCCAATACGCGGCCTAATTTCCAGTATAAACGAGGACTATCTTCTTTAATTAAAACAACGTCACCAACTGTAGGGGCCGTTGGTCTACCAGAGGGAGTAACACTCCTTTCCCTCAATGCTAGCAGATATTCACTAATCCACCGTTTCCTAAAATCCTCGATTATCCTGGATATATACTGGTATCTCTTAGACACCGCTACCGCAGAGTACAACGAGGGATCCTCTAACTCTACTATGGACTGAAAATCAGATGGAAACGCAGTCAATGGTTTTCCATATAGCAAGTGAGCTGGCGTTAATGGTAGTGGTTCTTGCAGGTCGGTGTACACATATGTAAGCGGGCGATCATTCACGACTGCCTCTATCTCTGTGAGGACTGTCGTCAACTCACTCTTCTTTAATAGAGCACGTCCTACAACCGCTCTTAGTCCTGACTTTACTATGCCGACACACCGTTCCCACATTCCACCAAACCAAGGTGCCTTAACTGGAATGAACCTCCATTCGCACTTCTTCTCTCCCAAAAAAGTGATGATAGTAGGATCACTACTCATATCCTTTAGATATTTTGATGCTTGGACATAAGTGGGAGCATTGTCGCTAAGAATGAGTTGAGGGAATGAACGACGGGCACAAAACCGTCTGAACGCCAGCATAAATTCTTCGCTAGACATATTATCACATAGTTCTAGGTGTACCGCTCGAGACGTCGCACAGGTAAACAATAATATATAAACCTTCTCATGCTCCCTCGTCTTCAATGCCCCTGTGTAATCTAATCCTACCGCTTGGAAAGGTTCTACGTGCTTTACACGGCATTCAGGTAGAGGTGGAGCTGGTCCAGTTGCATATGGTTTACCCTTTAGTCTCTGGCATATTACACACTTTCTCACTACGCGTCGAGCTACTTGTCGAACTCTGGGTATCCACCATATGAGACGTAAATTTGATATAATATGACATACCCCGTAGTGTTTTACTTCCCTATGTGCACGTATGATCAATAGATCAGTAACGTGATGTCTTGTTGGCATAAGTATAGGTCGGTTTGTGCCGTCTGGTACACCCGACCACTTCAGGCGACCCTCACACCTGATGAGGCCATTGTCTAGGTGCAACCTTAGTTGACGCACTATATTAGGCATTAATGTCTTATTCGAGCCTTTCAAGGATTCTAATTCATTGGAAAAGGTTTCTACTTGAACCCATTTGATCAAAGTTACTTCAGCTGCTTTAAATTCACGAGCATCAATGTTGTGACCCCTGTTGCAGAGTTGGCCCGTTACTTTAAGCTTAAGATTGGATACATATCGCAACACCCAAGCTACAACTCTGACTAGTTTATTATAGTCACCGAATCTTGCCCACTTTATGATAGGACCCGGTGGCTCATTTGGTTGGGCTGTAACTGCCACTGTTTCCAGTGGCAGAAGTCCCTCACCAACAGCATGCCATATCGTCCATTCACTTTCATGGAGCAGCCACTTTGGACCATGCCACCACAATTCGGACTTCATTAACTGGCTAGCCGTTATACCCCTAGTTATGAGATCACTAGGGTTTTCCTTTGTATTTACATAATGATAAGCAACGTCTGGCAAAAGGGCTCTAATCTCATCTACCCTATTCCGCACATAAACTGGCAGAGACTTCTTGCTATGTATCCAGTTGAGTGCGACCTGACTATCGCACCATACGTGAACGATTTCAATATTTAATTCGCTCTCGTATGCTGCGCGTACATGTTGCACCAGACGTGCTAATAGCAGCATGGCAGTCAATTCCATTTTAGGGATAGTTACCTTCTTAACCGGGGCTACTTTGGCCCGGGCTGTAACTAAATGTGCCCCAAATGAAGTAACAACATATATGGCTACCCCGTATGCCGTGGCGCTAGCATCGCAAAACGTGTGTAACGTAACGTCACCGAACGCCGCCACTTTACGAGGTATAGGTTTAGTACATAGGATGGCATATTCATTCAACAACAATGTCCCTTGGTCATTCAGGTCCTCGGGCAAACTGTCATCCCATCCTATTTTACGTCTCCAAACTTCCTGCATTAGAATCCTAGCTCTTATGGTAATAGGTAATGCTAGACCCAAAGGATCAAAAAATTGCGCAACTTTGCTCAACAGACTTCTTTTTGTGTGCGCTCCTGTCTGCTGAGCAAAAGACCTTGTTTGAAAAGTTAGTATGTCATGTTTAGGTTGCCAGATCATCCCCAAATTTCTGGACTTTTCCTGGTTAAGAGATGCCATACCATCCACCTGTATTAAACTCTGAAGATCTTCACTATTAGTAACCCACTCGCGGAGAAATAGATGTGCATCCGCAAACAATCTGCGTGCTTGCCAGTATGCATACAACAAATCATCTTGACTATCGCTAGTACCCTGCAAATTGTCAATGTATAATCCGCGAGATAGTTTACTTGTGTCCTCATGAGTGTCAGCTAGATGTTTTCTGATTGTGGCATTTAACAAAAACTGCGAGCAAGTGGCCCCAAAGAGTACAACCCGAAAACGGTATATTATGATGGGACTTTCAGAGTCGCTAATGTCGCCGAACCAAAGAAAGCGGGTAACATCTCTATCTTCCTCCTTTAGCTTGACCATCAAGAATGCTTTCTCGATGTCACTGGTATAGGCGTACTTTCCCAGCCTAAACCGCAATAGATGTTGGGACAGGTCCGACACCATGGACGGACCTGTCAACAGGCAGTCATTCAGACTGGGTTGTTGACCTTGGTGGGCAGAACAGTCATACACCACCCGTATTGGTGTGGTGACGCTGTCTTTCTTTACCCCATGATGGGCCAGATAGTGAACCCTACCCTTCTTACACGGTTCCTCGACATCGACTCTCTCAATAAAACCCCTATCCTCATAACTCCGAAATACATCGTCATACGCCTGGCGCGTGCTCGGTTCGTTAGACAATTTCCGCTGCAATGCGCGCAAGCGACCTAATGCCAAACCATAGTTGGTAGGCAGGCTTATCTCACTGTTCTTCCAGGGTAAACTAACTTTATATTGCTTGTCTGAGGCACAGTAGCACACAGACTCGTCAAACCTTTGTAGCGCAACTTCCGAGTCATAATCAGTCTCCATAGGATTAATGCCTATGTGATCCAATCTCCACAGTCGTTCCAGGTCGAACTCGGCAGCCATCTTAGGGTCACTAGGTTGGGAATCCTCCCTTCCCAACTCCTCTGCCGCGGTTACATTGACTCTATATATCGAGACCGTGTCGACCAGGACCTTTGACTGTGTAGTATGCACCTTTCCGCTCATGCAGTATCCAAATTTAGTGGGGATTAAAATTACACCACACATCTTTTTAAATCCAGGGTATACTACTTCATAATAATGATCCACACCAAGTAGAACATGCACCTCACTCTGATTTCCCATGGGATCTGACAAGTTAACCCCTTTGCTACGTAATGCGTGTTCCACCTTCTTCACACCCACAGATACATATTCTGGTAGGGTGTCTACTACGATACAAGTCATAAAGTACCGGTTTTTACGATAGAAATATGAAATCTCCGCTATCTCGTAGTCTTGTTTATCAGTAACCCCTGTGAAGCCCTGTAATCGAAGAGTCTCAGCCCCTACGATTCGGTGCTTCAGTCCCACTAGTACGGACCTCTTTATAAAGGAACGTTGAGACCCTTGATCTAGAAGTACCCGACAAACTTTGTTACTGTCATTACCTTCCATGGGAATCTGTATTGTGGGCAATATAGTGGTGTCTTGCGTGCTACCTAGTGCCACAGTTGTAGTACCCTCATTTTTGACGTCTTTGACTTTATCTGCTGTAGGACACAACTTATCAAAGTGATGTCCTTTGCAGTGCCGACAGGGCCTTAAGTATGTAGCAGTACATTGTCCCTGCTTACCATGTTCCCCACTTAGACAACCTACACATAGCTTCAATCTTCTCGCCTGTGCTAGTTTTGTCTCATTTGTCGGGTATTTTACACAGAAACTCCATTTATGTTTGTTGTTACATAGCTTACATAGAATCTGAGCAGGTTTCTTATACACACCCTCTTTCTTTACTTTAGTCCCCACTGTCATGCTTACTGTTCCCCTCTTCTCCACATTCTCACTCCCTCCCGACACATACATTCTCCCTTTGTTCAACTGTAGAATATTGATCTCCTTACTGAACTGAGTTTTGAATTCCCCCAGCTCGAATGATCTTACCTTATCAAGTATTGCCATAGGAAGCTTCTGACGCAAGATAATGACTATCATTTCCTGCGTGGTAAGCCCTAGGGTATCTAGCGATCGAGTATGGCACTCCATATTTGCCCTGAAGTTTGTCAACTCATCAACCTTATACTGTGGTTCTGCGAGCCCCAACAAGGCAACGACATGGGCCATCTTCAACTGCTCTCTATCCCCGTATGTGGACTCTAATAAGTGTACCGCTTCAAGATAACTACCACCTACTACTGCAAAACCCTCTATTAAATGTAAGGCCTCTCCTTCCATTTGTCCCTTCAGATAGTGAAACTTGCGGACATTATCCAAAGAGGATTCATGAACCGTAGATCGAAATACGTCCCAGAAAGCTAACCACTCGGTCAACTTGCCCCCAAATGTAGGAAGATTGAGCTTTGGGAGGTGTACAGTATGTTTTGGGTCAGCCCTTCTATGGGCCTCATTATCGCCTCCCTTCTTACTCGCGATTGCACGCTGTAATAGGTACTTCGCTCTAAAGACAGGTTCGTCATAGAGGGCGCGATTATCACACTCTGTAACAATCTCTTCCTCCTCTGTCATGGCAGCCACAATCACCTCACTCAGAGCCGTAATACGACCGTGGGTAACCTGGACGTTTTCTAATCTAGCCTCCAATTCCTCTAGTTCAGCAGTAGTGATGAAAGTGTTGACGTCCACTATTAGCCTATTTATTACTCCCCGAAGTCCCGCCCTTTGATTTTTAGGGGCTTTGTTCAGCACCCCACTAGACGGTGTCTCTTTACCGTTTTTATCCATTTTGCTTGCGAGCCTATAGGCTATGTATCTAAATATCACGTTACAAAAACAACGGCCAAATAATAGGCTACTTAAGAGACGCCAACCGGCGGACTTCTATGTTATGGAGAAAAAATAGTACACTAAATAGCAATACCTACTAATGGATCATATTGAACAAGAAAAAATGTTAGGTCAGGTCATATGTCACAGGAAGTCTGAAACGGAAAAGAAAATTATTGGGGAAAGATGATGGGTGGGAAGCAGGACTTAGGCAGGCACAACGATGTGACCCTGCTTTCCGGCTCTAACCATCGCTTGGCTAGCCTTGCCAGTTTATCATAGAGTTGTTCCTGCATCCTGTTATATGTCCCCTTGTTCATTGCCTTAAAATCCCTTACTGGTAGCTAATTCCCGGGTCTGGGCACCAATGTGGTAAACTATCAATGGAAGTTAAATATTACTAAGCTATAATGAATCAAATAAAATCAATCTAAATGAATACTCTATATCTAAATTGAATTCAATCTGAAACAAGCTAATTTATATCCAAAGGTCTCACATAATAAATGTATATAATTATAGGGTAAGGTTATAAGGGTTAATATTAGCCAGGAATTAACTCACCAATAGTTCCACGTGGCAATGAGGCAAGGGAGAACGTTTTACCCAATATGGTGGTGGACAATGGGGAACGAGACTTCGGTCCCGAGACACGAGTCAAGTTAAAGAAAGAATAAATGATTACATGGGAATGGACATGAATATTATGCTTATCTATCAGTCAGTCATGATGTCGATGAGAGCGTCGTGATGGTGTAGCTGTGTGTATTGCTGTATGTGTATTGTGATTAGAGGCACAAAAGCACGATCAACTGAGGGCGGAAAATTAGATGTTAACTGGTTGGTGTTCATGAAGGCTCTGACGTACCTCAAAAGCACACCTTGCTGCCTTGGCAAACCGCCAGGAGCCCAAATTATCGTACCGCATTTAGGTTGCTCTATACGATAAATTATATTAATATATACGATAAATTCATATATACTACATAAGACCATGGCAATATTGCTTAATAGCATATTAGGCCTTTTATAACTTAACTTATTTACAATCTTATAATATACGATATACTCGTCCTACATCGTGCTGTAGGAGAGATCGTGACGTCACAGAGACATCCAAGATCACAAAAGAGTCATAGTCTATCGTATTTATACGATAGCGACGGTAATTATTATTATTTTTTTTTTTTAATTTGTGCAATAGTTATGATCTTAGGTCCAAAAACATGTTTCACCCCTACCCTGTACCTATTCCCTGTGTGTGTGTGAGTGCCCCTAGGGGCACTCACATCACAGAAAGCCACACACCATACACATGTCTCAGATGTGATGATAATGGTGAGATGTCTGTCTGTCTGTCTGTTTGTCTGATAACTCCTCCTAGACCGTTCGATGGATTTTCACCAAACTTCACAAGAACATTCGGTGCGTGAATGCGACGGTAATAAAACAAATGATTTTTTGAATTTGTGCACTAGTTATGATTTTAAGTCTAAAATATGGTTTTACCCCCCCCCCTCCACCCTGTACCTATTCCCATGCAATGATGATGGCGTTCTGTGTGTGTGTGCCCCGTTAGGGACAGCAGTGATGATGATGATGGTGATGATGATGATTACAGTACTAGATATGATGGTGACAGTACTAGTAGTAGTGATGATGGTCATAATAGTAGTGATGATGGTGACAGTATTAATGATGATGGTGAGTAGTAGTGATTATGGTGAAAGTTGTAGTGATAATGATGAGAGTAGTGATGATGGTAAGAGTAGTAGTGATGACTGTAATAGTAGTAGTGCTAATGATAGTAATGGTGATAGTGACTAGTAGTGATGTTGTCCCATCGCAGAGTTGGGTATGCCGTTTTGATTTTGGGCAAATCGGCACGTCTACTTTATTAAAATAAATATGTCGGTATATAATTCATAAAAGTATGGAAACATATAAGAGCATATTATATGATAACCATATACTGTATATAGTTTTAAGTTAGTTATGGTTATCAATGATTATGGATATTTATCAACTCTGCGTAAGCAGAGTTTGGTATCGCCCCCCGTATAGTGGGTGCCACCGGAAAAAATGTCTGTCGTCGTCGTTGTTGTTGTCGTCGTTGTCGTCGTCGTCGTCGTCGTCCGTCTGTCTCGAAACTCCTCCTAGACCGTTGGACGGATTTTCACCAAATTTCACACGAACATTTGTTGCGTGAATGCGAACGTCAGTCAAAACATATTTTTTGAATTTATGCAATTGTTATGATTTTAGGTCCAAAATATGGTTTTACCCCCCCCCCCCCAGCTTCCCCCCCACCCCCTCCCTTCCCCTCCCGTTAGTTAGGCATTAATTTATTCTTTTATCAACTCTATGTAAGCAGAGTTTGGTATTTCCCCCCCCCCCCGTATAGTGGGTACCACTGGAAAAAAATGTCTGTCATCAAACCAAATGTCAAACCAAATGTCTGTACCAAACTCTGCTTACGCAGAGTTGATAAAAGAATAAATTAATGCCTAACTAACGGAGACGACGGGGGTGGTGGTTGATCTTTGAGCAAGGCGAGATGGGTAATTGCCAAACAAGTGCTGCAAGAGAGACCAACACGGATCGCTAACTCGGGAACCATGTCAATAATTATTTATAGAGTAGACGTGCCGTTTTGCCCATAATCAAAACGGCATACCCAACTCTGCGATGGGCTACCATCATCACTACTACTTCCTTCATAACTACAACCGCCACAATCATCACGACTACTGTCATCATCACCATTACTATGATCATCATCACTACTACAATTACAATCATCACTACTACTCTCACCATCATTACTACTACTGTCACCATTGTCACAACCATCTTAATCACTACTAGCATTGATACTAAAACTATCAACCAGCATTACTACTATCATCACCACCATCTTACACTCATCATTACTACTGTTAACATCATCACTACTACTATAACCATCATCTTTACTACTGTCACAAGGTATTACCATCATGTATCCTACTGTCACCATCATCACTACTACTGCCATCATCACCATTACTATGATCTTCATCATCACAACTATTGTCATCATCACTAAAACTTTCACCATCATCACTACTACTCACCATAATCACTAATACTCACACCATCGTCACTTCCATCATCACTACTGTCATTATTATCACTACAACTATCATTACTTGTCACCATCATCACTACTATTATGACCATCATCACTACTACTAGTACTGTCACCATCATATCTACTACTGTCATCATCATATCTACTACTGTCATCATAATCACTACTGTCAACATCATCAATACAACTACAACCATCATCACTACTATTATCACCATCATCACTACTATCACCATCAATCCAACTATTACTACCATCACTTCTAATGCCAACTAAACTAACTTAACCTAGCAAATGCATAGCGAGATGTTTTCGCCCCCAGAACGAATGCGTTCTTAGTGTGTGAGCCCCTTTGGGGCTCACTCACTAAGAACACCATCATTGCTGGGGGGGTAGGGGGTGGGGGGGGGGGGTAAAACCATATTTTGGACCTAAAATCATAACTATTGCATAAATTCAAAAAATCTGTTTTGACTGACGTTCGCATTCACGTAACAAATGTTTGTGTTAAATTTGGTGAAAATCCGTCCAACGGTCTAGGAGTTCCGAGATAGACGGACAACGACAACGCTGACGACAGACATTTTTTTTGTGTGTTACCCACTATACGGGGGGGGGGGGCGATACCAAACTCTGCTTACGCAGAGTTGATAAAGTAGACGTCCCGTTTTGCCCAAAATCAAAACGGCATACCCAACTCTGCGATGGGTTACCATCATCACTACTAATACCATCAATCACCATCATCACTACTACTTCCTTCATCACAACAACCGCCACAATCATCACCATTACTATGATCATCAATACTACAATTACAATCATCACTACTACAATTACAATCATCAATACTACTCTCACCATCATCACTACTACTGTCACCATTGTCACAACCATCTTAATCACTACTATCATTGATACTACAACTATCAACCATCATTACTACTATCATCACCACCATCTTACAATCATCATTACTACTGTTAACATCAGTACTACTATAACCATCATCATTACTACTGTCACAAGTATTACCATCATGTATCCTACTGTAACCATCATCACTACTACTGCCATCAGCACCATTACTATCTTCATCATCACAACTAGTCATCATCGCTACAACTTTCACCATCATCACTAATACTCACACCATCATCACTACTGTCATTATTATCAATACAACTATCATTACTTGTCACAGTAGATGTGCCGTTTTGCCCAAAATCAAAACGGCATACCCAACTCTGCGATGGGTTACCATCATCACTACTAATACCATCATCAATCACAATCACCATCATCAATACATTTGCCACAATCATCACGACTACTGTCATCATCACCATTACTATGATCATCACTACTACTCTCACCATTATCACTATTATTGTTACCATTGTCACTGCCATCTTAATCACTACTATCATCATTGATACTACACCTATTAACCATCATAACTACTATCATCACCAGCATCTTACAATCATCACTACTACTATAACCATCATTACTACTGTCACAAGTATTACCATCATGTATCCTACTATCACCATCATCACTACTACTGACATCATCACCATTACTATGATCTTCATCATCACAACTATTGTCATCATCACTACTACTCACCATCATCACTAATACTCACACCAGTCACTACCATCATCACTACTGTCATTATTATCACTACAACTATTATCCTTACTTATCACCATCATCACTACTATTATGACCATCATTACTACTACAAGTATTGTCACCATCATATCTACAACTGTCACCATCATATCTACTACTTTTTTTTTTTTTTTTTTTTTTCTATGTGATTGAGGGAGGCAAAAGGCATAACTGCCTATAGCGAGTGCCTCACCCATAGTTGAAAGAGTGACAGGGCCAAAATCAAGGGACGTTCGAGCCAAAATGCCTGGACACACGGAGTTTGAAGCAATTTAAGTCATAGGAAGAGGGAAAGACTGATTCTGGGAGAGAGTTCCAGAGCTCAGCTGTTGAGTAGAAGAAAGTTTGAGAGTAACGTTTCACTCTTGGGTTGGAGAGTTGCACAGAGTAGGGGTGGGATTGAGTTGCAAGACGGGTACCACGTGCCCTACGTAAAGGAGGTGGTATGCACTGGGATAGCTCTGAGGAACACTGATTATTATAGTAGCGATAGAATAGCGAGAGAGATGCAACATTGCGGCGGAGAGAGAGAGATTGCAGAGAGTTGGTGAGTGGACGGGAGTTAATGATACGAAAGGCCTTCCTTTCAACTTTGTCTAGGAGAGCAGTGTGAGAGGAACCTCCCCACACATGTGAACAATACTCAATACAAGGGCGCAATCATCATCAATACAAATACAACCATCATCACTACTATTATCACCATCATCACTAGTATCACCATCAATCCCACTATTACTACCATCACTTCTAATGCCAATTAAACTAACTAAACCTAGCAAATGCAGAGCGAGATGTTTTCGCCCCCAGAACAAATGCGTTCTTAGTGTGTGAGCCCCACACTAAGAACACATTAATTGCTGGGTGGGTGGGGGGGGTAAAACCATATTTTTGACCTAAAATCATAACTATTGCATAAATTCAAAACAACTTTTTCGACTGACATTCACATTCACACAACAAATGTTCGTGTGAAATTTGGTGAAAATCCTTCCAACGGTCTAGGAGGAGTTCCGAGACAGACGGACACGACGACAACAGATTTTTTTTTCGTGTGGTACCCACTATACGGGGGGGGGGGGGGGGGGGGATCATAGTGATCATAGGGGGGGGATACCAAACTCTGCTTACGCAAGTTGATAAAGTAGACGTGCCGTTTTGCCCAAAATCAAAACGGCATACCCAACTCTGCGATGGGTTACCATCATCACTACTAATACCATCATCAATCACAATCACCATCATCACTACTATTGCCATCATCACTACAACTGCCACAATCATTACAACTACTGTCATCACCATTACTATGATCATCATCACTACTACAATTACAATCATCACTACTACTGTCACCATTGTCACTACCATCTTAATCACTACTATCATCATTGATACTACAACTATCAACCATCATTACTACTATCATCACCACCATCTTATAATCATCATTACTACTGTTAACATCATCACTACTACTATAACCATCATCATTACTACTGTCACAAGTATTACCATCATCTATCCTACTATCACCATCATCACTACTACTGCCATCATCACCATTACTCTGATCTTCACCATCACAACTATTGTAAATCATCACTACAACTTTCACCATCCTCACTACTACTCACCATCATCACTAATACTCACACCATCATCACTACTATCATCATTACTTGTCACCATCATCACTACTATTATGACCATCATCACTACTACTATTACTGTCACCATCATATCTACTACTGTCACCATCATATCTAATACTGTCACCATCATCACTACTGTCATCATCATCAATACAACTACAACCATCATCACTACTATTATCACCATCAATCCCACTATTACTACCATCACTTCTAATGCCAACTAAACTAACTTAACCTAGCAAATGAATAGCGAGATGTTTTCGCCCCCAGAACGAATGCGTTTTTAGTGTGTGAGCCCCTTCGGGGCTCACACACTAATGCCCCTTTCCCGCTGGTGAGACAAGTCACGATTTTCGTCGCCGAAACCAATAAATTGGCACATTCGTGACATGTCTCAACACCTCTCATGAAAAATCGTTTGACTCTCAAGGCCTTTCAGGCCTCGCAAGGGCCCTCGTGGGTCGTCGCATAATGTTTGCACAGTTCAAAATTTTGGACGAGGACTCACAATGATTGGTTACCCTCGCAAGCATCGTCGAGCATCTCCGAAGGGTTTCTGCGATCATCTGCGACATCGGCGAGACATCGCAGAGTTTGTCGCACGAAGAAAATTATTGAAATGTTCCAAAACGTCGCACGACGGATCGCCGATGCTCTCGGATGTTCCGAGAACATCGATGATCATCGGCGATTTCCTCGTCGATTAGTCGTCGACGTGCGCACGAATACTCGCCGAGAGTATACCCGCCAGGGGTATGCTCCGCATGAGGCATGCGAAGGGCCTTGCGACGTCGCGGAATGCTCAAGACACACCTGCCGAGGCCAAAGAGCAACTTCGGAGAGGTAGGTAAAAAAAATGATTAGGCCTATAGTGAGATATCTTTAATATTGTTATATTTGTTGTTGTTGTTGATGAAATCTTATAGAATAACCTTTCCTCTTGCCGTTCATGAAAACAAAAAAATATAAAAAACAGTTATTGTTGGTGAAAACAGACAGAGTTAATATTTTGCTGCGGAATGGATTCTATAAGAGCGAAAAACTATCGTTATAGATTTATTTCTATAAAATCCAATAATGATGATAGAATAATCTAAACACCGCCATCATGTTCAGCAGACATATATATATATTTTTGTTTTGAGAGTAAGCAAAATTTGTACATTTTTCGATAGAAAAATGTCTCCGGCGAAGCCGGATTTCTCCATACAATGCTGGCAGGCGAAGCCGGATTTCTCCATACAATGCTGGCTCCCTATCGCTCGCCAGGAAGAAATCGACACCTGGATGGGGATAAACGTCTTAAAACAGTAGGCTGAACGGGGCCGAACGGATACCAGGCAAAGAGAGAGGGAGAGAAATCGAAAAAATAAATAAAAAAACGAGGAGGGAGAGAAAGAGAAAACAACAAACAGCAGGTGGGCTCAATGTTTGCGTTACGGCTTAACAATTGAGCCCACCTCGCTTTTTTTGAGTTTACTCTTTCTCTCTCTCTCTCTCGTTTTTTTTTTTTTTTTTTCTATTTCTCTCTCTCTCTCTCTCTCTTTGCCTTGTATCCGTTCGGCCCCGTTCAGCCTACTGTTTTAAGACGTTTACCCCCATCCAGGTTTCAATATTTTCCTGGTGAGCGGTAGCGAGCCAACATATATATTTTTTGTTTTGAGAGCAAGCTAAATTTGTACATTATTTGATAGAAAAATTTCTCCGGCGAAGCATTGCCAACCTCCGAATTAAGGGGAGATGGGTCGTTTTTCTGGTCCCCTTTCTTCCTCATGGTTAACCCCATTAATTTTCATATTTTATGACGTTCGGCCCATTAGTTTGGCGTGATATGCTAATTCCACTCTGCAATTAGCACATTCACGTTACATTCGCTCAGCTGCGCACACCTCGCCGATCTCGCCGACGTATGTGCGATGCCAACGCCGATGTTCGACGATGAATCGCAAGAATTTGTGCCTTAAAAAAATACTCTTATCACCTCGCCGAAGTAAATGCCGAACCATCGCTTGGATCGCAGAAGACGTCGCAGAACATACGGCGAGTATTCGTTCATCCTCGCATGATCTTGCAAGAGATTTTTGAATATGTGACATGCCTCGCAGAGGATTATCGGCGAAACATCGCTCACTTCCCCGATAACATCGCCGATGTCGGCGATTGCGTCGCCGACATCGGCGACATCTTCGCCCAGTATAATTTGTCATCTGTTTGTAACAGTCGAAATCGTGAAGGTCTCACGTATTCTTGCGAATTTGACAAAACGAAGGCATCGGTTACGAAAATCGTGACTTGTCTCACCAGTGGGAAAGGGGCATAAGAAAGCCATCATTGCTGGGTGGGGGGGTCTGGGAGGGGAAGGGAGGGGGTGGGGGGGAAGCTGGGAGGGAGTGGGGGGGTAAAACCATATTTTGGACCTAAAATCATAACAATTGCATAAATTCCAAACAAAAATTTGACTGACGTTCGCATTCACGCAACAAATGTTCGTGTGAAATTTGGTGAAAATCCGTCCAACGGTCTAGGAGGAGTTTCGAGACAGACGGACGACGACGACGACGACGACGACATTGGTATTGCCCCCCCCCGATGGTGTTAGTATTAGTGATGATGGTGAAATTTGTAGTGATGATGACAATAGTTGTGATGATGAAGATCATAGTAATGGTGATGATGGCAGTAGTAGTGATGATGGTGATAGTAGGATACATGATGGTAATACTTATGACAGTAGTAATGATGATGGTTATAGTAGTAGTGATGATGTTAACTGTAGTAATGATGATTGTAAGATGCTGGTGATGATAGTAGTTATGATGGTTAATAGGTGTAGTGTCAATGATGATAGTAGTGATTAAGATCGCAGTGACAATGGTAACATTAGTAGTAATGATGGTGAGAGTAGTAGTGATGATGGTCATAGTAATGGTGATGATGACAGTAGTCGTGATGATTGTGGCAAATGTAGTGATGATGGTGATTGTGATTGATGATGGTATTAGTAGTGATGATGGTAACCCATCGCAGAGTTGGGTATGCCGTTTTGATTTTCGGCAAAACGGCACGTCTACTGTGACAAGTAATGATGATAGTTGTAGTGATAATAATGACAGTAGTGATGATGGTAGTGACGATGGTGTGAGTATTAGTGATGATAGTGAGTAGTAGTGATGATGGTGAAAGTTGTAATGATGATGACAATAGTTGTGATGATGAAGATCATAGTAATGGTGATGATGGCAGTAGTAGTGATGATGGTGACAGTAGGATACATGATGGTAATACATGTGACAGTAATAATGATGGTTATAGTAGTAGTGATTATGTTAACAGTAGTAATGATGATTGTAAGATGGTGGTGATGATAGTAGTAATGATGGTTGATAGGTGTAGTATGAATGATGATAGTAGTGATTAAGATGGTAGTGACAATGGTGACAGTAGTAGTGATGATGGTGAGAGTAGTAGTGATGATTGTAATAATTGTAGTAGTGATGATGATCATAGTAATGGTTATGATGACCGTAGTCGTGATGATTGTGGCAGTTGTAGTGATGATGGCAGTAGCAGTGATGATGGTGATTGTAATTGATGATGGTATTCATAGTGATGATGGTAACCCATCGAAGAGTTGGGCATGCCGTTTTGATTTTAGGCAAAACGGTACGTAGTAGTGATGATGATCATAGTAATGGTGATGACAGTAGTAATGATTGTGGCAGTTGTAGTGATGATGGTGATGTGATTAATGATGGTATTAGTAGTGATGATGATAACCCATCGCAGAGTTGGGTATGCCGTTTTGATTTTGGGCAAAACGGCACGTCTACTTTATTTTGTATAATCAACTCTGCGTATGTGGTATCCCCCCCCCCCCCTGTATAGTGGGTACCACCAACAAAATTTGTCGTCGTCGACGTCCGTCTGTCCCGAAACTCCTCGTAGACCGTGGACGGATTTTCACCAAATTTCACACGAACATTTGTTGCGTGAATACGAACATCATTCAAAAAATATGTTTTGAATGTATGCAATAGTTATGATATTATGTCCAAAATATGGTTTTACCCCCCCCCCCCCCCAAGCATTGATGGCGTTCTGGGGAAGAAAACATCTCGCTATGCATTAGCTAGGTTAAGTTAGTTTAGTTGGCATTAGAAGTGATGGTAGTAATATTGGGATTGATGGTGATAATAGTATTGATGGTGATAATAGTAGTGATGATGGTTGTAGTTGTATTGATGATTACGACAGTAGTGATGATCATGACAGTAGTAGATATAATGGTGACAGTAGTAGATATAATGGTGACAGTAGTAGATATGATGGTCATAATAGTAGTGATGATGGTGACAAGTAATTATGATAGATGTAGTGATAATAATGACAGTAGTGATGATGGTAGTGACGATGATGTGAGTATTAGTGATGCTGGTGAGTAGTAGTGAGGATGGTGAAAGTTGTAGTGATGACAATAGTTGTGATGATGAAGATCATAGTAATGGTGATGATGGTGACAGTAGGATACATGATGGTAATACTTGTGACAGTAGTAATGATGATGGTTATAGTAGCAGTGATGATGTTAACAGTAGTAATGATGATTGTAAGATGGTGGTGATGATAGTAGCAATGATGGTTGATAGTTGTAGTATCAATGATGATAGTAGTGATTAAGATGGTAGTGACAATGGTGACAGTAGTAGTGATGATGGTGAGAGTAGTAGTGATTATTGTAATTGTAGTAGTGATGATGATCATAGTAATGGTGATGATGACAGTAGTCGTGATGATTGGGGCAGTTGTAGTGATGATGGCAGTAGTAGTGATGATGGAGATTGTGATTGATGATGGTATTAGTAGTGATGATGGTAACCCATTGCAGAGTTGGGTATGCCGTTTTGCTTTTGGGCAAAACGGCACGTCTACTTTATAATAGGCTGGGGCATACTTTTTTCCTTTGTTATTGGTTTTATCAACTCTGCATAAGCAGAGTTTGGTATCGCCCCCCCCACCCCCGTATAGTGGGTACCACCGGAAAAAATGTCTGTCGTCGTCGTTGTCGTCGTCGGTCAGTCCCGAAACTCCTCCTAGACCGTTGGACGGATTTTCACCAAATTTCACATGAACATTTGTTGCGTGAATGCGAACGTAGGTCAAAAAATATGTTTTGAATGTATGCAATAGTTATGATTTTAGGTCCAAAATATGGTTTTACCCCCCCCCCCCTCCCACGGTCCCGGAAACCCCCCCCCCCCCCCCCCACTCCAGCAATGATGGCGTTCTTAGTGTGTGATTCACACACTAAGAACGCATTCGTTCTGGGGGCGAAAACATCTCGCTATGCACTTGCTAGGTTCAGTTAGTTTAGTTGGCATTAGAAGTGATGGTAGTAATATTTGGATTGATGGTGATAGTAGTGATGATGGTGATAATAGTAGTGATGATGGTTGTAGTTGTATTGATGATGATGACAGTAGTAGATATGATGGCGACAGTAGTAGATATGATGGTGACAGTACTAGTAGTAGTGATGATGGTCATAATAGTAGTGATGATGGTGACAAGTAATGATAGTTGTAGTGATAATAATGACAGTAGTGACGATGGTGTGAGTATTGGTGATGATGGTGAGTAGTAGTGAGGATGGTGAAAGTTGTAGTGATGATGGTTGTAGTTGTATTGATGATGATGACTAGTGATGATGATGACAGTAGTAGATATGATGGTGACAGTACTAGTAGTAGTGATGATGGTCATAATAGTAGTGCTGATGGTAACAAGTAATGATAGTTGTAGTGATAATAATGACAGTTGTGACGATGGTGTGAGTATTAGTGATGATGGTGAGTAGTAGTGAGGATGGTGAGAGTTTTAGTGTTGATGACAAGAGTTGTGATGATTATTATAATAATGGTGATGATGGCAGTAGTAGTGATGATGGTGACATTAGGATACATGATGGTGATACTTGTGACAGTAGTAATGATGATGGTTATAGTAGTAGTGATGATGTTAACAGTAGTAATGATGATTGTAAGATGGTGGTGATGATAGTAGTGATTAAGATGGTAGTGACAATGGTGAGAGTGGTAGTGATGATGGTAAGAGTAGTAACGATGATTGTAGTTGTAGTAGCGATAATGATCATACTAATGGTGCTGATTGTGGCAGTTGTAGTGATGATGGCAGTAGTAGTGATGATTGTGATTGATGATGGTATTAGTAGTGATGATGGTAACCCATCGCAGAGTTGGGTATGTTTTGATTTTGGGCAAAACGGCACGTCTACTTTATTAATATTATATTTTGAAATGGCTAGGATTATCACTAGAGATGAATCTGTAAGTGAAATCACCTCAATTAACATTGGTACTGTGATTTCAAAGTAAGGTAAGCACTAAAGACCAAGCACTCAATATTTACTTAATAATATTACACCTTCTCTTAATCAATAGTGGGATCAGTAAAATATAAGATAATCTTCAAGGACAGTACATCTGCCTTATTAGAAACAATTTATTAGGGAAAATAGGGACCAATAGACTCGCCATATTTTTCGCATTATAGTCGGCATGGAGGAATTTCGTTATCGACACTTGAAAAAACGCAATTTCACATAAAAATACACCAACAATCTGCCAAAGATGCCAAATAGCGGGGGGGGGGGGGGGGGGGGGGGGCAGCCCCCACCCATAATACTAGGATAGGTTAGGTAAGGTAGTTAGGTTAGGCTAATGTCCTTTCAAAGGGGTATAGGCTAGTAAACACTAGGATAGCCTATACCTGCTCAGAGGTAAGAAGAAGAAGAAAAGTCCTGCTGTAGTCTCCTTGAATGCTACCAAATATAATACTAGTTTTTTACTATTATACTCATATTATTTCTTGAATATACAATTATAATTTAGTTCACCCCATAACATATTTTTACACCAATCACTCTTTCATATCCCACTACCACAGTCACATACACATTCACTCATAAAAGAAAATTACAAGTATGGGTCGCTAGAGGAGCTGCATTGTATGGGTTAAAATTATCTTGACATCTGCTATAAAACGTCCTGCTTAGGAGTCACTAATAGGTATAGTCCAGTACCACGACACCAGTCAAAAGATTAGGCAGGCACGTTCCCAGACCATGTCCAAGCATCACACTCTTGATACAGGCAGGTCCCTCACACAGGCCCTCAACCAGTAGTGACACAGGTAGTCCCTTCACACAGGCCCTCAACCAGTAGTGACACAGGTAGGCCCTTCACACAGGCCCTCAACCAGTAGTGACACAGGTAGGCCCTTCACACAGGCCCTCAACCAGTAGTGACATACGTAGGCCCTTCACACAGGCCCTCAACCAGTAGTGACACAGGTAGGCCCTTCACACAGGCCCCCAACCAGTAGTGACACAGGTAGGCCCTTCACACAGGCCCTCAACCAGTAGTGACACAGGTAGGCCCTTCACACAGGCTCTCAACCAGTAGTGATACAGGTAGGCCCTTCACACAGGCCCTCAACCTGTAGTGATACAGGTCGGCCCTTCACACAGACTCTCAACCAGTAGTGATACAGGTAGGCCCTTCACACAGACCCGCAACCAGTGGTGATACAGGTAGGCCCTTCACACAGGCTCTCAACCAGTAGTGATACAGGTCGGCCCTTCACACAGGCCCTCAACCTGTAGTGATACAGGTCGGCCCTTCACACAGACTCTCAACCAGTAGTGATACAGGTAGGCCCTTCACACAGGCCCTCAACCAGTGGTGATACAGGTAGGCCCTTCACACAGGCCCTTAACCAGTGGTGATACAGGTAGGCCCTTCACACAGGCCCTTAACCAGTGGTGATACAGGTAGGCCCTTCACACAGGCCCTCAACCAGTAGTGATACAGGTAGGCCCTCAAGCAGTGGTGAAAAAGGCAGGCCCTTCCCACAGGCCCTCAACCAGTAGTGATACAGGTAGGTCCTTCACACCGGCCCTCAACCAGTGGCGATACAGGCAGGCCCCTCACACAGGCCCTCAACCAGTGGTGATACAGGTAGGCCCTTCACACAGGCCCTCAACCAGTGGTGATACAGGTAGGCCCTTCACACAGGCCCTCAACCAGTGGTGATACAGGTAGGCCCTTCACACAGGCCCTCAACCATTGGTGATACAGGTAGGCCCTTCACACAGGCCCTCAACCAGTGGTGATACAGGCAGGCCCTTCACACGTGCCCCAAACCAGTGGTGATACAGGCAGGCCCTACACACTGGCCCCCAACCAGTGGTGATACAGGTAGGCCCTTCACACAGGCCCTCTACCAGTGGTGATACAGGTAGGCCCTTCACACAGGCCCTCAACCAGTGGTGATACAGGCAGGCCCTTCACACATGCCCCAAACCAGTGGTGATACAGGCAGGCCCTTCACACAGGCCCCCAACCAGTGGTGATACAGGTAGGCTCCTCACACAGGCCCCCAACCAGTGGTGATAGAGGTAGGCCCCTCACACAGGCCCCCAACCACAACATCACCAGGCTACCATGATGTCACCTCTCGAGTTGTCAGCCAGCAACCATGTAGGGGAATCAGGACAAAGGGCGCTGAAGATTACTCCACTCGCTGGGTAGTCGGGAGTAGCCAAATCAGCTACAGCTCAGACCGGACGAAGTGCAAAATATCGTGAACTAGCAGTCTTATATATAAAAGGAGCTCTGGGACAAGGTAAGGCCCATCCAGCACACGGCAGTAACCACACATTGTCTACAGTAATGAAAGAAACGCTGTAGAGTAATAGTCTATAACAAAGCACTATAACTTCATCATAATAACTTCGCAAATTACAAACACCACTTTGCTCCACGGTACTCCACTGTACACTATAACACTCACTAGGTAAAGGAGGAGCTGTGAACTCGTTGTGTGCTGTAGAGAGACTGCCTAACAGGGGGTTCAAACAAAATTAAGAAAGTTAATATTAAGCTTCAATTATCTCATTATGGATAAAAAGATAATTCATGAGCATAGTTCGAAGCACCAAACACTCTGAAAGGAAACTCCCTCTCGTGCTCACTCGTACCGCTGTCACACGTACCGAAGCTACTCGAAAAAGATGAACCCTCAAACAAAACACAGGCTCTCACTAACACCCAAATATGGATCCACTCATCCGAATATATTCACACTTACTAAAGAATTACGAATCACAAATATCCCTGACAATAGACCTATCATACAAATAGGCATATATTCTTTTATCTAAAATAATTAGAAAGAGGAAACACTCAAGAAGCTTTGCTGTCTATTCTAGTTTGATCTGTATATACACAGCTAATATACTGCACAGTATATACACGCAATCCTCCTCTTATATACACAGCTAATATACTGCACAGTATATACACGCAATCCTCCTCTTTATTCTAGTTTGATCTGTATATACACAGCTAATATACTGCACAGTATATACACGCAATCCTCCTCTTTATTCTAGTTTGATCTGTACAGTATATACACAGCTAATATACTGCACAGTATATACACGCAATCCTCCTCTGTATATACACAGCTAATATACTGCACAGTATATACACGCAATCCTCCTCTTATATACACAGCTAATATACTGCACAGTATATACACGCAATCCTCCTCTTTTCAGATAATCCGTACCATATAATGTTATTGGCATAATAATTGAATTATTGCTCTCATAATCATTACAAAAATACTATCTAAAATTTAGATTATCTTGAACTAGAGAAATAAATAATATGCATATTCATATCTTGCTAAACTACAGTATAGGCCTATCAATGAGGAGGTATAACATTTACATAATTGACGTAGTGAATTGAAGTAATAAAAATCACCATTACAGTATATATATATATATATATATATATACAGTTGTAGCAACAGATACCCCAGGTGGGAAGCGGAAGCGAATAACGGCAAGGAACACCAACGTAATGATGAAAAACATCTTCATTGTATTATCAGTGACAGTTTCGACATTATTTATGTCATCATCAGACCTAAACAGAATTATAATATTGTATTAGAGATAATTCAATGAATTGCTAAGATATTACTTGTATGTAATTAAGCATAACATACAAACATAATTTAAACCAGACACAAATTAACATTAAAAATAAACCCCAAAATAAACTACTTAGATGTACCTATTACCATATCGTATAATTGTAACTAATACATATTCCTAAGGTGATAATGGTATCATATAGCTTACCAGTTAAACCACAAGAGGTTGTTGGAGCTGTCGTGCGTACCAAGAGAAGGCTTTACATGAACTGTGGGTAATGACTCGGCGGGTTGAATCGCCTGAACAAGTGAACAATATTGACAAATCATATTTATTTATTGGGTGACCTAACGTTTCGTAATTGTCTCGTATTGCTGAGAATTATGGTTTTGAGATCGGGAGGCCTGTTCTAACTGATCGACCCTGGTGCTCGGAAATCATCGTGTTTAATGGGCGCTTCGTTTGGCCAATATAAGACGCGTCACAGCGTCCACATATACAGGGTGATTCAGAACTAATGTCACAAAATTCACGTGTATTGAGATAAAAATATATCTATCAAAATCAACTAAGTATATAAACGTGAAAAATGCTCATATAAATAGTTACAGGACCTGCTAGGTTAGTATAGCAGGACTTGCTAACCATTATAAGACACAGATATAGCATTGCTAATTAAAATATCAGAAAAGTAAACGGTATCACAAGGTTAGAAACAGTGTGGAGGAGATATTGGTATAATTATTGGATAAAGATTGGTAACTAACAGATAACTAGCACATTTATGCACATCCTCTGGGCCATCTCCTTACTGTGAAAAGCCATCACCAATACGAAAGTGTATGTTGCAGCCAAAGCCTCAGCCAACTATCCGAACACTTATGACTTGCAGTTTTGCTGCTAAAGATGAAGCCAAAGTCTCGAACTTGATCCGACGCTTCAAAAATATTTACGACACAGGTTCATTTAGTTGATCATTTTCGACCCTCTATTCATACTTCCTGCTACTCCTCGATTGGTAAGACAAGTTATTCTTTCTTCAAAGTCGAATATTATGTGTAAATTATTCAAGAAATAATTATTGCTTACATTGTTATACTGTAGATTAATTTGTAGTTATTGTAATACATAGTTACTGTATTTATTTATTGCTCATTAATCGCCATTGGTTCATTAAGATATTTATTGCAGTATTTTTACATCTCATTATCAACAGCAGTCTTGAGAAAAGGTCTTATACCCGGTATTGTCGTTGACGGTGCACATTAACCCTTTCATGACCCGAGGACGCCCTGCTCTTCTGTTTTCTGGTTATTCTTGGACTATTTTATTTAGATTGTGAAAGGTATTTTAAATCCTGAGGGTTTATTGAGCTAGTGTTTATCCTTTTCATCCTCTCAGATCCTTCCTAACCTGTATAAAACTTATAATGATTGCCAGAAGGAAACGTCAAATGGCGCCAGGATCGTGAGAAGGGTTAATGAGAGGATAATGTAGCCTACTGAATTATGAAAATAATATTGTGATAATATTTATTCATAATTTTCAATATTTAGTAGCGGTAATAGCATATTTAGTTAAAGTAAATATTATTAAATTTTCTTTGAACATAAACTTCAAAGAAATAGCCTACCTCATGCCGTTGCTAGAATTACATAGAAACTGTGCGGTATAATTTCACATACACAATTCTTACCGTATGTGTAAGCTAACTTAGCAATATCTATTGTTTCATATTTTTATTTATGAACACACATTATTATGAAATCTTTAAGTTAAAATTGAGTCAGGAAGGAATATGAACAATACTTATCTCGATAATCCTTTATTATTGTAATTGCACCTAGAGGTTAGCGTCATTGCATGTATACCCACCCAATGTTTTATAAGTATTTCATCTGGCCTTGAATGATGCTAGTGATGAGTGACCATACACATAATCATATCAATGAAATGAATCCAACTACTTCTTGGGATAACATTATGCAATGTTATTCACAATTTTCTTACTATGCACAGTCTCCTGTGATGCTTGGTCTCGTTCCTTATGCAGCGATATGCATAACTATTTTAACGATGCACACGCGCGATAGAGTAATTTAAGTGTATGTATCAACAGAACATCAAATGTTAAAATGCACAGATTACAAAGAGACTTAATGTAGGGGGGCTCACAATGCAAACTTTTATGATTACAGGCAAGCCGGAAACATGCCAAGGTTCACCTTCCAAGAATATGCAGATATGCATATGGCTTATGGTGCAGCAAATGGAAACAGTCTAGAGGCATCACGGATTTATGCAGCACGTTTTCCCCTACGACAGCAACATCCATGGCCCAGAACATTTTGCGGCATAGATAGGATGCTTCGGGAGCGTGGCAGTGTTAGACCACGGATGGAGGAGACTGGAAGGCCACGTGACATCACACCACATGAAGAGGAGCTAATCCTGGATGCTGTGGGAAATAATCCCCGTACAAGCACTCGTGCAGTTGCCCATGATTTAGGATTAAGTCAGTCAACAGTATGGAGAACGTTACACGATCAACTGCTTTACCCATACCACTTTCAGCGGGTTCAAGCTTTACATCCCAATGATTATCCAAGGCGACGAGAATATTGTCAATTGTTTCTCGAAAATGTTACCCAAAATCGCAGTTTCCCAAAGACTGTGTTATTTACTGACGAGTGTACCTTTTCCAGGGATGGTATGTTTAATACACACAACCTGCATTACTGGGATGATGAAAATCCACATGTCACCTGGCCCCATGCGTATCAGCAAAGATTTTCCATTAACATTTGGTGTGGAGTGATTAGTAGCCACCTATTAGGCCCACATGTTTTGGAGGGTACTCTGACAGGTGTCAAATATTTAGAATTTCTACAAGACTCTTTGCCAGTCTTCCTTGATAACATTCCCTTAGGAATAAGACGTCAGCTGTGGCTAATGCATGATGGTGCTCCTGCTCATTACAGCCTTCGAGTCAGGGAGTACCTTAATAACAATTTTGCCGGCAGGTGGATAGGGCGAGGTGGCCCCATTTCATGGCCAGCCAGATCGCCAGATTTGAATCCAGCGGATTTCTTCTTGTGGGGTCACCTTAAATCCCTTGTGTATCAAACTCCAGTTACCTATGAACAGGATCTGATGCAGAGAATTCTAGATGGGTGTACCAAAATTCGTGAAACTCCTGAGATATTGGAGAGGGTTCAAAGATCCTTGATCCGCCGCTATAATGTATGTATTGAGGCTGATGGTGGTCACATTGAACACCTGCTCTAAGATGTAAAACGACTTCAAACTTGGTTGCAATTTCTAAACTTACTTATTCTCTCTCTCTCTCTCTCTCTCTCTCTCTCTCTCTCATACACTGGAGGTAGTCTAAATCTAGGCTTATGATGGGGCATTGCGAGCTCTTGGTTCATTCGTTTATTATTTTATTTGACCTTATTACTTTATTACTTACATTCATAATTATGTTTTACTAATAACATAGCAGTACAGAATACATAACATTAACTTTGTTCATCCGTCACCTATCGCATGTAAGAAAACAGTTACTGGAAAAATAAACTAATATGTGAAGCAAGTATTTTGTATTTGTTCCTAGTGTACAGTATTAAGCACGTATTTTGTATTTGTTCCTAGTGTACAGTATTAACCATAAACAGCAGTTAAGCCGGTTTACTTTGGGGAACAAATTATTAGTGTTTATTACCTCCGCCAGGAGGTTATGTTTTTACCGGTGTTGGTTTGTTTGTCTGCCTGTCTGTGAGTTTGTTACCAAGATAACTCAAAAAGGTTATGGATGGATTTAGCTCAAATTTTCAGGGATTGTCAGAAATGGTATAAGGAAGTAATGATTAGATTTTGGGTGTGATGGGGCACTCGGGAGCGCAGACCTCCGCCACGGCCCTAAAAAGTTATGGACGGATTTTGCTCACATTTTCAGGGATTGTCAGAAATGGTATAAGGAACAACTGATTCAATTTGGGGGGTGATCAGGCACTCAGGTGCCCAGACCTCTGCCACAGCTCTAACAAATTTTGAACGGATTTTGATGAAATTTTCAGGGATTGTCAGAAATGGGATAAGGAACAGATGGAAGATTGAGCGGCCTTGGTGGAGGTCTGAGCTCTCCGAGTGCTTTTCTAGTTCTTGGATATCATTGTTCAGATTTAATGTAAAAATAAATCATTTGGAAAATTATGTAAAGTAAATTTATCAGATAAATAATAATCAGCTATTCTAAATGTACAGTCGTGGCTGATAATCCTTGACCAGGGATTAATGGCAAATCACTGCCAACACTGGTCAAGGATGATCAGGCACGGCTGTACACTCTACGACATTAATCCTGTTCTTAAATCTTTGAAGCTGTTCCGAACTGAACCGAATCTTTTCATACATTCTCTACCTAATATTGGCATTTCGGAGGTTCATTTTGATGTCTAAAGTTCGTTTTGGGACAGGATTATTGATGTAGAGTGTACCACCGAATAACAACCACCCGACTAGACTGTCAAGTAACTCATTAAATTAGGAAGGTCGGTCTCTGACAAGGATGATATTCTGATAATTTCATTTTGTGAAATGCTTCAAAATAACGGGTCTCGAACTACGAACAGTGTGAAGCTGGTTGTTAACTGAGTGGAGACGAGTAGGGGTGGTGAAGAGTAGGAGGGGTGGGCGTGGGGGGGAGGGGGGAAGAGGGGGTAATGTGTTTTGATTCCTGCCTATAATATCACTGGCAAGGCATTGGATAAGTTCGCTAGATTTAATTAAGTAATTTTAACTAGTTTTCCATACACTTTAGGGAAAAAGTCATAGAAAGAAATATACGCATCTCCACCTCATGAATATGTGTTGTCATTTTTTGACATAAGTTCTGAATCACCCTGTATATTTAAACAATTGAGGACTGCAGAGTATCAGGGATACGATCCTTGAACTTGAAAAAGCTCGATAATGTTCTGGGAGGTTTAAATATCACACTTAATGAGACTTGTGGGTATGAACAACGAATTAATTTATATATTTTGTTACGCAGAGAGTAGCTGGATTGCCTCAAAAATTCAATTGTAAAATACAGGATGGCCTTACTGACTGTACACTTAGGTGTCTCAGCAATACGAGACAATTACGAAACGTTAGGTCACCAAATAAATAAATATGATTTGTCAATATTGTTCACTTGTTCAGGCAATTCAACCCGCCGAGTCATTACCCACAGTTCATGTAAAGCCTTCTCTTGGTACGCACGACAGCTCCAACAACCTCTTGTGGTTTAACTGGTAAGCTATATGATACCATTATCACCTTAGGAATATGTATTAGTTACAATTATACGATATGGTAATAGGTACATCTAAGTAGTTTATTTTGGGGTATATTATTAATGTTAATTTGTGTCTGGTTTAAATTATGTTTGTATGTTATGCTTAATTACATACAAGTAATATCTTAGCAATTCATTGAATTATCTCTAATATAATGTTATCATTCTGTTTAGGTCTGATGATGACATAAATAATGTCGAAACTGTCGCTGATAATACAATGAAGATGTTTTTCATCATTACGCTGGTGTAACTTGCCTATATATATATATATATATATATATATATTTATATATACATACAGTATTATATATTTATATATATATATATATATATATATATATATATATATATATATATTCAGAGTTGAGTCAATTAACTCGTTAAATTAACTTGCTAAGTTAAGTTACTTTTAGTTTGTTATCAACTAAGTTAAGTTGAGTTAACTCGAATTTGGGAATTAACTAGTTAATTTAAGTTGATTTTTAAAGCTAGTCCGTTAAGTTAATCAACTAACTCTACCTTTCATTTAAGTTTTCAAACTTCCCAAACTTGAATTTCTGCTTCTATTATAATTATTTGCACAAGATCTTCAACTTGTGATTGCTAACATTTATGTTTTTATGTATTAAGAAAAACGTTCTACAATATGACTAGCATTACTCAATTTCCTTACACAATTTATTATCCCTGTGTCAGTTATTTTCTTAAGTCTGATATCATTCCCATCAAAATTTACTCGTGTCAATGAATGCAAGCAAAACCCTTTATAAACTCCTTCATGACAAATATATCTATATATTTTGTTATAAATTCTTTCTTGGACTGTTTCAGGGGGATTACAATCAATCATATACTGTATAATATCAGTCATCAGTAGAACTAAGTAGATATTAGAACTCGTCTCACTTGGCTAAATTACTCGAATCGTCGATCAGGGCAAGTGAAGGTATCGAGAGATAATGGACACCCAGATCGATGAATATGATGCAAGCAAAAAAAAAAAAAAAAAATATGCACTTCACATATTTAAGACTTCCGGATTTCAATGTATTACATACCGGTATGTCCACGTAAAACTCCTAACCTCCAAATGTTATTTTAATCTTAACTACAATAAACTACTGTACTTTAAGAGCCTGTTTATAATCAAATAATCAAAGACATTTACTAGATTGCCTCATTTCCTTACAACATTAATGTACACATTCGTATACAGTACAGGTGCCAAGATGGCGAGAGGAGTGAAGGGTGCGTGCGTAGCTCTCTCCCTGTGTATCATCCTCCTCAACATCCAGAGTGGCTGTGCCGATATAAAGGTGCAGAGGGGACCGGTAGTGTACCAGGTCAACACTAAACAAGTATTGAGGGACCTCGTCACACCGAAATCACACATAAGTGAACCTTCTGTCACCATTCCTGCCTGGTCAAGTTTATATATCGGGAAGACGCAGCGGCTTGGCAAGTACTCTGGCACAACCTCGCTACAACACCTATTGTGCTACACTCTAATTAGCTGCGGAGATGTAGAGACCAACCCCGGCCCGAGGTCAACACTGAAGAAACCTCACCACCAACCAAGTAAGACAGACACCGTCATTTCAACAGTCCCTAGCAGAAAAATTCGTTATTACAAACCGGGCCTACAGGTACCCCAGCCTCCCGTCACGCTCAATTCAACCCACAACACAACCCAACACGGTCGGCGACCCAGTCAGTCTCCCGTCATGCTCCAATGCAACCCACAACACAACCCCACACTATCGGTGGCTCAACATGTAACCGGAGCAACTAGGAAGAAAGGTATCAGTCGCAACAACATCAACAATGGAGCAGCATTAGCAGCCAGGAATAAGGACAACATCATCAAACAGCAAATACAGGTGGGGCTGGGAGGGGTCATAGGGGGAGACATAGCCTCAGACAGTCCCCAACCCCCGCGCTCACACCCTAGCAGCACAGCTGATCACCACACCGCCAGACGTACGACGAACAATAAAAGGAAGCTATGTACAGTGTGCGATATTAGATTCAACAAAAGGAGTCCAACATCACAATGTAGTATTTGTAATGAAACAGTACACGATCGATGTACTTATGTTACCAGCAGAAAAGAAGTGGAATGCGATAAATGCAGGGAATTAGCTATTAACCACTCCACCAACACTACATTACCCGCAGCATTACCATTAATACCACAGATATCGGCGACCCAAGTAGCACAACATGCAACAAGAACAACAATAAAAACAGGTAGCACTCGCAAATACATCAACAGGGAAGCAGCATCAACGGACAAGGAAAACAACAACAACAGCAAACAACCACAGCCCGACCGCGAGTATCCCCCGCCCTCTCCCGCACAAACAGCTGATCGACGCGGACCAAACCACACCTCCAGTCGTATGATAAACAGTAAGAACAAAATATGTATAGTCTGTAATATTGGTTTCAACAATAGGAGTTCACTTTTACAATGCAACAGTTGTAATGAAATTGTTCATAACCGATGTACTTACGTTAACAGTAGAAACGAAGTTGAATGTGTTAAATGTAGGAACTCAGCTGTACAACATCGCGAAACCATTTGTTTTATTTGTGAATCACTCATAACACGACGTCAGAAGATCCAAAACTGTGTAAAGTGTAAACATGTAGCTCACATGCTACATGTAGCTCACATGTAGGCAAATATTGGTTTGGTAACAGAGTTGTAGATGGGTGGAATGGACTACCAAGTGCTATAGTGGGATTAAAAACGATAGGGAGCTTTAAGATAAAATTGGATAAGCATATGGACGAGAAGGGTTGGGTGTGAAGGGGGATCAGCAGGGTTGGGCCAATCATCGCTCTGCAGACCCCCGTAATCCTGCGTTAATCTCTAACCGTTTTGGTAAGATGATCCTCAGGGTATTAGAGTGTTGAGCCTATAATTGGGCTTTGTAATTGGGGTTGTGTGGGACAGGGATCTGCCTTGCTTAGGCCAATCGGCTTTCTGCAGACTCCCATTTTCTTATGTTCTTATGTTCTTATGAAGTGCATCTCTAAGAAGATCAACAGTGAAGAACGGGAATTCCTTTGCAATAAGTGTGCCTTGCATTCATTACCGAATATTAATGTAAATGATCCAAGTACAGTATTAACAACTCAGAATCCAGCCAGGACACATTCAAAATCAAAGATGAATACAGAGTGTTCACCAACAAAGGGCTCCATCTTATCCACATTAACGCCAGATCAATGTACCATAAATTGTCAGAAATAAACTTGTTAGCTAATAAGGCCAAAGCTTCAATAATTGCAATCACAGAAACCTGGCTGGATTCAAGTATAAACGATGGTGAAATAAACATTCAAGGTTTCAATATGGTTAGGAATGATCGCAATAGGCATGGGGGAGGAGTATGTCTGTATGTAAAAAAACAACCTCACACACAACTAGAACCGACCTCCATGTAGAAAATCACGAAGCTCTGTGGATCGACCTACACCTGCCGAGAACAAGACCCATCACAATTGGGGTATGCTATAGGCCACCAGACGACACACAATTCTTGACCAAATTTGAACGAACTTTGTCATCGCTAGACCCTCGGAATGAATCCATCATACTAGGGGATTTTAACCTGTGTTACAAACAACGAAATAATAGGCTTGTACGAGAATATAGGCATATAATGACAATGCACAATCACAAACAACTCATCATAACCCCCACACGTATCTCTGAGAACACTGCCACAATATTAGACCACATAAACTGTAACAGAGCGGAAAAAATATCCCAATCAGGGGTTATACAGACTGGGATAAGTGATCACTTCGTCACATATTGCACACTGAAAACCACAAAAATTACCCTAGAGAATCACAAGGTTATCAAAACAAGGTCACTCAGAAACTACAATAAAGAAACATTTCTGGACATTTTATGGAATACAGACTGGTCTCCAGTGTTTGGAAGTACAAACGTTAATGACGCATGGGTTGGCTTCAGAACCATCATCACAAATATCCTAGACGAAATAGCTCCTCTGAAAGACATACGAATTAAAGCAAGGTCAGACCCATGGATCAACAATGACATACTACACCATCTGGAACACAGAGACAATCTGTTAAAAAGGCTAGCGAAACATAGACAGGATCAAGGTCTGAAACATGAGTTCAACAGGGCCAGGAATAAACTAAGTAGGACAATGAAATCAGAGAAAACTAATTATTTTCACAAAAAGGCAGAGGAATATCAGAATAACCCAAAGAAACTATTGAGGCACCTAAAACAACAGGCTACAGCAACAAGACAAGGGATTCGTCTAACACTAATATTGCTCTCACCATTAATGATCAGGTTTGCCACGATAAACGACAAATTTCAACCTACTTCAACTCCTTCTTCACTTCCATAGCAAACACACTTGCACAGAACCTACCTCAACCTCTCAATAAATACACAACAACAACGGCCACCTTTCGTAATTTCTACAGAGATAAAGACATACACCCGCACACATTTGGATTGCAAAATGTTACACCAAAATACACTTTTGACGCGCTGTCTAACCTAAATGTACATAAAAGCACAGGACCAGACAAAATTCCTGCCAAATTTCTACGAGATGGAGCCATTGGTATAGCAGGCCCCCTAACCCACATCATCAACTTGTCAATTAACACCAACACTGTACCTGCTGAACTGAAGGAAGCTATTGTAACCCCTCTATTCAAGAAAGGAAATAAACTAGAAGCTGGCAACTACAGACCAGTTAGCATTATTATGTATTGTATCTAAAATCCTTGAAAGAGCGGTATACACTCAAATTGAACACTACCTCAAACAAAATTATCTATTCTATAAGTTTCAATCAGGTTTCGTATGCATGTACTCGACAGAGTCCTGTCTCATCCACTTAACGGATCATATTCGTAAAGAAATGTCTAAAGGTAACTACACCGGTATGGTTCTACTTGATCTACAAAAAGCGTTTGACACAGTAGACCATGATATACTATGTAATAAACTACAAGCAATGGGCATAGGGTCTGTGAACTGGTTTAAATCTTATCTTAGTGGTAGAACCCAAAGAGTCAAAATTGATGATAATATATCTCATCCTATGCCAATTAACTGTGGGGTCCCGCAGGGAAGCATCCTTGGTCCCTTACTCTTTCTCTGTTATGTGAACAACATGGAACTGAGCGTCTCATGTAAATTATTACTGTATGCAGACGACAGCGTGCTTCTGGTTTCAGGAAAAGACCCAATAAGTATTGCCGCTTCACTTTCCAAAGAACTAGAATCATGTAGTGAATGGCTAGTGGACAATAGACTATCTCTTCACCTGGGCAAGACGGAAGCCATCTTATGTGGAACAAAACGCAAACTGAAAGACATTGTGGGCTTCTCAGTCAACTGTAATGATATTCCTATAACAACAGTGTCACAAATTAAATATCTCGGACTAAAACTGGACGCGAGTTTGTCAGGTGAAACAATTTTGGAATCTATCCTGAGTAAGTGTAGAGCACGTATAAAATACCTGTATAGACAGGTGGGATGCTTGCCCGCGGCGACCAAAAAGACCCTCTGCCAAGCACTTGTTCAATGTCATTTTGACTATTCTGTGTCATCCTGGTACTCTGCATCATCTAAATCAGCACAGCACAAACTTCAGGTCACTCAAAATAAAATGGTTAGGTTCATGCTGAACCTAGGACCCAGATCACATGTTGGCCAGGAACAACTTCAGTCACTAGGTATGCTCAATGTCTCTGACAGGGCCAAACAAATCAGGCTCACTAATGCCTTCAAAATTTTCTATGACAGAGCTCCAGAGTATCTAAATAATGATTTTGTTAAAGCAAATGAGAGGAGTGGACATAATACAAGAAACAGGATGTTTAATTTTAAGGTCCCGAGAATTCAAGGACAGGGTAAGCAAACATTCTTCTTCACTGCCATCAAAGACTGGAACGACCTACCCCAGTCAGTCCGTGAAAAGAGAACACTGTATTCCTTCAGACGTAGCCTGAAGGAACACCTGAACCGGACAGCTGCGAGAAGGGAGCACCAAGCTTATGTTTACTACTAAATACGACATAAGAGATAGACAAACCAAACTGAAATTATTACTGATTACGGATTACTGATATTTACTATAGGATGTAAAGTATCTTAAAATAACCCCCTAGAAATACTTTCTCTAAAGTATCTATTTCTTTATCCTCCCCATTTCCCCAGCTAACCTAATCCCACAAGGACCCCAATGGAAATACGCCTAACGGCCTTATTGGGCTATCCTTAGTTGGAATTATGCAAGGCTGGTACATGTCATATTTGTAACATACTATGTGGTACCAACTCTGTAAATTGCTAACTGAATAAATATTATTATTATTATTATTATTATTATTATCTAACTTGAACTTAAAACTTATCTGACTATTAAGCGATTTGAAGTTGACTGAAAATAACAACAATAGGGGTTGGAAAGTATACATCTACAATACATATACCGATACTAGAAAGACGAAATTAATAATATGCAACAATTCATTTGAAATATATGACAGGACAACCTATCACAATTTCTTTTTGTTTCTTACTAAATATCTATAAAACTTGGAAGACAGCAAAACGTGTCAATAATTATTTTTTCTTATGTGTGTATGAAGGAGACAAACGGCCGGCCGCCTGTAACGAGTGTCTCACCCAAAGCCAAAAGAGTGACAGAGAGCCAAATTCAAGGGACGTTGGGGTCAAAATGCCTGGACACACGGTATATAAAGCAGTCTAAGTCATAGGATGAAGGGAAGATTAATTAAGGGAGAGAGTTTGTGGAGTAGAAGAAAATCCGAGAACATTTGCTAATTCTTGAGTTGGAGAGCTGGACAGAATGAGAGTGGGACTGTGTTGAAAGGTGGGTGCCTCACACTCACCGCAGGAGAGGGGGTATACGCACTTAGAGTGCTCTGAAGAACACTGATTGTTGTAATACTGATAGAAGGGTGAAACATTTCACAAACTTTACTTGTCGACTGGTCAACACATAACGAAAAGCTGTGATAACTAAAATGCATAAATGGAAAGATTACTGAGCATTCAAATCCAAAAAAGAGCATAAGCAATGTTCTTGTTAGTATTTCAATAAATTACGATTGGTAATAATTATGTAGGACGTATAAGGATATAGTAGTTGACATAAAGTGTATACAGGAATCAGTGCATAGGTACAGTAAGCCGTCTGCGTGGCACATGGTTCATATTCAGTCCCTTTCCTAGTACTTGCCATACGATTACTTGGTTACCATTCTCAATAATCTGTAAATGTGTAATTTTATTGAACATGTAGGCAAGAATTTAACTCTTTGAATATGGAGGCCTTTCCTGAAATTATTAATATCGTCTGATGACAAAATAATATCAAGATATACTTTACAGAAGGAGATACTCGAGGTAGTTTTACCCCTCTTGACTATTTACCTATTTTGAACGAAATAGCCTGAAATTAACAAAAATAAAATGGGGATAATGATGTCAATCATACTGGAAGGGTACACTTCATAATCCAGATGAAGAAAATTATATACCGTAGCCGAAGGTAAGAAGTACAGGGGATTTTTCAGCCATAAAATATTGACATTCTCTCTCTATGCTTAGCATTGTAGTGAGTGTGTGTGCGCGTTCACTGCCTCTAACTCACCTTAGTCACCTCCCTTTAGGACCGAGTTATACGATTTGTGTTTTCTTGCAGCATATTGGAACTCATTTATCATAGGTATCAGCATAAATACTAACTTTAGATGGAAATAGTTAGCTGGATTCTAATGAAACTTGAATTCGGAAACAACTAGACAAGTCACCAGAGTTGATGAGAATTACCGGACAAATGTGAACGTGTGAATCCTCCATGATTGCCCTACCAACTCCACCCCCAACCACCGATCCAACGATGTCCTACCCAGTTTGATCTTTGTCCTAACATTTCTACTTTATTTCTGCATATCCATATTGTTATGCCACGTTTCTGGAGAAACGTGAGATATTCTGATACAGCTTTCAACTCTCTAACTGGGTGAGGGCTGGCACTTAATTCCAATACGATACACTAACAACAGGTAATAAATAAAGACACATGACAAGCCAACAAAATATTTTATTCAATTAGTAGCAGAGGTTCATAATACATGTACGTTTCAATATATTAATCATGATGGATGGTGAACAAACTCAATAATGGTTAGTACAAATATCGAGATAAAAGTCTCACAAATGCAGATAATCAATATTAGACAACAATATAATGAAGTCAATAGAGACAAATACATTGGTATAACATATAGAGGAAGTTATCATCAAGGTACAGTTGTGACCAGATGGAACAGATACAGCCTTGGTCTGTCCAATACCTCAATAGAGGGCACACAATTAGTGCTCATAAATTATCTGGTAACAGTGATGGTGTGGGGGTAGTAGGTGAAGGAATGGGGAGGAGGGAGGGAGGAGAGGGAGGGGGAAGGAGGGTACAGGAGTGGGAGGGGTAACCAGCGGCAGGTGGGGGTGGAGGGAAGTGGGTGACCAAATACTTTACTGTGAAAGAATAATTAATTTTATGTTTTGAACATTATGTGAGATTATGATTGCGAAATATTGGAGTTGTAAAGTGTGTGTAGCATAATACACGCGCTACAGACTGCTAACCTGCTATTGCTCTCTCTCTCTCTCTCTCTCTCTCTCTCTCTCTCTCTCTCTTTCCATATACAATATATATGTGACATACAGTATAGGCATTCAAATATATGATATCTTAAATCTATAACGTAATACTACTTCATTTTTGTTCTTTGCTTAGAGCGCCTACTGAGTTTTGATATCGGATATGTGGTATTGTTGAAACATGGGAGCGTCAGATACAACTGAACTACCTGTTGGTTACCTAACAAGGGGGAAATATAGTAATTGTTATTATTTGTCAGTTGGTGAGTCAGTCAAACTTCAAATATCATAGTTAGTGTTTCAGCATATTGGTGAGTGTATAGGTCATAGTAGTAACGAAAGTATGTAATGCATAATAGGTGTATATAATACGGTATCAATGACACGCCAATTAGTGTTTTCCAAGTGTAGCCTACTGGAGGTGTTATCAGTGTTGACATTGCCATGGGTATATAATCGCTTTTCATTATATACGTCCATAAGAATTTAAACAATATAATATTATAAATTAATAAAACATTATTCAATGTATCTATAAATAATAGATTTTTATTCATTTCACTCCAAAGTAGAAACCAGGAAACAAAGGATGACTAATATATATTTACATGGCAATACGCCTGTTCAAGAAAAGCAACCAGTTATATATAGTGTGTCAATACAATCCTCTAAGTTTCGGTATAAAGGCGCAAAAGACCATGTTATAAAATAATATCCCCACATTAAAAACTAAGTTACATTTATTGGTCAAACCTCTTGGTAGATATGCTCAACAATAATGACGCAAGGGTGGTGTAAGCTTAATTAATATCAAATGAAAACACGATTATGCAGAACCTTTCCGGTATATCAGGTATGTTTTTTTACGTTTTGACGGCATCAGTAGAAGATCTTCACTTATTATGGCATATAGTAAATGAGTTAATTAATTTTTGGCGGGACGTCTTGTAGTTGGAGGAGTAATTGAAATAGCTATTACCGATTTTATAGATAAATAGCATTCTAAAACTGAGGAACATCCTATAATGATCGTGAAATTAAAGTGAAACAGCTTACACGTATTAAGAAAAGGTTGGGAATATATTAACATGAAAATACTGAATAGGATTGGAATAATTATGGTGAGCAAAGATGCATGGTATATACAACTAGTAAAACGAAAATAATGCATTGTGCTGCTTTATGATATATAAATGTGTTTAAGATAATCTTTATTTTTATTAATTTCACCACAACACCAAACACCCCCATATGAAATTAATTAAAGTATATATGATCCACCGGGATTCGAACCTGGGTTATCACTATCAGATTGTTGCCACCTTAACCATTACACCACCAGGACTGTTAAAGGTTTATGCACACGCCTACGACTTATTATCCATTCTCGAATACTGGATATTAATCTAATCATGTTCATATTCCCAACCGCGCTATGGTAGTCTACTGTTTAAGTGAGAGGAAAGAATATTTATTGGGGCACAGATCATATAGACCGGCCTCTCGACGAAATATCCCTGAACCTACTAATAATCTTTATTTTTATTAATTTCACCACAACACCAAACACCCCCAAATGAAATTAATTAAAGTATATATGATCCACCGGGATTCGAACCTGGGTTATCACACACAGATTTTTTAGAGAAAGTCATAATATCATGACCTAGGCAAAAGTAGACTTCGAATGTTTGAGATATAGCTACTAACAATCTAGAGAAAGATGAACCAGGAGATATACATAAAGCTTGATAAATTAACTTTAGCAGATTACAGAAAACAGGAAGAGATTAAAGGCGCAAAAGATAAACGGGAGCAACGAATTATCATCCTCATTAATCATTTAATCCCGTTCTCAAAAAACAGGGTATATTTTCATGTATGTGAACATATGACCTGTGATTTCATATAATATTAAACAGTAAATTGTGACTAACATAAAGCTTAACAACAAGGTCATTATCTAAAAATTGATAGCAAATTAATTGAGTTGCAGCATTTCCGTGTTTATTGTTGTTAGAATATTGTTGTACGAAAAAACACACTTGGTATGGAATACTGTATATATACATATATTTCATTTATGGGGCTTTCAAACTATTGCACGTATCATAAAATTTCTAAATTCAATATTTCCTTAGGTTACCAATAATACAATCTTGACAAATATTGCTATTCAATAATATTAGGTCCATTGATTTCTTAATATATTTAGTTACAAACCGACTTTACAATAAAAATGTTGGTAACTCTAGATTTTATACATCCTTATTAACCAATGGAGAGGGTAATCTTAATCTTACTAAATAATTGACTCACACAAAACCTGTAGAGCGAGACTGAAATAACAGCATGGTCATATTAAACCTGTAGAGCGAGACTGAAATAACAGCATGGTCATATTAAACCTGTAGAGCGAGACTGAAATAACAGCATGGTCATATTAAACCTGTAGAGCGAGACTGAAATAACAGCATGGTCATATTAAAGGTAGTAGATCATTGTTCTATGTGAGTTAGTGAGACAAAAGGCAGAACTGTCTGTGACAAATTCCTTCCCCATAGTTGAAAGAGTGACAGGGCCAAAATCAAGGAATGTTCGACCCAAAATGCCTTGATACACGGAGTTTAAATTAATTAAAGTCATAGGATGAGGGAAAAATGGATTCAGGGTAGAGCGTTCCAGAGCACAGCTGTTGAATAGGGGAAAGATTGGGAATATCGTTTCACTTTTGGGTTGGAGAGTTGCAAAGAGTAGGGGTGGGATTGTATTGGAAGACAGGTTCTACGTACTCTTCGTAAAGGAGGTAGTATACATTGAGAGAGGGTGAGGAACACTGATTATTGTAATATCAGTAGAATAGCGAGAGTGATGCAACTTTGCGGCGAAGAGAGAGAGATCGCAGAGAGTCAGGGAGTGGACATGAGTTAATGAGACGAAAGGTTTTCTTTTCTACTTTGTCAAGAAATGCTGTGTGAGAGGATCTTCCCCACACATGTGAATAATACTCAATACATGGACGCACTGTGCCTCTGTACAGAGCAAGAAGCTGTGCTGGGGTAAAGAACCCCTGGAGACGAATGAGCATACCCAGCTTCTGGAAAGCTGTTTTAGCAAGGGTGGTAATATGATCTTTCCAAGTGAGATCAGGAGAAAAGGAGACACCGAAAATACTGAGAGAAGATGAAGGGTTGATTTGTGTATTGTTGAAGTATAAGGGAAAGTCCTGTGGGAGTTCTTGATGGGTAGATAAATGGAGAAATGGGTTTCGGAAGCACCAAAAGCAACAATATATTTTCTGCCCCAAATGGGAATTGTTGATAGGTCAGAAGATATGGCATCGTCACGTGACTTTTTGAGAGATTGCTTGCTGGGGGGTTCTGAAAAAACTAGTTGAATAGTGTAAGGTAGAGTCATCAGCATATGAATGAAAAGCTGATAGTTGATAGGTTGAGGAAGTGAAAGATGGCCGTCCACAACTGCAGCCATGGAACGGCCAAGAAGGGAAATAGAGATAAAAACACAATTTGAGGGACAAAAACTAAAGGTGGGTAGTTTAGAAGTTAAAGATTTGTGCCAGACTATTAAAGAACTTATAGATATGTCTAGCACAATAGAAAAGCTTTCACCGAAATCATGAAAGGAGGATGACCAAAAGTTAGTAAGATCTATCTATCTATCTATCTATTGCCTGACGCCGTGATCCCCGAAGGGGTGGCCACGAACTAACCGCCCCATGCACCTCTGTCCCCAGTCAGTCGATGCCCCTCCTCCCAACCAGCACCGCCTTCATTCATATACTTCCTCACTCCATCCTTCCACCTCTCCTTCGGCGCACCTCTCCCTCTCTGTCCTTCCACCTCGCTCTCGTCCACCCTCTTAGTCTGTCTCTCACTTTCCATACATTCCATATGGCCGAACCATCTCAAGTTGTTCCTTTTCACACTTTCCAGCACATCTACCTCCACACCACACCTCCTTCTTACTTCCTCATTCGTCTGTCTATCCCTCCATGTAACTCTGCACGCACTTCTCAAGTAACTCATTTCCACCGCTCTCACTCTTGGTCTGAGTCTCTTCCCGAATGTCCATGCTTCGCTTCCGTAAGTTAGTGTCGGGATTACCACACTGTCATGCAAGGACTTCTTCACTTCCATACTGACCACCCTATTTCATGTTACTGCTTTCAACGTTCTTACAACCCTCTTCCCCTGTTGCACCCTCTCCCGCACCTCCTCATCCACAGTCCCATCTTTACTCAACACACTGCCCAGATACTTAAAAGAGCTGACGATCTCCATAGCCTGACCATTCAACTTTACATCACACTCTGTGACTTCACCCCTTTCGAAGACCATAAGTGAGTAAGATATAAATAAGATATGAAAGAAGATCACCAGTAGAGCGACCACTAAGGAAGCCATACTGGCGATCTGAAAGTAGATTATATGGGCAGAGAGATTCATAAGAAATTTCGAAGTAAGAATAGTTCCAAAAAAAATTGAGATGCAAGAAATGAGAGCAATTGGACGATAGTTGGAGGGTTGAGAGCGATCATCCCTTCTTTGGGATAGGTTGAATGAGAGCAAACTTCCAGCAAGAAAGAAAGACATTAGAGGAGAGACAGAGACGAAAGAGTTTGCCTAGGCAGGGAGTCAGCACGGAAGCAAAGTTTTTTTTAGTACAATAGGAGGAACACCATCACGCCTTCTTAGTATTAACCCGGGAACTGCGGGGAGACTCTTAAGAGTTCCCCCGGCGGACTGCGGGGAGACTCTTAAGAGTCAGAGAAAAAAAATCAACTTTTGACATCGAAAAAAAAAAAAAAAAAAAAAAAAAAAAAAATGGCCCCTGGGCCATGCAAAATCTCAGTCCTCTACCTCCCCTCCTTCCCCACTTTCCTCCTCTCCTTCAGTTATCACCTATTTTCCCTGTTATTCCCTTATTCTGAGGTATATTTTCGTGCTAACATTAGAAATCCGGTTGCAGGGTGTGGTCATCACTGATAGCAAGCGAATGCAAGAGAGAGAGAGAGTATCGATCGACTGTGTCTCAGTGGCCTTGGGGGAAATTGGCGGGAAAGCAGCTTGCTTCACCCATACATTATACAACTCGCGGGCTATATCTCCGATTTTGACCATCCAAACGCTGTTTTCACTCGTTTTATTGTTGTTTCAGGTTAATACCTTTATAATCAACCCATAATAGGCGCATGTGGATAAGTATTAATACTATTAATGGTACAATGAATATTTTAGTGACGGAAACACCTCAAATACATGCGCACAGGGAGAGGTGTCTAATTACCCCCATGCGCACTTCAGAGGTTAAGCCCAGAGAGGGTAGAGAGCACATATTTAAAAAAGATTAGGATATTAGGTATAAGTATGAGAGTTGGAGGGGGAGGAATAACACCGGAATCATCCAAGGTGGAGTTTTTAGCGAAAGTTTGGATGAAGAGTTTAGCTTTGTCAGAGGAAGAAGTGACGGTAGTGCCGTCAGAGTGGAAAAGAGGAGGGAAAGACGAAGAAGAACAATTGGTGGAGACGTTTTTGGCTAGATACCAGAAAGCTTGGGAAGAGCTTAGAGTCGGATAGTTCAAAGAGAGGTAAGCTGACCAAGATTCGAACCCACTCACTGCAGGTATATTTGGAAAAGCTGGGCACCATAACTACTCGGCCATGAGCATATGGCTGAGTGCTTATGGTGCCCAGCCCTTCCAAATATACCTGGAGTGAGTGGGGTCGAATCCTGGTCAAGATACCTCTCTCCCAGCCTGTCCGACATTAGCATTAGATATTGGATAGTTCAGTGCATTTAATATAGAATCGATGAAAGAGTGTTTGGTGAGTCAAAGAACAGATTTGGCTTGATTCTGGGCAGAAACATAAGAAGAATAAGATTCTTGAGTTTGAAGGTGTCGGTACTGTTTGAATGCTTCATCCTTATTGCGGACAGAAGTTGAACAAGCGTGAGTAAACCTAGTATTTTTTTACATTAGTCTGAAGGAAAGAAAACGGAATGTATGCCTCCATGCCCGAGAGGATTACCTCTGTAATGAGTTCAGCACTCTCCGAGGGTCCCCGGCAACAGAAGGAAAAGTCATTCCATGGGAAATCAAAGAAGTACTACCGGAGAGCCTCCCAGTCGGCAGTGCCAAAGTGCTACAAGTGCCGCCGGCTGGCTAGTTCGGCTCAATCAGATGGCCGTATTGGAGAGATAGGATAGGTAAGAGAGATAGGTAAGAGGAGCCCAAATGAGGGAAAAGATCACAGTATAAGAAGAAGAAAGGTTAGTCAGTGGAATGAGAGAAGAGCAATTGGTGGTGGTGAGGGTTAAAATCTCCTAAGATGGTGATTTCTGAGAAAGGAGAGATGGCTAGGATGTGTTCCATTTAAGAGTTTAGATACTCAAAGAATTTGGGAAAGTCAATATAGTTAGGGGAAAGATAGACAAAACAGAAGTATTTAGTATGAGAATTCAGAGGAGTCAAAATCGGGAACATGAGAGCCTGTGAGTTTGCTGCATCCGCCTTTGGCTTTGAAAATAGGATAGAGAAAGTAGGATGATACAGAGAAGGGGCTGCTGTCAGTTGCATACAATTATGTCTAAAAATATATGGTAGTATTTATTTTACAAAATCAAGGAACTGCACTGCAAATATATATAGTGTAGTGTGTAAATATTATCATGGTGGTCTACCCAGTTTGCTATAACAGTAAAACTGCAGACTAAAACATATAATGAATATAGCAAAGATAAACAGGTAGAAAAAGCTTGCTTCATTTACTGAAATACTGTCTATATATATATATATATATATATATATATATATATATATATATATATATATATATATATATATACTGTATATATACATACAGTATATATATATATATATATATAAAAATATTTCAAAGTAAATTAGATATACAACCGACAAACGGTTTGTGGTTATGTTCCAATAGTGAGAGAGAGAGTGAGAGAGAGAGAGAGAGAGCTAGCGAGAGCAAGTTGCCTATAGCGCATTTATCATGCTACACACACCTCTACCTAATCTTATCAAGGCTTATGGTATTATGAGGCTCTGAGAAGATGTTTTTCATAGTTGAATATTTAATGCATAAGAATTATTTTGTGCGTCTTTCTGCCCTTGTGCCTGTAGTTTTTCAGGGGTTTCTTCGAGTTTTTGTGCATGCTCCCATGAATTAATTCTTTTTGTGCATACTCACTTTCCCTGTGCTTCATCCAGGGGACATCAATCAATTCTTATCTTCGTTTGCAGTGAGGATGTCGCGTCCTGCCTGTGCGCGCCATGGATGTGCCCGTCCTGCCATGGGAGTTGGGCATAGTGAGTGCCCCACCCATGTAGCGTGCTACTGCCGTGATGGTTTCTACCCCAGGAGGTGTGGCCCATGTCTCCTCAACCTTATGACCATTGAGTCTCGCCCTACATCCCTGGACGCTGTTGAGGCAAGGTCACGCCTCGCCGCTACGTGGTCGGCCATTGCACTCTACGTGAAGGACCACCTCCATCAGATCCCACGCTTCTTAGACGACGGGGTGCGCGTCATGCTGGACACTCCTCCAGCGTCCCCACGGCGCGAGGTCGCCGTTACTCAAGTGCCTCGTTCCGACATGTCTATGGTCTCCGAGGACACCAAGAGGAAGAAGAGGCGCCGCTCTCCTTCGCCATGTCGCCGGCGGTCTACGTTCCCGCGCTTCAACTAGGAACTCTCCAGGCTCGACGACTTTTAGAGCCAAGACGAGAGTGCCTCCTCCTGCCCGACTCTCTACTGCAGGGCCGCCTGCTTTCTCCCAGGGTCGTCGTATCACCCACGACTTGATCAGGGAACTGGAAGCTGAGCAGGCCGCAGAACATCGCCCTTCTGCTCCTCCACCGACGTTGCCGCCTGCTACACCACCTACGAAGGCGGGGGTGATGTTTACGTCTGCCTCTCCTCTTCTCTTGCCCGACGATCTTCCGGGGTCTCCTGGCGACGTAGACCCGGACTTTCTGTGTGGCCAGCCTTCTCCCGCTCGGAAAAGTCAGTCCGTCCCTCCGGCAGTGCAAGACGCCAGTGGTGAGGATTTCGGGACTGACCGGGAGGAGGTTGGCATAGACCTGGAGGACGCGGGTGTAGGAAGCGAAGAGGGGTTCGACGACGAGTTGGCTGAGGAGTCGCCAAGAGGGTCTCCTCACTACACGCCTTCGCCTCGTCGGTCGCCCAGGCGTAAGAAGCGCCCCCGGACCATCTCTTCGTCATCTTCAACGCCAGCCGAAGACCCTGGATGGCTCCGTCCTGTTCAGGCCATCCAGGAGGCCCAGGACAAGGCTCAAGTGGCCAACGCGGAGCAGTTTGCCTCCCTACGCGACATGCTGGCGAAGATGGCGGAAGTGTTAGAGCGCCCTACTACCATCCCTCCTGTCGTCCCGGTAGTAACTCCTCTTCCGCCATTTGTGGACCACCTGCCAACTCAACCGGCTCACCCTGTGCTTGCTGCTCCGGTTGTCACCTCTCCCAGGCTGCATCTGCTTCTTTTATCATGCTCCCAGGGAGTGGGTTAGGGATGGTTGGTCAGCCTGTCCACGTTCCGTCCTTAGTTAAATTTAAGATCCCTAAACGTCGTTTTCCTTCCCTTTATGGAGAGCCGTCGTCGTGGCGGAACGTGGCGGCGTCACACCCGGAGCGAGCTTCTACCCAGGCACCAGGGGAGCGCCCTATACCTGCAGGTTGGCAGGTGCAGGTCAACGTGAAGGGTCACTTTAGAGCTTTGACCCTGGACGGCCTAGTCCCTGAGGTGGACATCAGGGCTCATCCTGGGAGGACGGATTTACATTTTTTTACGTACCGTCCTCAAGTGTCCCCCTCTGGGTCTGCCAAGTTATGGTCGGACTTTGCTCGACATGACATCAATGTCGACGCGCCCGCTCTGTCGGCCATCGCAGGCCTTCCCTTGATGAAGAATGCTCGAGACGTGGAGGGTAACCTCATGATTGAGCTCCCTCATCTCGAGGAAGGTCCCTGGAATTTGTGGCTGGCAGAAGGCATAGACTTCGGGCTTCGGTCGTCGGAGGGTGCTTCCCCACTCTCTCCGGTCGACTCATCATTCGTGTCGAGCCTAGTCACGACTTTGTCCGGGGTCTCCCCTCAATACTGGGCCTGGTTGAATGCCCCAAAATTGGCGTTTATTGATATGCCACGCCCCTGCTTCACGCCACCTGAGAAGAGTGCCCTGGAGCGGGATCATAGGCTCAGGCAGCGCGCTGCTCGCCTGCTCTCCACCCTTCTGATGCAGCTGCAACTGGCTCGACTTCACCTCCGGCTGATTGAAGCTCAGCCGGCTGGGGAGCTCCGGAAGGGTGGGGAACACTTAAGGCGCGTGCAACTGCAGCTCGCCCTGAACTCAGTCGGCGACCTTCGATGTGCCATCCATGAGGCTGCCCGTTGTCGGCAGTCTCTGAGGGTGGCTTTCTGTAAGAAGGCGCCGGCTGAGGTCCGCATGAAGCTGTTGCTGTCTGAGCTCGCTACAGAGGGGCTCTTCTCTGATGCAGCATGGCAGGAAGCGTACCTCTTTGCAGCTGCGGGGCGCTTCGCACCCGGTCCACCTGGGGTGTCGCGGCCCTCCGCAGCCGCTTCCTCCCTTAGTAGGGGTAGGAAGGCCGGCTTGTCGCGAGGACGGCAAGCTTGGCGAGGTACCTCTGCTGGGAAGCGCCAGGTGGTGAAGTCCATGACGCACCGTCAGTATGAACGTCGTTCACCACCTCGCCCTTCTCACCAACTCGCTATTGAGGCTTCCTCTCGGAGAGTCGACCAGAGGCATGAAGATAGGCGGCCGACGCAAGAGAGTCGCTGCCAGTTTCAGAGAGGCAGTCGCTATAGGGGAGGTACTAACCGGGGAGGTCAGTCCCGTCGCGGCAAGCCCGAGGAGCAATCCGTTTAAAAAAACGCGTAGTGCCTCCAGGACCCCCCTCTCTCCCCTCTCCCGACTGTCTAGCCGAAACGGTGGTCTCTATCACACAAGGTGCCCTTACCGTCTTTTTTCGTTCCCACTATCGGCAATGGCTTCGCCGATCGTGGGCGCGTCGGGTTGTAAAGCGGGGTCTGTCCTAGAGGTGGCGGTCAAGGCCTCCACTCAGAAGGCCTCCCAGACATCAGCCTGTATCACCGGACGTGGCCCAGGTTATTCTGGCCATGCACAAGGATGGGATAATTTGGGAAGTCTCGCCTCAACAGCGGGTCTTCCTCTCACATGTATTTCTGGTCCCCAAGAAGAACTGCGATGCGATAAGGCCGGTGGTCAACCTGTCGTGCCTCAATCTGCATATCGTGAACAACCACTTTCGGATGCTTACCATCAGTCAGGTGCGGTTGGCGCTCCGTCCCGGTTGCTGGGTGGTATCCCTGGATCTCAAGGATGCTTACTGGCATGTTCCGAATGCTCCTCGGTTCCAGGGTTATCTGGCGCTCCAGCTGTACGAAAGGCTGTTCACGTTCGACAGGTTGCCCTTCGGTCTCAATATCGCCCCGCGAGTCTTTACGAAACTCGTCAAACAAGCTCTGACTCCCCTGCTCAGTCAGGGGATTCAGATCCTGTTTTACATGGAAGATTGGCTCATCACCGCAGACTCTCCCACCTGCTGTGTACAAGACACTCTCCTTGTCATCCAACACATCACACGGTTAGGTTTCAAAGTAAACGTTCCCAAGTTATGCCTCACGCCGTCACAAGAAGTGACGTGGGTGGGCCTCGACTGGGGCATGGCGAGCGCGACTGTCAGACAGAGTCGAGTGAATGCGTAGAAAATTCGAAGGAAACTTTTTGCCGCATTGCACTCGGTCTCGATTACCAGACGACTCTGGGACTCGCTGATCGGGTCACTCAATTGGGCGTCACTGACAATTCCCTTATGGAGGCTCAGAATCAAACGCCTCATTCAGCTAGGCAACAGGGCTTTTCCACTACTGCCTCCACATCGGCTTTGGCCGATTCCGCGCTCGATCCACTTACTTAACACACTGGGTTGTTCGGGGCGCGCTCGCGAGAGCGGTGTCCTGGACTTCACCGCCGCCGACCATCTGGATCAACACAGATGCGTCGAGCGAGGTAGGTTGGGGTTACCAGTCGAACACGGGACACCAAACTCAAAGCAGGTGGTCAGGACTCACTCATCTCCACATAAACGTCTTAGAACTGTTAGTCCCGTTGTTCTTCCTGAGGGATCATGGGCAGGCCTTCACCGGCAGGTCGATGGCCTTCAGGATGGACAATATGACTGCAGTTCATTGCATACAGAAACAGGGCTCCTCCAGGTCCGCCGTTCTTCAGGACCTGGCGGAGAAACTGTTTTACCAAGCAGATCTTTACAACATCACACTGCATGCGACCTACCTGCCCGGGACTGCCAACATATGGGCGGATGCTCTGTCGAGGGGACAGAGCACCCAGGTAGAATGGTCTTTCAAACAAACCGTATTCGACGACCTAGCGGCCTCCTGGGGTGTTCCGCAGGTGGTCTTGTTCGCCTCGTACGAGACGAACAAGTTGCCTGTGTTCCTGACCCGCTGGATTCGAACTCCAGCGGGGGGACCGGACGCGTTCAGCGAGGACTGGAGCAGATGGCAGTCAATATATGTGTTTCCACCACCCGACGCACTTTTGATGTGCAAAGTCCTCCACAGGCTGAGAGAGTACCAGGGCAGAGTTTGGTTGATCGCACCCTTCTGGCCGGCCCAAGCCTGGTACGCTCAGCTGAAGCGATGGTGCCCGAGTCCCGTTCCCCTATCGGTCTCAGACTTCCACTTGGGATCGATTGGAGACCTAGGGACCTCGTTGGCATTCGCATCGTGGATATTTGTGAGGCAGGGTGGCTGCCACAGTTTGGAAGATCATTAACTGACAAATTTACTCTACACTGGACACCTTCCACATGGAAGACTTACGAATCTCACTGGCACAGTTTTACTTCTTGGATAAACAACACGTCACAGACACAACCATTGGTGGGGTTAGTGTTTCACTACCTTAATTATTTATTTGAGATGCGTCACAACATGTACAACACGCTTAGGAACCACCTGTCTGCCATTCGGGAGCCGTTTGAGACGTTGACGGGGTTGGTCGTCCCTCAGAAAGAATTTGATTTCTATATGCGTGCCTGCTTTAGGCTTAGACCACCTCTGCGCCAGATTCCTTCTCAGTGGTCTCTGGCGGAGGCTCTCAAACTGCTCTCGTTTGCCACTTACACTATTAACCCATCGCCTGAACACCTAGTTGACAAGACACTGTTCCTTCTAGCTTTAGCGACAGGTGAGAGAGTCTCGGAGATGGCTGCCATGACTAAGGCCCAGAATTGCTCAAGGTTTTCTCCCGTCCTTGGGTCGGTAACTTTGGCCCCGTCTGTTCATTTTGTTATGAAGAACGAACGCGAGACTCACGTTTTTAAACCTTTTACTGTCCCAGCTTTGAAACGTGGTAGAGTTCATCATATGTTATGCCCGGTTCAAACCCTACAAACGTATGTGACCGCTACCAGGCCGGTGTCGGGGTTGTCGTTATGGGTGGCACCTAGGACCGGTAGGAGGCAAGGTAAACGTGTGGTGGGAATTCGCCTGTGTCGGATTATTCAGTCCAGTAACCCAAACGTTCAGGGCACAGCTCATGACATCCGATCGTACGCTGCTACGAACAGGTTTTTGCATAACCATTCTCTCCCGGACATTGCCGGCATAGGGCTTTGGTCTTCCCACAACACGTTTGTCTCCTCCTATCTGTCGATGTCCACGGGCAGGCCGGGGCGTCCTTGCGTTGCGTTGGGCCAACGGGTTCACTAGGGGCCTACCTGCACTGTTCCTTATGTCTCTTGACCTCCTTTCAGGTCCTTCCTTTATTGGGGGAGGGGGGCATATACCCTGTACCCATACTTGCACCTACGTTTAAGGACTATTAACTAGGTTAAGATGTTGATATAATTTCTAGTCATGAGTATAACACATATTTGTTGTATGTATACACCTCATTCCACTACTGTTTCTCATATGGATTTTCGTGCTAGGCACTGACAATACTCATGTATTCCTCATCACATCCTGTACAGTACTCCTCTTCTGCATATGTCTGTCTTCACTCATTCCATTATGGGTCTTCATGCTTTCTTCCAGATGGGGGAGGGGGGTGAGGGAGTAGTATTCCACAATACCCATACTTGCACCTAGGTTTAAGGATTATTACCTAGGTTAAGAAATTGATTTATTTCTTGTCTTCAGTATGCTCCATTATTTTGTATGTTTCAACCTCATACCAATACTGTTTTCTCATCTGGCTTTAGTGCTAGTCACTGGTAATACTCATGTATTTCTCATCACATCCTGTACGGTACTCCTCTTCAGCATATGTCTGTCGTCACTCATTCCATTATGGGTCTTCCTGCTTTCTTCCAGAAGGAGGGGGGGGGGGGGCATCCTGGAATTCATATTCATCATTATGAACTGCATCATTCTTTGTCTTAGGCTAAGCCATCCCATTGAATAAGACTTGACTGTACTTGACCTCTCTTGATATGCACCTGTCAGTACACTCTTTATATAAACTCTCTTGTTTAACTCGTCCAGCACCAGCGACGCGTCTGGCGCGTCGGCGATGTATGTAACGCACAGCCCCAGCGACGCGTCTGATGAGTCACCCTAATTGTTCCGACCGTAACCTCAGGTGTAGCCACTCGAGAGGGCTCAGATTTGTATGGAAACTGTGTACGTATCCCACGCAACCGTGCCGATGGTTGAAAACTCTCAAAGGTCACGTGCGTGGGTGTGAGCGCGCAATAACCTGTTTTTTGGGGGTAATTGCCTTCAATTTTTTACTCCTGTAAAATACGTTTTCAGGGGGCTCTGTAGGACCATTCTTTAAGCTTTTTGAGCGGTTTTTCGTGGTTTTTCCTTCATTCCTAACCCATTCGCTATTGTTTCTGGAATAAAACCATTTTTTGAAAACCGGCCAGGTTCTGGTGAACAAACAATACAAAACTAGCCGGGGCTCCACGGGTTAAGTCTGTCTTTTCATGGTCCTGATATTGCCTAGTGGCTAAAGTTTGTATTTTCAGCTTGGATGTCCGCCTCCAATTTGTTACTCTAGCTCTACATTGGAACGTAGAGGCTACTACTAAATTGGGAGGTTTGACACCTCCCCAATACCAAAGAAGGAAAACCTTCTATTTGGTAGTAGCCTCGGAGTATCCAACGTCATAGTATCCCGCCCTCGCGCCGTACCCCTGCCCATCCAATCTTACCTCTTTGTACTTGATACCTAGATGCCCTTCCAGCCCAATTGAGCTAGGAGGTACGCCCATGACAACGGCGTAAGGAGCCAGATAGAATGGGCAAGATTCTTGAATTTTTCTTTCTTTCTCATCAATATTTTCTTATTTTCCTTTTCAAATAAATCTCCAAAGTGTGTACAATCTACCTAGTAGAGAGAGTAAGGTGCTACTCTAGATGTTATCGATTTAATCACGCTAGTGATTACGCTAATTGCCCGCTCTGGAATGGAACGGAATTATACGATAAGTATATAGCTCTACGTTGGATACTCCGAGGCTACTACCAAATAGAAGGTTTTCCTTCTTTGGTATTGGGGAGGTGTCAAACCTCCCATTATATTACTGTCACAATCGAAAGTGGGTAAGCGAGATGTTAGACAACTTATTTATTATGCCATTACCAAAGTTTGAATTAATTGTTCTTCATAAAATAATTCACGCTACAGCCACAGGTTTCTTTATAATCCACCACCACCTACCCCTATCCTGCACTACTACTAATTGCCCTCTACAGTTTGTCACTCCGCACTTTGTAGCTGGATCTCTTTATGCATTTTCTGTCTCGTGCTCGTCTTTTACCTTTCTGTAACTTTTTTTTCCCATAGCTTTGTATCTTTCTTGAATTCGCCTAGCTTACCTCTGCCGTTTTAATCATGAGTTTTAGTGCCACATAGTTTTCATGGGCTTGGTGCTAGTCTTTATAATAATAATACCTTCTCCCCTCCCCCATCTATGATTCTCGAGGTAGAAACACACAGTTTCTTATTGGAGGTGTCTGTTTCAGTTTGCTACAGCTTCAGCAGTATTATATGTTTCATTAATACCAGCAATCCAATATTTTGCAATCATCATACCACATAATGTTCAAAACACAAAATTAATCATTCTTTCACAGTAAAGTATTTGGTCACCCACTTGCCTCCACCCCCACCTGCTCCCACTGCCGCTGGTTACCCCTCCCACTCCTGTACCCTCCTTCCCCCGCCCTCGCCTCCCTCCCTCCTTCCCATACCTTGACCTACTACCCCCACACCATCACTGTTACCAGATAATTTATGGGCACTAATTGTGCTGCCCTCTATTGAGGTCTTGGACAGACCAAGGCTGTATCTGTTTCATCTGTCCACAACTGTACATATAAATCGTTCTAAATAGGATCTCTTAAATGGATCCTGAGAGGGTGCACAAAAGCTAAAAATATCATCCGGGCCAAAGGCCCCAGACCAGATGGCTGGTGTATAATAGAAAAGAAGAGTAATTGGACAGAGGAAGAACAAGCTGAGAAGTAGCCTACAGTAGAAGACTGAAAGTTCTTGGGCTCAACCAAGTTGCTTCATTGTACTTAAGTCCCCGGTATATATTAATAAAGACTGAATGGTTACAACAAAACACAAGAACGATCTAAAAACATCAAAAGATGAACAATAGTGATAATAATTCACTGACAAAGAATAGATAACAGATGGATATCAAACATCCACAAAGATTAGCTTACATAAATATAAGTTAGACTCAATCATAACATAGAATCCTGGTATTGAAGCACTTTACTCTGCTAGGCAAACGCTCACTGATTTTTATTATGAAACCTGGCGACATAAAAGAGTAATCTCAGGTGGCTAGCGAGTTATCTCAATTATGTGTAAAGGTGTTGTTTATAAATTCACTAGAGTATCTGGTATGTATATTTTCTTTATAACGAGCTACGGGAATCCGATGACTCAAGAAAGTATATATATCGATACTCGGGGAGAGAAGTGTAATGTTTCCCTAAAACGGGTTCACAAGATCAATCAGAAGAGAGAAGAAAGACTTCCCTAACTACGTTAAATATTATGACGACACTCGATGTTCCTGAAACCTTAACCCTTCACAAAATCGCATTACCACTACGAAAAGAAGGTTACTTAACCCGGCAAGTGCCGGAAGACTCTTAAGAGTTTCCCCGGGCGACTGCGGGAAGACTCTTAAGATCCTGGGCCTAAAAAAATCAATTTAAAACACCCCAAAAAAACTTGAACCCTTTTTTTTTTTTTTTTTTTTTTTTGCCCCTGGGCCATGCCAAATATCACTCCTCCACATCTCCTCCTTCCCCACTTCCCCTCCCCCCCCCCTCCTTCAATTATCACCTATTTTCCCTGTTATTCCCTGATTCTGTGGTCTATTTTTGTGCTAACATTAGCGAGTTGCAAGCAGGGCGTTGTCATCACTGTTACCAAGCGAGTGCAAGAGAGAGAGAGAGAGTATCGATCGACAGTCTCTCTCCAGACGTGGGGAAGAATGGAGGGGAGGGAGGTTGCCTCAGCCATAAATTATGTAACTCCCGGCCTGTATCGCCGATTTTGACCATCCAATTGCTGTTTCCACTTGTTTTATTGCTGTAACAGGTTAATACCTTTATAATCAACGTAAAATAGGCGCATATGGATAAGTATTAATGCTATTTATGGTAAAATAACGATGTTAGTGATGGGAACAGGTCAAATACGTGCGCACAGGCGTGTGGTGTCTCATACCCCCCATGCACACGTCTTAGGTTAACCCGCTGGATCCCAGCGTCGCACGTGTTGCGTCGGCAATGTTCGATCACCAGAACCCAGCGACGCAACGTTTGCGTCAGTGTCACTCCGGTCCAAATTACTCCGGTCCTATGGCATCTAGAGGGCTCAGATTTGTATGGGAACTGTGTAAGTATCCCACGCACCCATGCCGATGGTTGAAAACTCTCAAAGTCCAACCACGTGCGCGTGAGCGCGCAAAAACATGTTTTTTGGGGGAAATTGCCTTCAATTTTTTACTCCTGTAAAATCCGTTTTCGGGAGCTCTGTAGGACCATTTTTTGAGCTTTATGATCGTTTTTTCGTGGTTTTTCCCTCATTCCTAACCCATTCGCTATTGTTTCTGGAAAAAAAAAATCAAAACCTGCTGGGGCCTGGTGGTACATTTATTAATAACTAGCTGGGGCTTAGCGGGTTAAGGGAGGCTCGGAAGTCACTGAGAGGAATACTGGCTGCAGACTTGGCACTGTAGATCCACAAAGACACGAGGATCCTACTCGGGGCCAAACAACTTCTGGTACAGCTTCTCTCTTCTCTGGACTCGTTTCCTCTCCTTTTGGTCCGCTCGGCATAAACGCACTCTGGACTCGGGGATAGAACAGTTTTCTCGGGACCTGGAAATCTCAATAGATTTGCCCGGAGTAGTGGGTAAGTTGGTTAGGTCGACTTGAATATGCTCTACCTCTTGTTGTACTTTAGGTGAACGATGGGGAGACAATATTTGTTGTCTTTGGTGTTTCTGCTTAGGTTGGAATTGTTCCTCAGAGATTCCCAAAGGGTCTACACAAGCAACAATTCAAACTCTGTTTTTCCTTGAATCCTCCCTTACACGATCCCCTTTAGGTGCTAATCGTGGTCGCTTGGATTTCAAGTATTTGGATTGTACTCTACTTCAATCTGTTCGAGCTCTTTAGGTGTTCTCGACAACTGGTCTCCTTTAGGATATAACCCGGATTGTGTAGGATGACAAGCCTCTGATCCTATTTTTGGATTGTATTCTACTAGAATCTGTTCAAGCCCTTTAGGTGTTCTCGACAACTGGTCTCCTTTAGGATATAATCCAGATTGTGTAGGATGACAAGCCTTAGATCCTTTTATCCTTTCTGCCTTAGGATAATCTCTACAGGATTCAAATATTGCTTTTAAGCCAGCAGGCTGATTGCTTGCCTTTGGTCTGGCCAGCTCAGATAGTGTCTCCTTCGGCTGCATGGTCACACTGGATGTGTCTCGGGGCAACAAGGGCACATAGAAAGATGTGTTGCCTTCTGCAGTAGTAGAGGAGGCAGCAAGGGTGGCAGCTACCTCTTTGGGCAGCTCTTGGAGTCGTGATGCTGTAAAACTGCGTTCGGCGTCTCTGGCTGGTGTTGGTGTGTAGATATTGTTGGTAGCATCTTTCTTGTTGTGCCCACTTTTGAAGGGTTTATTTCGGGGTGAAGTTGGAGGTGTTTGAGGTGGTTTGGAGGTGCTGGATATGGTTTTCCGGGTTCCTGCAGATATGGTTTCCCGGGTTCCCGGGTTCCGTGTAACTGACTACACGGGTGAGTCAGCTAGAGATCCTTGCAACACAGAGACTTCTACTCAGACTCGCCAGTGTCGGTATACAGCTCAGAGAGGGTGGATATACGTCCCCCCAGCTCTCTCCTCATGATACGACCTTGTGGAAATAATATGTCTTTTTCACCCCCCAAATGCTATTCCCACTTCTTTTATTGCTCTTAAATGTTCATATGTTCATATTAAAAACAAAATAGGCGCATATGGATAAGTAATAATTATATATACTGTATGTTACATATGACAATTTTCGTCAGAATACAACTAAATACCTTTGCTTGGCGGGAGGGTTTAAACTACCATAGCTTCGCAGTTTATGAGTTATTATATATTAGAAAGAGAATTGGAGACAGGACAGAACCCTGAGGAATACCAGTGTTGATAGGTTGAGGAAGTGAGCGATGGCCATCTCCGCCTCCCAAGATTAACCCATCAGAAAATACACTTCCCAGAGAAACCCAAGTCATACTTGCACGCCTTAGGTCCGGCCACCACCCGCCCTTACAAGATTACAAACACAGAATAGATTCAACTCAAGACCCTTCTTGTCTTTGCTGTCAACATCCCACTGACAACACATAACACTTGATACTCTACTGCCCAGCACATACATAACTTCAACATCACTTCACTCAGAGATTTCTGGACCCACTCGGGAAAACTAATGGACTACCTGGTCGTCACATCTTGGTGCTACTACAACAACAACAACAACAATAACAAGCTACGTGACCGAAGTCATTGTGTTCCTCTAGCAATGTCCACTAATATTATCATCAAGTACCGGTAGTGAAGGTGATTGTACTAGACACCCTCAGCTACTTATGCGGCCGGCCCATTAGATATTTTTAGTTATCTGTTCTGAATCAAATATCTTTAATGATTCCTTACCATACATAAACATTCTGAGGATTTCAAAAAGTCAGAAAGGGTAAGAATGTGTGTCCTGGAGTTTACAGTCGTGGACACATCTTCATGATCAAACCAAGATTGTGAGTATTGATCCACAGTGAAACTCAATTATTCAATCTGCAGTATACACTATAGCTGTATCAAATTTTCAATAATCTTACTTTGTATCTGTTTCATATTTGTGTCTACAAAAATTGTACAAACATTCCTATCCACGACTTGTACAGTCATGAGCCATAATACCTGCACACCCATTTAAATCTGCATGGAACCCAAGCAATCCAATCAAATGCTCTGCTATATGCTAGAGGCTTCACAACTTGGCTTTCAATTTTCGAAGATTCAAATGAGTGTGCAGATATTATGGCTTGTGAGTGTACAAGCTTTAGGAATTTGGCTACTGACTCTATGATCTAAATTCTAAAGGGTGTTGCTTCCTAGGCAGTGAGTCCGATACCATTAAGGGACCCCACCTCGCTTTTTCATCTTTCTCACCCTCTCTCTTTGGCTTGTATCCATTCGGCCCCATTCAGCCTACTGTTTTAAGACGTTTATCCCCATCCAGGTGTCAATATTTTCATGGCGAGCGGTAGCGAGCCAGCATATATAAATATTTGTTTTGACCGCAAGCTAATTTTGTAAAAAAATTTATAGTTAAAATGTCTCCGGCGAAGCTGGATTTCTCCATACAATGCTGGCTCGCTATCGCTCGCCTGGAAGAAATCGACACCCGGATGGGGATAAACGTCTTAAAACAGTTGACTGAATGGGGACGAATGGATACAAGCCAGGGAAAGAGAGAAATGGAGAGTTAAAATATAAAAGCCGGTGACCCCCCTTAATTAAGTAAGACACAGACATTGCACAGAGATAAAAGGAGAACTAGCAGTGTTGCCTGCTTAGCACCTTCATTCCCTTATTTAGATCTTCTACCTCTTTATTTAACCCTTTTACTGCCTTATTTAGCCAATTTACTGCCATATTTACCCAATTTACTGGCTGTTATGCCGAGTTGTAATCCAACTCGCTTCAGTATTATCTCTTTATAAATCAGGGTTTCGGATACTTAGATTTGGAATAATTATGCTCAACAGAAACACATTGAACTTCGTGAATATGATAAGTAGTTACTCAATCAGGCAATCAATAACACAATATACACAGGATAGTTTACACTCTTATTTATTCAAATGTTTATATAGTACATAAAATAGGGTTACGAACTCCACTGTTATAAGGAATAGTAAGTATCAATGTGACTGGAGAGAGTTGAATATCAGTTTTTCACTTACATAGTAGTTAAAGGGAGAAAATACGCAATGATGAGCAGATACATATATACACACATAAGTATCCTTGACAATAATACATAGCCTATGTGAGCCAAGTGTCTAACAAAAAGTATTCTGGCAAAGGTATTGAAATAAGATGTAACTATCGCTCAGGTGCGCGGGGGTCTGCGAGGTGGGCAAAAGAGATTATAGGTTTGACTCCTGTAAGGAGATTAGGAAAACCTAATATTTAGTAGTGGCCCCGTAATCATTGACGAACATGCCTATTACATAAGGCATCCTCTTCAAACACTAATCCGCCGTAGTTTGAATCTACCGCGCAGAGCATTTAAAAACTGAGGAGCCTTCATCATGAGCGCACGCGACCTCACTCATGGCTTCAGTCATTATGAATTGGGTTCTCACTACGAAAAAAACTTCGTAAAAAATAAAAACAAAAAGAAAATAAGAATAACTATCCAATAAGCTTTCCATCATATCGTGGATGTACTTGTGTGGATTTCTGACCAGACGCTGATCCAGGCGTCATTCCTCCTTCACTGACATATCAAGTAAACCAAAATCCTTAATACATCAACGAATGGGAAGGGGACGGTCGGGAGGGCCCCAGTCGTCAATGATTACGGGGCCACTACTAAATATTAGGTTTTCCTAATCTCCTTACAGGAGTCAAACCTATAATTTATTAGTGGCCCCTCCATCATTGACGAACATGCCTGATATCTAAGACTGGAGGGGGACATTCGTAATCATATCATAACTCTAGAAAAGCAGATAATAAAAACAACCACATAGTATTCTTACTTTTGAAAAATGTATTTAATACGGCGTAGGCCGGAAATATACAAGAAAAAGGGGGTTCAGGCAGGTGCGTGCTTCAAAGAAGCCTGCCTGACAAAAATAGGTAACCCTGAAGATTCTGAACACAGATCTGTAGTTACAAAAGGCACCCCACTCAACGAGTGGTGACAAATAATAAGTTATAAGTTTATATGTGCACATCATAAACCCCAAAATACATGTGGAGATCAATTGCTAATGAACTCCATTGAACTAATGTTACATTGCTTTCGCAGCTAAAACTACTATAACAACACTGTTGTTTTGTACTAAACTTTGTACTAGCACAAATTCTCTCAGAGAAATTTTCATATCACATTTCAACCTTAAATTGTATCACAGTTCTCATACTCCGGCGGGGTCTAGGGTGTCCTATGTCAACTGACTGCACCCCCCCCCCCCCCTTCCTTGAAAATAAACATAAGTGACTGCAGGGCCACCTAGACCCTCTGCCTTAAAGCTATACATGGTAAGGAAGGTTTGTCTAGAGCAACTGACAAGTATCTAGAGAGAAACGTATGATTAGACGCCCACAACTGTGTGGACGCAATATCTTCAACTGAAAAGTTTTTCAGGAAACGTAAAGAGGCCGCCCACTTGCGTAAATCGTGGGCCCTACCCACAACGCCGGGATTACTCTCTTTAATGACTTCTACCAGAAGAGAGGCTAATCGCCGTTTAAGTAAGCGTTTACCCGTACTCGCTACCCATAAAGCACCTTGGGGGTTATGAGGAGCTATTCTTAAATATTTGGTTAGAGCTTGCACTGGACATAAATTATGATGCACCTTTCCCCTTTTTAACGCCGGCACCGTGAATTCAGAAAACACGTGTGCACTATGCTCATTCTTGGCTACAAACGCCGGGGAGGGTGCAATGGAAATGGAATCATTAAGTCTACCAAACCTAAGACAATTAGGTGTGTTGCTCATCGCCGCCAGCTCAGACACTCTGTTTCCGGTGGCCAAAGCCAAAAGGAAAACTGCCTTCTTTAAGATTAAAGCAAAGTCTGCAGTATTTTGATACAGACGAGAATGAAGTAAAGACAAAGCTTTGTCCAGAGACCAAGTAGGCATGAGCTGACGGGGAGGTGGGCGGAGTTTAAAACACGCTCTCATAAACCCTGTTCCCTCCGCCACCGGTATGGATAGACCTGTAAGGTCGAAAAAGGGCACTCTAATCGCAGTTAAGTGATTCTTCAGAGTAACCACAGATAAACGTTTCTGCTCAAACAGATAGTTCAAGTAATTAAAAACCAATGCCACTGAGGGTACAGTTTGTTCCGTTCTAACAATCCAAGAAGTAAAAGCTTTCCAATGAGATTGATATTGTCGCTTAGTAGACTGAGTATATTGATTGAGCAATTTATTGGTCACATCCCTACCGTATGGTGCTAGCCACTTGGCCTCCTGAATGTCCATAATGCAAAAGTCAGCGAGGTCTCTAGGTTGCCAATCGTGTCTAAGTGGAAGTACCTGACCGGGAGCGATACCGGGTCCGGGCACCACATTAATAACTGCTGGCACCACACCTGCGCCGGCCACAGGGGCGCGATTAGCGAGACTAAGCCTCGATAAACTCGTAGTTTGTTCACTACGTGGCACATTAGTGACGCATCTGGCGGTGGAAACAGATAGATGGAGCTCCATCTGTTCCAGTCTGTCACTAGGGCGTCTGGCCCCCCTGCCGGCGTTATCGTCCGGCGGGTGAGGTATAGAGGGAGCTTGTGAGTCTCCTCGGACGCAAAAAGATCCACTTGTGGATGGGAGAGCTCCGCAATCATTAGGTCGAAAATGGGTTGCTTGAGCTCCCATTCTACTGTCGTGCTCTGTCTCCGGGACAGAGCGTCTGCCCAGACGTTCGCTACGCCTGGGAGATAAGATGCGTGAAGATAAATATCTAGACTGGTGGCTAGGACAAAAATCTCTTCCGACACGAGTAGCAACTTCCTTGACCTCGTTGACCCTTGTTTCTGAATACAGTGAACTGCATTCAGATTGTCCATTCTGAAGGCCACTGACTTGCCCCGTAACGCCGAGCCGTGAGCCTGAAGGAAATACAATGGGACTAGTAACTCTTTGACATTTATGTGAGCGATTTCTAAGTGGGACCAAAGTCCCTGACCCTGGTGCCCCTGATTTGACTGAAATCCCCACCCTATGGTGCCTGACGCATCCGTGTCTACCCATACCGTTGGAGGAGGAGAGGTCCATGACATGATTGAGTGCAATGTTTCCCTCTTCGCCCAGACCGCTAGTAAGGTGTGGATTAATTTTGGTATGGGCCATAATTTTCCCGCCGGTAAGAGTGGGAAATATTTGTTGCCCTCCAATATTAATCGTTTTACTTTCAACCGGCCCAACTTGACAGTTAGCTGAATCCAGTTGAGAGAGCCGACCAGAGACTCCCAGACTCTTCGTGTCGTAGTCAGACTGTGAAGAAACCTGAACAGTTTCCTGCGAAACCTGTTGCGATTGTCCACACTCTGACTCAGAGTGAGAGCGGCGGTGTCCCAGACCAGCCCTATCCACTGAATTACTCTTGAGGGAACAAGGTTTGACTTTACCAGATTTACCTTGAAGCCTAGAGTTTTGACATGATTTAAAATGATATTGACATGTTTTATGCATAATTGTTGTGTCTCTGCCACCACCAGCCAGTCGTCTAGATACCACAACACTCTGATTCCCTGTTTTAACAATGGCATCAGGGCTTGCCTGACTAATTTTGTGAATAATCGAGGTGCTAGGTTCAAACCGAACGGCATCCTTTGAAAAAACAAAATTTTGGTGCCTGATCCTCAAGGCCAGAAACCTTTGAAATCTTTTGTTGACCGACACGTGCCAATAGGCGTCTGTCAGGTCTAGGGAACACATCCAGCCACCCGGCGGAAGTGTTAGCCTGATTTGATGAACTGTTAACATTCTGAAAGACTCGTTGTAAATGTGAAGATTCAGATACGACAGGTCTACGACCGGCCTCATCTGAACACTGTCCCGTTTGGGAACCAAAAACAGTTTTGACGTGAATACAGGGTAATCTGGGGGTACCGGGATGATGACATTCTTGGCAATCATCTCCTGGACCAGCAGCTCCACCTCTAATGAAACACAATTTGCCGTTGTCGGCTGACGTAAGCGAGGTCGCCGGAGCCACTGCCAAGTGATGCCTTTGCGTGCCACCATCCGTGCCCATGTTTTTTAACGGCCATGCTTGGTGACACGTTCGGAACGACCCAGTTAGCAGACAAGGGTTCGCCGGCTGTACTTCCCTCGGTTCCTCCGGCTCTAAGGTAGGCACTGGGAGTGAGAAAGACTTTAGTTTTTTGATGGTGGTTTTGGTGGTGTTGGCCGCTTCGCCGGCTGGCTGGTGTGGGCCGAAGACTGGCCCTGACCCGGCTTATACTGGCCGCGTCCCCTCTGTCCTGAAAACCCTCTCTGTCTATGCCTGAACTGACCCAGGGGGGATTGGGAGGACTTAGGCGGAAGAAACGGCTTAGAACCCCCTGGCTGAGCTTTAGTAGGAGGCTTAGGTTTGGGGAAGTTAAATGCGGGTTTCTTAGCCTGTGCGGGACTGTGCTTCACGGCCTGTGCCATGTTAAACACTGTTCGCCATACATCAGGGGACATTAAAGAAGGTGTAAGTACTGGGGACATAACCACCTGGTTAGCAATGCGATCAGGCAGCTTGCGAACTAATGACATTCTAAGATCCTGTCGTGCTCGCACCGCCTCAAGTAAGGCTGTGCGTATGTCACCTAAGGATTGAATTGACGACTGAAGAATCAGACGCCGGGATAATTCAACTGATCTTCGAGCATCCGCGTCTGCGATTGCCTGAGTAGACCTGAGTAAAGACTTAGCCACCTGTTGAGAAACTATGTACTGTGAAAACAGGCGGAAAGCTTTTCCCCTAAGCCTAAATTCTCTGTCTAGGTGAGAAGGGGTAGGGGTAATGAATGGTTCCTTTAGTTCACAAAGATTAATCTTAGGGGCAGCTAAAAAGGAAAATAAAGCTGACGGAACTCCGCCGGCAGAACCTACCGGCATTGAGAACCATGAATGTGTATCCTGAGGGATCTGGTGGGAAGATTTAGAAGTGAAAGTGGTTGCAAAGTTCTGAGCCTCTACCTCCCAATCCACCCAAGGTCCTGGTCCTAACTGTCCCACCTTCAACACTGGATTAGCTGTCTCGTCTGTGACGGTCTGTAAATCTAGTTCAGGAGTAATAGCCAACAGAGCCTTAATATCATTAAACCCATCCAGCTTAGACCAGTCTGAAAAAAGTTTTGAAGCTGAGGCAGGGGGTAAAGCAGGCTTAGATGCATAAACAAAATAATCCTGATAATAATAACTAGGTATAGCCTTGATATTTACATCCAAAACATTACCCAAGGCATCCAATGCCCTTAATTTCTTAGACTTATTTCCCTGGATAAACCACTCACTCGGTACCGGGAGTTCCCCTGACAAGGTAGGCTGGGCAAGCTCTGGCTTAGAGGGGTTCAAAGGGACCCATGACTCGTCTGGCCCATAAAGCAGGGGCATAGCTACCTTTCTAAGAGGCGCTTTGTCTAGAGGGGGTGGATTAACATCCGTAATGACCCTGACATTTGACGTAGTGAATGCCGCCGTAGCTGGCTTAGAGCTCCCTGCCGGTGACAAAGTAGGAGGGTTAGGAATCTTAGATAAATCGATTGACGTTATCAGAGGCCGTACCGCAGAACCTGTCAAGGGAGCCCCCAAGTCCATTGTGGGGTTTTCTCGTTGTTGATTAAAGAATTTTGATAGAGCATGAGTAAGTAACCCATCAATTTCTTGTGCTGTAACAAACTGGTTAGGTGCAGAACTTTCAGGTGAATTAGTATTATCATGGGCGGCGTCCAGGCCTGAGCCTGACCCTTGTCCTTCCCTATCTGAAATTAATGACACTTCATCTTGTCCCTCCCGATCCTCCTGAGAAGACCCCGCCGAGGCAGGGGCACCTTGTTTCCAAGATAAATCAGGGATAGAGGATGGGGTCGCCGCGTCCCTGTGGACATCGGCTACTGTGTGACTCGTATGAGTCGGACGTGGATGGACAGACCCTGGCTGAGCAAAACGCCAAACACCGAGGCTCTGGCCTACGCTCTCTTGAGAGTCTGAAACATTCTCAATTATTGAATATCCTGAACTCTCCATTTCTAGGGTTAAAATATCAATAGGTAAATCTTGTTTAGGGACAGGCGCTTCACTATACTCTGAGGCTGTAACAGAAACATTGTCAGGTGTAGAGGTACGATGAGATGCACTAGACTTAGAAGAATGTCGAGAGGACTTCTTATGGGAATCCTTTTTGGAGGATTTATGGCTACGGTGTGACCGCGAACTGGACCCAGGTTTGGAAGGATCACCACCATGGTCCCTGGGGGAAGCTTCAGTCTTGCACTTCTTACTAGCCGGGGAAGAGGCCCGACTTGAAGACCGTTGTCTGAGGGGAGACCTTGACCTCGATCTCGCCTGCGACGAGGAGGTGGCTGCCGGGGGAGTAGGCTCTCTCGGGAGTTTAAACGTCTCCACAGACGATACAGAATCCTGGCTAGTCTCTGTCGGCTTAAAACCCCTTACTCTAGAGGTACGTTTAGGGGGAGGGTGCTCTGACAGCAACTTATCCCAAAGTGGGACGTTGTCACATTGAAGTGACTTATGTGCGACAATGGTAGTGTAGGCCGACATTTGTTGTCTGACCTCTCTCAACGCTACCGCCGCCGCGGTCTTGTCATTGTCACACAGGACTTTATTGGTTAATTGGGAGCAAAAAGAACAATTACTTGTAACCCAGAGACCCCTTGAACGGTCTAGACATCTAACACACCTTATGCAAAGGGTATGTGCAAAAATTGGGATACCCGCGCAAGTAGGGGTAATGCACAGGGCAAAAACTGGGGTGACATTAGCCATGACAGAGACTGGTGAGAGGAAATACCGCCGGGTCTGTATTGGTCCGCCGGAGCTCAGCTCTGGAAAAATAAAGAAAATTTCCAGGAATTAATGCTCATAAGGTTAACCCAAGTGTTCGCATACAAGTGTTAATAACCCGCCGGGTAACGGGATGCAAAGACACAGCTAACACATCTCGCCACGCGGCTGGGTATAAAGAGGCTAAACAAGTCTTCTTAGCTAAGAACATGAAGAATACCCTCTGATATAATGGTCCAGTATGGCACTTATAGTCTGTAGGAGGTGGTGACTGTCTCAAGATTCAATTTTGTAACAAAGCCCCCCCTCATAAAGACGCCGGCCCTTGAAATATTTTAGTAGAATAGCCCAGGGCAGGAAAATACGAGATCTGATTTTTTAACGAATTGTCCCAAACGATCGTCGTAAAAATAGAAGGCGGCGATACTGAAAGTATCACCCAATTAAGGTTAATCGAAATTGAATTTGTTTATAAATTCCTTAGTTCCTATACTTAGGGACACCCGCCGGGTGTGGAAATCGATTTGGTTAAACCTCACTGATCCTTCAAATGCCGTAAGAGTAAAGGCGGCGATACACAGAGTATCACTCACATGGATTGGTTAACTATAAGAGACCTAAGTCGTTTTATCCCACCCTGCTAAGGTGTACCCGCCGGGTGAGAAGTCTAAAAGTTAACCCCACAAGTTCCTGACCCCACTACTTTGTAAAAGATCGCCGGGGAGGAACGCCTAAACAACAGCTAGGTTTTCCCCGTGGTTTGTCGTAAACCAGGTAGAAAAACCTATAAAAAACAAGTGTTCTCACGAACATCGTTTCTTTATATATAACTAAATATATGTAAGGATGGGTACAGCCATCCCGCCGGGAAATAAAGGAGGCCTGAAACCAGGCACCCACAGATACGCAGTCCTGGAGAGCCACAGACACCTCCCCCGCCGGGGAACCAGCCAGTGTTAACAACCACGTGTGGCCTAACACTGCTCATCGGTCAGGTTTTTTCACGGTGAAACCGAGAAAAACCCGCCGGAAGGCAAACCCCACCCTGAACAGACACCATCTGAACAATACGACACGAGGAGAGACACGCACGACTAACCAAGGTCACAACATAATCCGTGGAATTAGCCAATACACAACTAAACCAGGAAACAAATATAGTCCGAGGAATTAGCCAATACACAACTAAAACCCGGATACACATGACACAGTAGGGCATATTTATAAAATAAATAATAACACTAGACATGTGGCAAAGCTACGAGCGGCTGGCTAGGCCTAGGAAGACGGCAAGAAATAGTTGAAATATAAACACACACTGGAATATCACAACAGGAACCACCGCCAACACACCACCGAAGCGATAACTTCCCAACCCCGGGAAGCCTGACACGGACCCAGAAAAAACTTCACTAAGTGAAGAAAAATACGCTGGGAACGTCAGCAAACATACAGCTTACCTCATCAGAAGGATAAAAGGCAGCAATAATTAACGCGTAATGAAAGCCGCCTGCATCACCAACTAAACCAAACTGTGAAAAGTTCACGTGTCCACAACAGGACCACGAGGGTACATCCGAAATAGATGCCCCATACATACGACCCAAAATACATTGCACTGCGGGCAACCAGCCCAGGACACTCCTGCTACGCCTATCCTAACCTTACTCGATACATCCCAGAGTAAACAAATGAGAAAAAAACTCACTAGGGACGCCACGAATGCGGAACCAGCGGAGCCTGAAAGGAACGTCCGGGCAGGCTGAGCGCAGAGCAAAGAAGGAGGAATGACGCCTGATCAGCGTCTGGTCAGAAATCCACACAAGTACATCCACGATATGATGGAAAGCTTATTGGATAGTTATTCTTATTTTCTTTTTGTTTTTATTTTTTACGAAGTTTTTTCGTAGTGAGAACCCAATTCATAATGACTGAAGCCATGAGTGAGGTCGCGTGCGCTCATGATGAAGGCTCCTCAGTTTTTAAATGCTCTGCGCGGTAGATTCAAACTACGGCGGATTAGTGTTTGAAGAGGATGCCTTATGTAATAGGCATGTTCGTCAATGATGGAGGGGCCACTAATAAATTAAGTCCCACTCAGGTGAGACTTCAAAAAGGTACCGCCCTGGGTACTATAGGTCAGATGGAATGGGATCCTTGAAAATAACAATTCACTTTAATGCGATAGAAAATCAAGTATTAAAGATATGAATTCTAATTTACTGTAGGAAGGAAGATGATTTGAATCTGAATTCAACTATCTAAGAGTTATTGCGAATAATCTCTCACACGAGACACAAACAAATAATATTCGATCATAGATGAGGTCAAATCACACGGGTTGCGGAACTAGATTCACAGTAAATATAGTGACTGAATCGGAATAGATAAAATATAATATAATATATAACTAATTAAGAAACGCAAATGTAAGAGCGTGGTAATATAGCTTAACAAAGAGCTATCTTGAATGGGCGTAGCCTACACGACGAAGTTGCACTTCGGAAATACCATGGGTGATGGCATGAAAGGAGTTTTGAATAAATTAACAAATTCCTAAAAGAACGCAGAACTATGTAGCGTTGTATTGTAACAATGGTTATAATGAATGAATTACTCGAAGAAGTAATACAAATAATCTTTAGCCATATAATAGGCGTAACGATCAAGGAATATACACTGAATTTCGGTGTGAGCATCCTAGGTTCAAATCCCTGGACTGCCACATGTATTTGTTGATTTCATTAATTGAGTTTAGGATTAAAGTCGGTTGGTGAAGGTAACATAATAATTAATTCGGGTTCAGGGGTAGTTTATAGAGAGGTCTTCCTTAGGGTTAAGGCCCCATTAATTACTCCTTCCATCCATCTATCCATAGCCTATGATAGCGCAGTTGGAATTGTGTACATGCTAAGATTGATATGCAGGATTTCGAAACTGCATAATAAATCGTAGGGTTGTCCACCATTCTTTTACTGTCTTCATAGCGCAATGGATAAATGCACTGAGTTTCGGTGTGAGCATCCTAGGTTCGAATCCCTGGACTGCCACATGTATTTGTTGATTTCATTAATTGAGTTTAGGAGTAAAGTCGGTTGGTGAAGGTAACATAATAATTCCTACATGAGTATTGAAAGAATTACATGACCCGGTTAACGTATATCATTAGATTATTCACAAGAACCAATAGAAATCAGCTATCTTGGCAAGGAACTAATTCTAACTCAACGGAAAGGGTTCTTTACTTTCGAGTGAGGGAAAGTAATACAATAAGTATTTTCTGGCGGTAGTTACACGGATAAGAGAATACTGAATTGGGCGTAGGTTCTAGGTATCTTGAATTTTAGAAAGGAATCGATTCACGTTATACACTTCACTTCGACTTAGATACACAAAGAATAATAAGACATACGAATAAAATCTTAGAGTATTTAACTAGGTAACGCGTGTAAAAACAACTATGTAACGTACGTACAATTAAGGGTCTGAAGGATTAAATATCAATTATGGTAGTAATATCTCGTACTTATAGAATCACTGTACGGATCAAAGTTATAATTCTTACACGGGTATTAGAGAGTCAAGATAGATCTTAGGCACAGATATGTAATTAAATTAAATAGAATACTCGCATATTTGATCTTACCTTCACAACAATAGCCACAACTTATAACACGCAGAGACACTTCGGGTATGGGGTAGAGGTAGCCATGAACGAGAATCTGGACGACGTAGGATTCGTGGTTCTGCTGGGCTGGACGTCAGGGGGAACTGCCTCTCTCTCAGGTACAGATGAAGGTGGTTCTGGGCTCCTCTGCACACTCTCGTTCAGGTTGAGTCTCAATACCAATGTCTACCCACAACCGGCCTAACCAGTGGAAGATAGCAAAAATATTGTATTTGCTAACTTCCTTCAGTTTTAGTCAGACTATATTCGGCTTATATTTAGAACTCAAATTGGTCTATTTCGAGATCATAGGGACATGTGGATATTGTTGTTTTTGCTATGGTGAAGGTAATTCTTAATCTAAAAAGACACTGAAGTTATTTATGTAAACACAAGGAGATTCTCGATCTCTCAATATTACCCTCTTTGTTTCACAGGGTTATATGGTTGTGTAATTAATGATTTCATGTTCATCTGTTCATCTGTTCATCTGATTACTGCTATTTTGGTTCTGGATGGCGGCTTGTTTTCCTGCATGATCAGGGTGTCTGCTGTCCCAGCCCTGTGACTATTGTCGAACCCCGTCATCTCACCACCTTCTTCGAGAAAAAAAATCTCGAAAAGGCTTTTCTTAGTCTGCAGGCCATATGTTAATTACTGATCACTTCATTTGCACTATTCCCAGTCTTCCCGTGAGGTACTGTAGAAGGGGTTCTGGGGTTCCCATTTGTGTAGATTGAAATGGGTTTTGGTGAGGAACTTGCATAAAATATTCCTCACTGTATTGCAAATCTGGCTGGAACTGATTATACGCCTTGGTCGTTTTTCTCGGGCCCTGCCATTGGTTGAGCAGGGGTCCCTGTGATTGGTCCGGGCTCGAACTCCTTTTGTGGGCAGACTGACCCACTGACATGGGTAGCACTGGTAAAAATGGCAGGCTGACCTATACTCTCAGGGATTAGAGTATGGGTAGGTCTGGAGAAATAGGCAGAATGATCTATTTGGGCAGGTGTGGAAGCATGGGAAACTGGTCTGGTTCTATTTTGTCTTACTTCTCCTGGTGTTGTCCTCTCCTGGTCTTTTTGGTCTCTTTGATTACTGCTATTTTGGTTCTGGATGGCGGCTTGTTTTCCTGCATGATCAGGGTGTCTGCTGTCCCAGCCCTGTGACTGTTGTCGAACCCCGTCATCTCACCACCTTCTTCGAGAAAAAAAATCTCGACCGCGAGATCTAAGTTCATATATCCGAAATGTTTTGGTGATAAGAGAGGGTTCTAGGTGTTGTAGGACCAAACACCAAATTGTTGTAGGTATGTCCACAGGTTTGTTGGTGTCATACTCCAGGGTCAATTGAAGAGGAGTCTTGGAGGATTTTGCTACATGTACTAGGTGGGCAGGAGAGTTTATATCCGTCCTGGTGTTGTCTGCGGACACAAACAAGCTGTTTATCTTCATCTTGGTGGTTGGGGTAGTATGGTTTGGATCTGTGGCTGCTAGAGGAGTTGGTGATTAACTGCCAGGTCCTGAAGTTGTAGGTCTGCTTGGTCCAGGTGGGAGGGACTTAGTGGTGTGGGGGGCTGTCCCTAGGTTAGTGGCTGGTGGAACAGGTTGAGGAGTTTACCTCGTAGCAGGTTGGGCGGTGACCTTCTGATGTTGCGAGGTGCGAGGTGGTGGCTTTGGTGGGAGCCCGCTATTTGTTGGTCGGCTTGAAGGTGGGTGCCCATCTTTTAGGTGGAGTCACACGTCGGCCAGATCTTCGACATGTTGGATGAGACAAAGGTTGCATTAAAAATGGTGACCTTAATTTAATTTTAGTTTTTTGTGGGGGGAGGGGGGGAGGTATAGCTAGAGTTGGATGTTATGGAAGGATTAGGTGACGGGGTAGGTGATTTATGAGCAGAGGTAGATGGTTTAGGAGATTTAGCGAGAGACATAGGTAAATAAGTATAAGGGTCAAGACTATTTGTAGTCGGACAGTTTCCTTGATCAGCTAGATTTCCTGGCTGAATAATTTGATGGGTGGATGTAGTTGATGATGTCTTAGATAAAGAAGGAGAAGTTTGATTTTCTAAAGAGGGAATGATGTTGATGGCTGGGGTGGTAGGTAGAGTACAGAGTGATTCAGAACAAATAGGTAAGCTGATGGCAGGTGAGGAAATGAGAGGGGTTGCTTGAGCTTGAGTCACAGTCTTGTTAGATTGTGTCGGAAGTTGAGGAGGTGCAGAGACAACTCGTTTAGGAATTGGAGAAGGAGTTTCAGAGAGAATGGTGTGAGAGGGAAAAAATAGTGCAAGTGGATTTTGGTTTGGACAGGTGATGTCAGGCTTAGTTACTGGTTGAGTAGGAGGTGCAATAAGATTTGGTCTCATTAATTGAGGAGGAGATATGGGTTGAAGAATGGAAGGTGTCAATGGTTCTGTGGATCCTAAATTCTGGTCATTAGTTGCAGGCAACGTGTCATTTTCTTTGGGGTCAGCAAGCATAGTCATATTTTCATCAATGGGTTGAAACCTACGTATATTATATCTATTTCGGTAGGTGTGTGACTCACCAAAGTAATTAATTGTAACCTGGTAACAGTTTGGAACAGTTAGGATCTCGAAGGGACCTTGATATCTGGGTTTGAGTTTGGATGGCACAGGTAGGTGAGCAACCATGACTAGATCGCCTACATGGTGGGGACTAACTTTTTTGTTCCGTCAGGTTTCAGGTCTTGGATAAATTCCAGCTGGCGAAGTCGGTTCTTTAGATGTACTAAAGACTGGTCAATATTGGAGGAGGATTCATAAGGGACAGACAGATGACGTAGAGGTAGGAGCAAGGGTGGTACTCCAAACACACGTTCATGGGGTGAAATTCCGTCTTTTCGGGGGCAGGTATTTATTCCCCACTGAACTATTTTCACTTGGCTGGGCCAATCTTTGGTGTTCATCTGTTGCAGGCGTGTCCTTATCTGGTTTGCAATTGTTCGGTGGCTTCTTTCACCAATGGAGTTACCCTGAGGCCAATATGGGGAAGAGTGGCTAATCTTGAATACACATATTTGGGATAGTTGTGACCATATGTGGCTGGTGAATTCGGGGGCATTGTCAGAATGGATAGCTTCAGGTAATCCAAAATAAGGAAAAACGTGCTGGATCATTGCTTCAGCTACTGCTAAAGCTGAGTGTTCTTTTGCTGGACATGCAAATACATATTTCGAGTATGTGTCCACAAAGGTGATGATGTATTTAAAACCTTGATTTCCTTCCATAGGTCCCATTACATCTACTGCAAGAAGTTGCCATGGTTTGGACGCTACCAATTGTCCTGTAGGTCCGGCTGTACATGTCCTGTCCTTGCCCAATGCACAGGCTCTGCAGGCTTCCATGATTCTTTTAGCTGTGATGTACGGAGAAGGAGTCAAGTACACTTGCTGGAAAGTAGCAGTTAACTTTCTCTGGGCCAAATGAATGCCATTTTGTGTATGGATGGATTGCATGGTAGAGAGTGCCGCATTAGGTGTTATTACAATTTTAAACATCTGGCGTATACAAATTATCTCCTCTTCTTGTGAGTTGGGAGAAGATACTTCTCGGCGTCCAGTCTGTTTTTTCTTGCTGTTAAAATTATTTAAGCAGTTGTTTTTGGTCTTGATCTAGTGAGTCTTGATGATGTATGGCTAAAATCGGCTGCATATCAGTGTTTTGGCTGGAAGTGTAATTGGCTGAGTTATTTGGAAGTCTGGATAAAGCATCAGCGTTGGTATGGAGTTTTCCTGGTCGGTAGGAAATTTCGAAGTTAAACTCTTCTAATGATTCTCGCCACCTGACTGTTAGGGCATTTTTTGTATCCGATTTGCGTAGCCATTGGAGGGCGTGGTGATCGGTGATGATGGTGACCTTGACACCTACTAGGTAAGTTTTGAAGTGTTGCAAGGCCCAAATGATTCGCAAACATTCTCTTTTAGTTACGGGATAGTTGACTTCTGCTGGGTTTAATATCCGGCTGGCACAGGCAATTATATGTTCTTTTCCTTCTCTAGTTTGTCCAAGAATGGCGCCTATTCCGAATGTGAGACATCAGTGTATAAGCGGAATGGCTGTGTGTAATCGGGGAATGATACTACTGGAGATGCTACTAAAAGTTCTTTCAAGGTGTTGAATGCTTGTAAACGTTGTTCTGCCCATAGGAAAAGTTCTTCTTTTCTTGTTAGGTCATGAAGGGGCTTGGCAATGGGGCATTTTTTTTTACAAACCTGCCGTAATAGGAAGCTAGGCCGAGAAAAGCTCGGACTCCTTTGACATTTTTTGGACGAGTTATGGTGCTGATGGCATCTAGTATGTCAGGATCTGGGGCAATTCCTTTTTCTGAGACGATATGTCCAAGGAATTGGACTTGTTTCTTGGCTAGAGTACATTTAGAGGGTTTGAGTTTAGGTTTGCCTCTCTAATCCTCTGAAACACTTGTCTTAATCGTTGTAGGTGTTCAGCCCAGGTTTGAGTTTAGGTTTGCCTCTCTAATCCTCTGAAACACTTGTCTTAATCGGTGTAGGTGTTCAGCCCAGGTTTGAGTTTAGGTTTGCCTCTCTAATCCTCTGAAACACTTGTCTTAATCGTTGTAGGTGTTCAGCCCAGGTTTTCCCGACCACGATTATGTCAACCAAGTATGCCAGGCAAGTTTCCCAGGTTAATCCTTGTAGGACAGATTCCATTAACCTGGAAAAAGTTGCAGGGCCGTTGCATAGACCAAACGGCAACACTGTGAACTCGTATAATCTTCCTTGACTTGTGGTAAAAGCTGCTTTTGTTGGTGTTCTGGGAGAACTGGTACTTGGCAGTACCCGGCTGGTAGATCCAGGGTAGTGAACCATTTAGCTCCTAATGGGGAATCTAAAGAGTCGTCTATCCTGGGTAGTGGTGCATCCTGTATGGTGACGTCATTTAGCTGTCGGTAATCAATACAGAAACGGGTGGATCCGTCTTTCTTCCGGACGAGTACCACAGGAGATGACCAAGGGCTCGTGAAATGTTGGACAACTCCAGTTGCTAGCATGTCTCTGAATTGGGATTCTTCTTCTTGTCTTTGTAGTGGATTTTTTCTCCGGATCGGTTGTTTGATCTGATGTCCTACAGTATGTATGGGATGGTGAAGTACAGTTGGCCAACTTAGTCCTGCGCAAAAATGTTGTGGTCTGTGGAGGTGTGTGGCAGTTCATCCGTATTAAACAACGTAGTTTTATGAATGAATCCCTCAAACCGAAAGGCGTGTGAAAGGAGGGACGTGATTGGTGGAAGTGGGGAATATCGTGAAGTTCAATTTTCTTTAATTTTTTGCAGTATTGCAGGTTAATATAATTTCCAGAAAGTCGTTGAGTATTAAGGAAAATTAAATACATATGTTTCTAACTAACATCATTACATAACTACTGTATACATAAATATATAAATAAACACCACAGGAAGGTTAGTGTGGTGGTGGCAGGAGGGAGATAATTCGAATCAGTTCAATCGAGACGGTGCAGCGGGACTACATAGCTAACAAGTGAATGGTTGTTTTCAAGATGCCTGTATACTGATTACAATAATTTACCTTAAACAGTCTGCAGAAAGTAAAGTGCTTAGTAATATTTTATTGTACGGACTTATTAACAATAGTATTGAGATCTGAACTTATGCCTGTATACATTTATAGTTTCTGAAATATCTTAATTACCGTCCTAAGCTTTATTTGTATACAGATTGCAAATAACCTATACCAAAAGTTCCCTAGTAAAGTATGGATTTTTCCTCTGTGTATGAGAGGTCCTTCTTAACCTATGCAATAGGATGACGCCAATAGCAATTGAGCAATCCTAGCAATTACCAGAAGATTGTAAGAAATATCTAATGGATTGTCAAGCTAACTAATTCGCTATACCCTACTTGTTACAGTCTTTTTAAAGGCCCATAAATTGCACAATCTTTACCAAACCCAAAATGAGCCCCTTTTGTCCTTCCCATGGTTGTGGAGGTAGTGGTGGTGGTGGTGGTGCGGGCGAGTGCGGGGGATAAACTAGCACATTGTTGAGTGACTAGTTGCTACTTTTAGGTAATTGCCACCATTGCATTGCATAATGTAATAACATTAATAAACTATATAGAATTGCAGGAATTTACAGTGTATACATTATTTTTACCAACCAGGGAGTTTATTGCACTCCGGTACTAATTTGATGAAAACAAGACAGATATCAATCAAACCCATAAACAACAGCATTAATTGAATTAGACTACCAGACAACAATGTGATCGGCTTATAGTGAACAAATAAGGATAGGATCATAACATAGTATAGAACAGCATAACTTCAGATAAGAAGAAACAAAATACACTCTGCCACGTCGAGGTCAATAGAATATTTTTACTATATATGATTTCCTAACACATGGTAAAAATTGACATTCGATTCATACTTTGTTTATCTATATATTGATAATACAAAAATAAGAATCCTTAAAATTGTCCGTTAACTTATGACTATTAGAGGCCTTTCCAAAGCTTAATGCAATACAATAAAGCACATTCTATCTATTTCTCTTTCTCAGAAATCTCCATATTAGGAGATTTCAACGTTTACCACCGCCAATGGCTCTCCTCTCACACTACTGACCCACCTGGTGAACAAGCCTACATCTTTTCTAGCATAAATGACCTAGAGCAGTTAGTTCAGCAACCCACCCGTATCCCGGGTCGCATCGGAGATCGGCCCAACATTCTTGACTTGTTTCTAACTTCTAACCCTTCTTCTTATACTGTCAATCTTTTCTCTCCTTTGGGCTCCTCCGACCATAAACTTATCTCTGTCAACTGTCCTATCTCTCCAGTACGGCCACCCGATGCTCCTAGCCAGCGGCGCTTGTGGCACTTTGGCGCTGCCGACTGGGAGGCTCTCCTGCAGTACATCTTTGATTTCCCATGGAATGATTTCTGCTTTCGTGCCCGAGGACCCTCGGAGAGTGCTGAACGCATTACCGAGGTAATCCTATCGGGAATGGAAGCATACATTCCATTCTCTTTCTCTCAGACTAATGCTAAAAAATCTTGGTTTACTCACGCCTGTTCTACTGCTGTCCGCAATAAGGAGGAAGCATTCAAACGGTACCGACGCCTTAAGACTCAAGACTCTCATTCTTCCTATGTTTTTGCCCGGAATCAAGCCAAATCTGTTCTTCGACTTGCCAAACACTCTTTCATCAATAATAAATGCACTGAACTACCCAACTCTAGCTCTTCCCAAGCTTTTTGGCATCTAGCCAAAAACCTCTCCAACAATTTCTCTTCCTCGTCTTTCCCTCCCATTTCCCACTCTGATGGCACAACCATCACTTCTTCTTTTGCTAGAAACTCCACCTTGGATGATTCCGGTGCTATTCCTCCCTCTCAACCCTCCTCTCTCTTACTTATGCCTAATATCCTAATCTCTTCTAAAGATGTACTTTCTACCCTCTCTGGGCTTAATACTAATAAGGCGTACAGTCCGGACGGTGTTCCTCCTGTTGTTCTCAAAAACTGTGCTTCTGTGCTGACTCCCTGCCTAGGCAAACTCTTTTGTCTCTGTCTATCCTCTAACGTCTTCCCTTCATGCTGGAAGTTTGCTCACATTCAACCTGTCCCAAAGAAGGGTGACCGCTCTCAACCCTCCAAGTATCATCCAATTGCTTTTCTCATATCTTGTCTTTCTAAAGTTTTTGAAACTATTCTTGCTTCCAAATTTCTTAAGCATTTCTCTTCTCATAATCTGCTCTCAGATCGCCAATATGGCTTCCTTATGGGTCACTCTACTGGTGATCTTCTTTCATATCTTAATAACTCTTGGTCATCCTCCTTTCGGGACTTCGGTGAGACTTTTTCTATTGCACTAGACATATCGAAAGCCTTCGATAGAGTCTGGCACAAATCTTTAATTTCTAAACTACCCTCCTTCGGTTTCTATCCCTCCATCTGTGCCTTTGTCTCTAATTTCCTTTCCGGCCGTTCCATAGCCACGGTTGTGGACGGCCATCATTCTCTTCCTCACCGTATAAACTCTGGTGTTCCTCAGGGTTCTGTCCTATCTCCTATTCTCTTTCTAATTTTTATAAATGATCTCGTCAACTGTACCTCAATTCCCATCCTTTCATACGCAGACGACTCAACCTTACACCACTCCATTAGTTTTTCAGAACACCCCAGCCAGCAACCCCTCAACGACAAACGTAATAAAGCCATAGAACTCTTAAATTCTGATCTAAATACTATCTACAATTGGGGCAGAGAAAACCTTGTTACCTTTAATGCTTCCAAAACTCAATTTCTCCATCTATCTACCCTAAGGAACTCCCAGCGGACTATCCCTTATTCTCCAACAATACAAAAATCAATCCTTCATCTTCTCTCAATATTCTTGGTGTCTCTTTTTCTTCTGCTCTCAGTTGGAAGGACTATATTACCAGTCTTGCTATGGCAACCTCCCAGAAGCTGGGTGTGCTCAACCGCCTTAGGGGGTTCTTTTCCCCTGCACAGCTTCTTGCTCTGTACAGGGGCATAGTGCGTCCTTGTATTGAGTATGAGTATTGTTCACATGTGTGGGGAGGTTCCTCTCACACCGCTCTCCTAGACAAAGTTGAAAGGAAGGCCTTTCGTATCATTAACTCCCGTCCACTCACCAACTCTCTGCAATCTCTCTCTCTCCCCCGCAATGTTGCATCTCTCTCGCTATTCTATCGCTACTATAATAATCAGTGTTCCTCAGAGCTTTCCCAGTGTATACCACCTCCTTTACGTAGGGCATGTGGTACCCGTCTTGCAACTCAATCCCACCCCTACTCTGTGCAACTCTCCAACCCGAGAGTGAAACGTTACTCTCAAACTTTCTTCTACTCAACAGCTGAGCTCTGGAACTCTCTCCCAGAATCAGTCTTTCCCTCTTCCTATGACTTAAGTTGCTTCAAACTCCGTGTTTCCAGGCATTTTGGCTCGAACGTCCCTTGATTTTGGCCCTGTCACTCTTTCACCTATGGGAGAGGCACTCCCTATAGGCAGTTCTACCTTTTGCCTCCCTCAATCACATAGAAAAAAAAAAAAAAAAAAAAAAAGGGACAATAAATAAATTATCATAGTCTTGAAGAGGGTTATTTAGTTGTTGTTGTTGTTGTTGTTGTTCCCCAAGCAGCCTGGCCGAACAGCCCCAAGGCCCCGAGCAAGGCCAAGGCCATAACCGAGCGCCCCCACAGAACCCTCCCCGCCGACCACAATAAAGCCTGGGTGACCGAAGCCACTCCATGGCGGGGAGCTGAGGAGGGTGCGGAAATGCTCGGGAAACCAAAGCCCCACCCAGGGCCCTGTGTCCCTCAGCAATTATGAAGAGAAAGTTGAGGGGCAAGGGAAAAATGTGACACTTTGGCTTCCAATCTTGGTAGATTGGGAGGTCAATCCACGTTAGAGACGCCGTCACTTGAGATCTAGAAAATATATAAGTAAAAGGAACAGTCAGAGTAAGCTATGGGTATGGCAGAGATTGCTCAGTTCTCACTCTGATAGACCAGCCCATCACCACATGACTAGAACCCAATCCTCTCAGCATCAGCTAGGAAAGGCCCTAGAAAGCCGCCTTTGGCGGGGGGATAGCTCCCCTATTTCAACCCTTTTCGGGGTTGGGCACCCGCCGAGGGTTATTTAGTAGTATAATATTCTTGTTAAGAGAGATCCTTTTGAAACTAAATGTTATATGCTGGTGATAACTGGGAACACATAAATGTAGATAAAGTTTGCTAGTGCTTAAGATCTTGATAAACAGTTACCGATTATTAGGATATGCATATTACTGAAAGGTTATCCGATTATGCATTGCGCAACTTTGTGCACACATATCAAGTGATTATATCAGTACATGTTTTAAGATTCCCTGTGTTAATTCTCTCTCTCTCTCTCTCTCTCTCTCGAATATGGCAGACAATGGGGAACGAGACGTCGGCCCTGAGGCTCCAGTCAAGTGAAAGAAAGAATCAAATTATTATATGGGAATGGACATGAATACTATGCTTATCTGTCAGTCAGCCATGGCGTTGATGAGAGCGTCGTGATGGTGTAGATGTATGTATTGCTGTCAGTGCATTGTGATTAGAGGCACAAAAGCTCGATCAACTGAAGGCGGAAATTAGATGTTAACTGGTTGGTGTTCGTGAAGGCTCTGAGCTGTCTTCCTCAGAATCACACCTTGCTGCCTTGGCAAACGCCTGGCGCCCAAATTATCGTACCATATCTATGTTGCTCAGTACGATAAATTAAATCAATATATACGATAAATTCATATATACTACATAAGACCATGTCAATATTGCTTAATAGCATATTAGGCCTTTTATAATCTTAATTTACTTACAATCTTATAATATTCGATCTACTCGTACGCCGTGCAGCGGGAACGACCGTGACGTCACAGAGACATACGGTATCACAAAAGAGTCATACCCTATCGTATTTACACGATACACTCCCCCCACAAAAAAAATACCTGAACCCCACCTTAAACTTAAAGTTGCCCAGAGGCTATCTTCTGACGCCACATGTCGACGGCGCCAGCAGCAGCGCGTCCGGGACGCGTCCCGGTCCGAGATTGATCACCATCAGTAAGAGGTGAGTTGTTACTTTGAGAATCCTCGGACCCAGTAATAACAGGTGGAGTATCCGATTGTAAAGTGGAATCGAGCTCCAAAGCGTACAAACGTGCGATAGGACGAACAGTAGTTCCAGTGGCCGTCCTCAATAGTGCCACCCGCTCTACAGAGTCTTCCCCCTTGTATACCTCCAACACGCAGCCCAATTTCCAATATAAACGAGGACTATCTTCTTTAATTAAAACGACTTCACTAACAGTATGTGCCGTCGGTCTACCAGAGGGTGTAACACTCCTTTCCCTCAATGCTAGCAGATATTCATTAATCCACCTTTTTCTAAAATCTTCGATTACCCTCGATATATACTGGTATCGCTTAGACACCGCTGCCTCAGAGTACAACGAGGGATCCTCTAACTCTACTATGGATTGGAAATCAGATGGAAACGCAGTCAATGGTTTATCATATAGCAAGTGAGATGGCGTTAATGGTAGTGGTTCTTGCAGGTCGGTGTACACATATGTGAGCGGACGATCATGCACGACTGCCTCTATCTCTGTGAGGACTGTCGTCAACTCACTCTTCTTTAATAGAGCACGTCCTACTACCGCTCTGAGTCCTGACTTTACTATGCCGACACACCGTTCCCACATTCTACAAAACCAAGGTGCCTTAACTGGGATGAACCTCCATTCGCACTTTCTCTCTCCCATAAAAGTGATGATTGTAGGATCACTGCTCATATCCTTTAGATATTTTGATGCCTGGACATAATTAGGAGCATTGTCGCTAAGAATGAGTTGAGGGAATGAACGACGGGCACAAACCGTCTAAACGCCAGCATAAATTCTTCGCTATACATATTATCACATAGTTCTAGGTGTACCGCTCGAGATGTTGCATAGGTAAACAATAATATATAAACCTTCTCATGCTCTCTCGTCTTCAATGCACCTGTGTAATCTAACCCTACAGCTTGGAAAGGTTCTGTGTGCTTTACACGGCATTCAGGTAGAGGTGGAGCTGGTCCAGTTGCACATGGTTTACCCTTTAGTCTCTGGCATATTACACACTTTCTAAGTACGCGTCGAGCTACTTGTCGAACTCTGGGTATCCACCATGTGAGACGCAAATTTGATATAATATGACATACCCCGTAGTGTTTTACTTCCTTATGTGCACGTATGATCAATAGATCAGTAACGTGATGTCTTGTTGGCATAAGTATAGGACGGTTTGTGCCGTCCGTTACACCCGACCACTTCAGGCGACCCTCTCACCTGATGAGGTCATTATCTAGGTGCAACCTCGATTGACGCACTAAATTAGGCATTATTGTCTTATTCGAGCTTTGCAAAGATTCTAATTCATTGGAAAAGGTTTCTGCTTGAACCCACTTGATCAAAGTTACTTCAGCTGCTTTATATTCACGAGCATCAATGTTGTGACCCCTGTTGCAGAGCTGGCCCATTACTTTAAGCTTGATATTGGAGATATATCTCAACACCCAAGCTACAACTCTGACTAATTTATTATAGTCACCAAATCTTGCCCATTCTAATATTGGACCCGGTGGCTCATTTGGTTGGGCTGTAACTGCCACTGATTCCAGTGGCAGAAGTCCCTCACCAACAGCATGCCAAATCGTCCATTCATTTTCATGGAGCAGCCACTTTGGACCATGCCACCACAATTCGGACTTCACTAACTGGCTAGCCGTTATACCCCTAGTTATGAGATCACTAGGGTTGTCTTTTGTATTTACATAATGATAAGCAACGTCTGGCAAAAGGGCTCTAATCTCATCTACCCTATTCCGCACATAAACTGGCAGAGACTTCTTGCTATGTATCCAGTTGAGTGCGACCTGACTATCGCACCAAACGTGAGCGATTTCAATATTTAACTTGCTCTCGTATGCTGCGCGTACATGTTGCACCAGACGTGCTAATAGCAGCATGGCAGTCAATTCCATTTTAGGGATAGTTACCTTTTTGACCGGGCTACTTTGGCTCGGGCTGTAACTAAATGCGCCCCAAATGAAGTAACGACATATATGGCTACCCCGTATGCCGTGGCGCTAGCATCGCAAAACGTGTGTAATGTAACGTCACCGAACGCCGCCACTTTACGAGGTAATGGTTTAGTACATAGGATGTCATACTCTTTCAACAACAATGTCCCTTGGTCATTCAAATCCTCGGGCAAACTGTCATCCCATCCTATTTTGCGTCTCCAAACTTCCTGCATTAGAATCCTAGCTCTTATGGTAACGGGTAATGCTAGACCCAAAGGATAAACAAATTGCGCAACGTTGCTCAACAGACTTCTTTTTGAGTGCGCTCCCGTCTGCTGAGCAAAAGACCTTGTTTGAAAAGTTAGTATGTCATGTTTAGGTTGCCAGATCATCCCCAAATTTCTGGACTTTCCTGGTTATGAGATGCCGTACCGTCCACCTGTATCAAACTCTGAAGATCTTCACTATTAGTAACCCACTCGCGGAGAAATAAATGTGCTTCTGTAAACTATCTACGTGCTTGCCAGTAGGTATGTAACAAATCATCCTGACTATCGCTAGAACCCTGCAAATTGTCTATATACAACCCGCGAGATAATTTACTCGTGTCCTCATTAGTATCTGATAGATGTTTTTTTATTATAGCATTCAACAAAAACTGTGAACATTTAGCACCAAAGAGTACGACCCTAAAACGGTAGATTACGACCGGACTTTCAGAGTCGCTAATGTCTTCGAACCAAAGAAAGCGGGTAACATCTCTATCTTCCTCTTTTAGTTTGACCATCACAAATGCTTTCTCGATGTCACTAGTAAATGCATAGTGCCCCAGCCTAAACCGCAATAGATGTTGGGACAGATCCGACACCAAGGACGGACCTGTCAGCAGGCAGTCATTTAGACAGGGTTGTTGACCTTGGTGGGCAGAGCAGTCATACACCACCCGTATTGGTGTGGTGACGCTGTCTTTCCTGACCCCATGATGGGCCAGATAGTGAACCTTTCCCTTCCTACTCGGTTCTTTTACATCGACTCTTTCAATGAAGCCCCTATCTTCATAACTCCGAAATACATCGTCACACGCCTGGCGCGTGCTCGGTTCATTTGTTAATTTACGCTGCAATGCGCGCAAGCGACCTAATGCCAATCCATAGTTGGTTGGCAGGCTCATCTCACTGTTCTTCCAGGGTAAACTAACCTTGTATTGCTTGTCTGAGGCACAGTAGCTCACAGACTCTTCAAAATTCTTTAGCGCAATTTCCGAGTCATAATCGGTCTCCATAGGATTAATGCCTATGTGATCCAATCTCCACAGTCGTTCTAGGTCGAACTCGGCAGTCATTTTTGGGTCACTAGGTTGGGAATCCTCCCTTCCCAACTCCTCTGCCGTGGTTACATTCACTCTTAATATCGAGACCGTGTCGACCAGGACATTTGACTGAGTAGTATGCACCTTTCCGCTCATGCAATAACCAAATTTAGTGGGGATGAAAATTACACCACACATCTTTTTAAATCCAGGGTATACTACATCATAATAATGATCCACACCAAGTAGAACATGCAACCTCATTCTGATCTCCCATGGAATCTGACAAGTTAACCCCTTTGCTACGTAATGCGTGTTCCACCTTCTTCACTCCTACAGATACATATTCTGGTAGGGTGTCTACTACGATACATGTCATAAAGTATCTGTTTTTACGGTAGAAATATGAAATCTCCGCTATCTCGTACACTTGTTTGTCAGTAACCCCTGTGAAGCCCTGCAATCGAAGAGTCTCAGCCCCTACGATTCGGTGCTTAAGTCCCATTAATACGGACCTTTTTATAAAGGATCGTTGAGACCCTTGATCAAGAAGTACCCGACAAACCTTGTTACTGTCATTACCTTCCATGGGAATCTGTATTGTGGGCAATATAGTAGTGTCTTTCGTGCTACCTAGTGTCAAAGTTGTAGTACCCTCTGGTTTGACGTCTTTGACTTTGTCTGCTGTAGGACACAACTTATCAAAGTGATGTCCTTTACAGTGGCAACAGGGCCTTAAGTATGTAGCAGTACATTGTCCCTGCTTACCATGTTCCTTACTTAGACAAATACACATAGCTTCAACCTCTTTGCCTGTGCTAGTTTTGTCTCATTTGTTGGTTATTTTACACAGAAACTCCATTTATGTTTGTTATTACATAGCTTACATATAGAATCTGAGCAGGTTTCTTAAATGTACCCTCTTTCTTTCCTTTAGTCCCCATCGTCATGCTTACTGTTCCCCTCATTTCCACATCCCCACTCCCTCCCGACACATACATTCTCCCATTGTTCAACTGTAGATTACTAATTTCTTTACTGAACTGAGTGTTGAACTCCCCCAGATCAAACGATCTAACCTTGTCAAGTATTGCCATAGGAAGCTTCTGACGTAAGATAATGACTATCATTTCCTGTGTGGTGAGCCCTAGGGTGTCTAGCGATCGAGTATGGCACTCAATATCTGCCCTAAAATTTGCTAACTCCTCAACCTTATACTGTGGTTCTGCGAGCTTTAACAAGGCAACGACATGGGCCATCTTCAACTGCTCTTGATCCCCGTATGTGGACTGTAATAGTTGTACTGCCTCAAGATAGCTATCACCCACTACCGCAAAACCCTCTATCAAATGTAAGGCCTCTCCTTCCATTTGTCCTTTCAGATAGTGAAACTTACGGACATTATCCAAAGAGGATTCATGTACTGTAGACCGAAATACATCCCAAAAAGCTAACCACTCAGGCAATTTGCCCCCAAATGTAGAAAGATTGAGCTTTGGGAGGTGCACAGTGTGTTTCGGGTCAACCCTTCTATGGGCTTCTTTCTCGCCTCCCTTCTTATTTGCGACAGCGCGCTGTAATAGGTGCTTCGCTTTAAAGACAGGTTCATCATAGATGGCGCGATTATCACACTCTGCAATTATCTCTTCCTCCTCTGTCATGCCTGCCATAATCACCTCACTTAGAGCAACAATACGACCGTGGGTAGCCTGGACATTGTCTAACCTAGCCTCTAATTCCTTGAGATCAGCAGTAGTGATGAAAGCGTTGACATCAATAATTAACCTATTTAATACTCCCCGAAGTCACGCCCTCTGATTTTTAGGGGCTTTGCTCAGCACCCCACTAGACTGTGTCTCTTCCGGTTTACTCATTTTGTATACAAGCCTGTAGGCTATTTACACCTAAAATGTTATAATTACGAGGGCAAAATAGTAGCCTAGATAAGAGACGCCGACCGGCGGACTTCTCTATGTTATGGAGAAAAAATAGCACACCAAATAGCAATACCTACACTAAAGGGTCATATTGAACAAGATTTTTTTTTAGGTCAGGCCATGTGTCACAGGAAGTCTGAAATGAAAGAGAAAATTATTGGGGGAAGATGATGGGTGGGATGCAGGACTTAGGCAGGCGCAACGATGTGACCCTGCATTCCGGCTCTAACTATCGCTTGGCTAGCCTTACCAGTTTATCATAGAGTTGTTCCTGCATCCTGTTATATGTCCCCTTGCTCATTGCCTTAAAAAATCCTTTACTGGTAGCTAATTCCCGGGTCTGGGCACCAATGTGGTAAGCTATCAATGGAAGTTAAATATCTCTAAGCTATAATGATTCAAATAGAATCAATCAAAATTAAAATTACTCCATATCTAAATTGAATTCAATTTGAAACAAGCTAATTTATATCCAAAGGTTTCACATAATATTTTATATATAAGGTAAGGTTATAAGGGTTAATATTATCCAGGAATTAACTCACCAATAGTTCCATGTGGCAATGAGACAAAGGAGAAACTTTTACCCAATATGGCGGACAATGGGGAACGAGACGTCGGCCCTGAGGCTCGAGTCAAGTGAAAGAAAGAATCAAAATATTATATAGGAATGGACATGAATACTATGCTTATCTGTCAGTCAGTCATGGCGTCGATGAGAGCGTCATGATGGTGTAGATGTATGTATTGCTGTCAGTGTATTGTGATTAGAGGCACAAAAGCTCGATCAACTGAAGGCGGAAATTAGATGTTAACTGGTTGGTGTTCGTGAAGGCTCTGAGCTGTCTTCCTCAGAGTCTCACATTGCTGCCTTGGCAAACGCCCGGCGCCCAAATTATCGTACCGTATCTATGTTGCTCAGTACGATAAATTAAATCAATATATACGATAAATTCATATATACTACATAAGACCATGTCAATATTGCTTAATAGCATATTAGGCCTTTTATAATCTTAACTTACTTACAATCTTATAATATACGATCTACTCGTCCTACGCCATGCAGCGGGAACGATCGTGACGTCACAGAGATGTACGGTATCACAAAAGAGTCATACCCTATCGTATTTACACGATAGTATGGAAAACTCCTTGTCGCTGATAGTAGGGCGCTCAACAGACAAATATCACCAGGTCAGCGCCACTCCAACCACTAACATGACTTAGATCACCGTATTAAGAGTTCTGTATATCGTTACCTATACCTTCTACATTAGCGTTTTTAAACCATAGCAGCATGTATTATTATTCAATAAGAAACCCTTTGGTAATATGTGTAGCAAATATTCAATGTCCATGCTTGTATCATTCACAATACCTATTCATAATTATTAACAATACTAGCTCCCCAAACATACAATAGCTTTCGCCAAATTTAGAATACCCTCTTCCAACACTAAATTAACCCTGCTCCACCTTTACACCCCCAGGATTCCAGAGAATGGAAGGGGAAAACATATCTTTGATAAACACCATCCAGTGTAGGGATGCAACTAGCCCGGTTTTATTATGGTGATGATAATGTTGGTGTTTTATGCTTGTATTATTTGGGTTTTATTTAAAATAAATCTTCTAAGTCTATATACGTGTTCTGTAGTATGTTACACATAATAAATGAAACATAAACATCCAACACATTAGATATTTATTGGCATCTCGGCTGCAGCCCTACAAAGGATAACTTATTTAGTCGAACATATAAATGTTAACTCTTATACGGCTAAGCAGACGACAATTATTTGATTTTGTTAATACAACTACAACATGTCCATACTCGACTTCCGAAGGACTTATAGGAATCAAAAGATTCATAACAATATTAGTTAACTATTTTACTGGCTAGCTAATTTTACTATTAGTTGCAAGACTATATAAAATATAATCTTTCAATATTCGCTTGGACCAATCCACGCAATCACACCCCAATCAACTTTGCTTCATTGCGCAATATGTGAAGTAAAATCAACTTCTACCTCTTCGTTTTCTTAAAAAGTAGCAGCCTTTCTCTTGTTTTTTCACATTCCTTTGTGGATATATATTTATATGAGAGAGAGAGACGCAACATGGATAACTTAAAACAAGTAGGTACCGGTATCATAAGTTATCTTATGTTTAATATCACCTCATAGGAATATAAAGAAAAACTTAACAGAATAACCCCTCGGCTAAATCACACTTCCTTATTAGGCCTATCAATAAAAATGTATAAATACCTAATTACTCTCTTACAGCCTATGTCTATACTATATATATATATATATATATATATATATATATATATATATATATATATATATATATATATATATATATATATATATATACTGTATATATATATATGTGTGTGTGTATGTGTGTGTGTGTGTGTGTGTGTGTGTGTGTTTCAGTTACCGCCAACATATTACTTTAAGTTTTAGAAACACCTATAGTAAAAGGAGAAATAATACAGACATTCAATAAACTTCTTCAATATGATTACCACTTACCTTTATAGTTGCAGTTACTTTTATAGTACTGCATTCGGTTTAGGCGTCTATTATTAATAGATTAAAGGAATTTAATCAAGTTCCCAATTAACCTGTTAACAATATATCTAATTCAAACAATTTACTAACAGTAAATTTCTACTGGTTCCAAGGAAAAACAATACGGTGGCGGCATTGTAGGATATATTATATACAAAATTAATGTAGTGACTGTAGAGTATGCTAAGTATTTTAATGAAGGTGATGACATCGAAGTTCCCTAGTGTGTAATAATAATAATAATAATAATAATCGGTTTATTTCAAGCCGGCAGCCAATGGGGCTGAAAATACACAGACTTAACCTAGATTTTATCCTAAGGGATCAACAGACTGATCCTGGCTGCTAACTAGGGCGCCTACATACTCTCGAGGGAGTAGGACGTGGGCAGGAGACTTTGTGGGCCCCCCGAGGCAGTCCGTCCAGACCTTGCCTTCACGGCCAGGGAAAGTTTTTGAGAGAACTTCCCCTGCTGGCGCGTAGGATTGAACCCCCGACACCAGAGCTAGCGTTCCCAATACACTGTACTAAGCGCGCTCGGCCACCGTGACCGTGTGTGTGTGTGTGTGTGTGTGTGTGTGTGTGTGTGTTTTGGGGGACGTCATCTGAAGTTGTTGTGCTACAATATAATACAACAATCCTATCCTTATCCTTTCCACAAAAGCCATGCACATCACGTTACCCGAGAAATGTTCGCCAATGCCCGAACTATTGTTGTTGTTCATATGACTGATAGAAACCTCTGCTGTTCTCTTTCAGCAAATGTGATCCGGTATTCACTAAATAATGTATTGATAATCAAGCCCTGCACAATCCTATAAACATATTGTGTAATGAAATGGCTCCAGTTATTTAAATGTGCCAACCCTTTACTGGACTATTTGCTCGTTTGCCCTCCCCACACCTCCACCACCACCACAACCATATGGCTGTGTGGAAGGATGGGCAGGATTCTTTTTGGGCTTGGTGAAGTCGATTTAATTGCCTTTGCTAAAAACTGAAATGTCTGAAGTGATGTAAGCAATAAAGATAAATGGTATTTCGAGTTAGGAAGCGTAACAATTAAATATATTATTTTCATGATATATTTACTATACGCCATCGTATGCACTTAACTACTATGCAAACATGTTTTCATGGCAACTAGAGGTGATAGTAGTCTGCAAAATGCACATAAACTAAAAAACACAAATATTTCTGGCCTTTAACCGTCAATATTCTAATAATTGATATGCATTAATTTGTTCATAATCATTTATATATTGATGCACTGTATAATAATATAACGATTTTAGTATGACAAACATTAGGCGACTTTATTCAGATTTGGAAACGTCTATCATAGTAAGAAGGTTAAACACAATAAGTCAACCCTTTTGAACCCGATGATTACTTTGTAATTCCAGCTACAACCAATATATTTTGATCACCTTTAACCCTTCAATCAGACAACGACATTTTGGTTTTGTTATTAATGTTACTGCTATGTGTTCTTGCTAACATTAGAAAGGACCTCTAAGGATCAAAGGGTTAATTAGAATTGAATTTAATAATTTAACTGACTGGTTGAATAAAATTGAGTGAAGATTGCTAGGATATACACACATATTTACCTACTCTATTTGAAAAGATTAAGAAGGATCTCTCACATTCTGAGGAGAAAGCCATTCATTACCAGGGCGCTTTTAGAGTATTGGGTTCCAAGAGAATAAGAATTCGGTAATAACTCTTATAACTCTTTAGGTATAACTTTCATACAGAAGCAAGTTCAGAAATTTACACTACAAACTTCATGTTATAACAAAATTAATGTTAAATGTTGCTGTCCATAATAGTTATATGCCAAACAATCAATATGCAGGCATTTTATATACAACCATTCACCTATGAGTCATTAATACCAGCCGTGACGTCTCGATTAAAGTGAAGCGAAGCCCAAGCCACCTGCCACCGACACTCTCATATTTTCTGCCATGCCTAATCATTTGAGTAAGATTAGGTTATGTATTAATACTAACTGTAAGCTTCTTCATTTCATATCCATTTATTAGCTAACATCATTCTGAAACGTCTGCTAACCCTTCAGTAATGCAAATAATGAAGAAAATGGAGTTTCCCGATATTTCTCGTCTCACCCAATTACGTCCCGTCTTTCACACGCTATAGGATTTGAGGGATTCATTCATAAAACTATGTTGTTTACTACGGATGAAATGCCAGACACCTCCACATACCACAACATTTTTGTGCAGGACCAAGTTGGCCAACTGTACGTTGGTTTTTCCGATGTCTCAGCTGGAAGGGGCGAAAATGTCTTGGTAGGTAGTCATTAACTCATAAACGGCGAGCGTCCTCATATGAGTCTGAACCCTAGGAGGGCGAGCGTCCTCATATGAGCCATGGCCTTGAAAAAGCCTTTCCAAACATCCCACTGTCACTCAAAAGAAAAGAATGTGTAAATATGTGAGATAATTCCTCTCCATACATCGTATCACTCCTCCACATGTGTCCAAATTACCCCCTTCCCCTCTTTCCCCCCCCCTCAATTATCACCTATTTTTCTCTTATTCCAGTGATTATCGGTTTATTTATGGCGCCAAAACTCCCTACCTGGTTTCAAGGTCGAAAAGGAGGGGTGTGGAGGAAGGAGAGAGAGAGAGACTAGCCCGCACTACCTCCAGTCTCGCTCGAGAGCTCGTGAAGGGAGGGTGCAGTTTCGCTCTCTGTCAACTCCATGAATGAACCGCTCGGCAATATTTCGTGTTTGTCACCCCCCAAATACTCTTCCCACTTGTTTTATTGTAGTAACATGTAACTATCTTCATATTAAACATAAAATAGGCGCATATGAATAAGTAATAACGATATTAATCGGATAATGACGATTTTCGTCAGAAATTAATGCAATAGTTTCGCCCCACGCGACGTTTAACAAATCGGAGTCTCGCCGCGGATAGGCTAAATCACGTAGGTCGGTTTGTTGTTGAGAGGTTAAGTGGGAAGGAATATCAGGTAGGGGAAAAGGATTTTGGGAGGTATCTTCTGAAGGTGAAGATAGTTCTTCTGCATAAGTCCCCAATGGTTAACGCTTTTGGCAAGGTTGATCGGAGATGTTTGCTATCCTAGTGCAATTTAATTTGTTCGAGATTAGGCTTGGAGTGGTCAGGCAATCCCTATCAAAAGGGCTTTGGAGGTGAGAGGTCATTATGGCATCCCCAAGTATGGTGGGTAAAATGGGTACCCATCTTTCATGATGAGGGGGCAGTGTCACTAGTTTGGACATGTCACTAGCTTGAGTGGTCTGGAGGAGACATGTGGTAGGTTCTCTCGGTTTCTCTTGATTGATCATGGGTTGGGGTTTAGGGTTTATCTTGTTAGGAGCTTTTGCAGAGGGTATTACTTTGGAACTCTTTACTAACTTCATAGCTTGGGTAGTTCGGATGAGACAATTGGTAGGACTGTTGGATTTTTCTTGAGGAGTCATTGACTGGTTGGTAGGGGTTATGCTATTCAGAACTTTTTAGGGGAGGTGTGATTTTGGACTTGTTGACTTTTTTTAGGGGCAGTTTTTTTTGTTGGGGGGGGGGGGGGGGAGTGGGGTTGAGAACTTCAATGTTCTCTTCCCGCAATCGATGGAAGCGCTCAGGGAAGTGAGCAAATAGAGTCCTAAGTATCCATCGTACTTGGACTCTTTGGGATCATAAATCGTGAAAGAGTGTTCAGTTCCATGATATGGGACAGGGGTACTATCAGACAGTGGAAGAGTCTGTCCATAAGTTGGGTTAATATCATCATTAGCACTCACTAAAACTATGGAAGAAGGTTGTATAAGACCTAAAGCTTTGCAGTGCTGTTTGAAGAAAGGGAAGAATAGGCATGAACGGGAAGCTCCCGTGTCAATCAAAAGTCCGACTTTCAATCCATTTAGAGTGATCTTCCTGTAGATGGGAAGATTATCTGGATCTGTCCCCTCATGAGCCCTGCCATTCTGACGACTATTTGTGTGCGGGGGGCGGATTAAAAATCCAGATCATCTGTAGCTTCCGCTACCGTTTCTGGTTCTTCAATGTTTTCCTCTTCACTGAAGTTTTCAAATCCTGCGGTTCCATCCTCGGTGATTGTAGCGATGCGTCTTGGTTTGATCCAGGGAATCTGAGCCCACCAACTAGGTGACCTGGACATTTCCTTGGTGAGTTCCATGAAAGATTTCTTCAGGGACATCAACACACATTGTCCATTACATGGTTTCCAGCCAGCGGGGCGAATTCTGGCCCACTCTTCTGCTTATCACTGGGTCTTGATGCCACAGGGCCAGTTGAAGGTATTATAGACAGGTGAGTCACTACTCACCTGTCTGCTCACTACTCACCCTACTGATGACGGCGATCTTGTCTTGTTCTCTTGTCTTTTGCAGAGCCATGATACACCTAACTACTGGCATATCATTATCGTAGTTGGTGGGCTCTGTGATTGAGAAATGATCGGGTACTGCCAATGGTAGAATCCTCAGTAAACCCTTGAACACTATTTTCTTTCTCTGAGCTGGGGTCTCGTCAGGGAAAACAGTTATGGCCAGTTGAGTTAACTGGTTTATGGTGGCGTCGAAATCACCTGAATATTTAACTTCGTGGAAATTACGGTCCGCTATTGTTTGACCAATGACTGGGTTGATAGCTACTTTAGTGTAACTCTTAAACTGTTCCAAGGTTAACCCGGGCATATTGTCACGCACAAACCCCGACCCTTTGCTGCTTATTTTCCTAGCTTTATCACTACAGTATATATCTTGGACGAGTCATCGTTCCCGAACGTCATGTCCAGGACCGGTTTGTCTATTTCTAAATAAGTATTAATATCATACTCTTCTGGCTTGAATGCCGAAATATTGAGCGTTTTAGTTGCCATGGTACCATGAATGTTGTGTGTGATGCTAATGATTGAGTAGTAACAAAATTTATCAATACAAACACAAGTAAAGCTGATATGCCGTATCGAGACACCGCTACCGCCAGTGTTATGCCAGACTCGCTTCAGTATTATATCTTTATAAATCCGGGTTTCGGATACTTAGATTTGGAATATGCTCAACAGGAACACATCGAACTTTGTGAATATGATAAGTTACTCAATCAGGCAATCAATAACACAATAAACACACAGGATAGTTTATACTCTTATTTATTCAAATGTTTATATAGTACATAAGATATGGTTACGAACTCCACTATTATAAGGAATAGTAAGTAAGTATCATGTGACTGGAGAGAGTTGAATACATTTTGCTCTCTAGTGAATGTCAGTTTGTCACTTACATATTAGCTAATTAAAGGGAGAAAATACGCAATGATGAGCAGATACATATATACACAAATAAGTATCCTTGAGAATAATACATATGTGAGCCAAGTGTCTAACACGAAGTATTCTGGCAAAGGTATTGAAACAAGATGTAATTATCGCTCAGGTGCGCAGGGGTCTGCGCGGTGGGCAAATGAGATTAAGTTGCACTCAGGTGAGACTTCAAAAAGGTACTGCCCTGGGTACTATAGGTCAAATGGATTGGGATCCTTGAAAATAAAAATTCACTTTAATGCCACAGAAAATCAAGTATTAAAGATATGAATTCTAATTTACTGTAGGAAGGAAGATAGTTTAAATCTGAATTCAACTATCTAAGAGTTATTGCGAATAATCTCTCACACGAGACACGAACAAATAATATTCGATCAAAGATGAGGTCAAATCACACGGGTTGAGGAACTAGATTCACAGTAATTATAGTGACTGAATCGGAATAAATAAAATATAATTTAATATATAACTAATTAAGAAACGCAAATGTAAGAGCGTGGTAATATAGCTTAACAAAGAGCTATCTTGAATGGGCGTAGCCTACACGACGAAGTTGCACTTAGGAAATACCATGGGTGATGGCATGAAAGGAGTTTTGAATAAATTAACAAATTCCTAAAAGAACGCAGAACTATGTAGCGTTGTATTGTAACAATGGTTATAATGAATGAATTACTCGAAGAAGTAATACAAATAATCTTTAGCCAAATAATAGGCGTAACGATCAAGGAATATACAATCTGAATTCCTACATGAGTGTTGAAAGAATTACATGACCCGGGTAACTTATATCATTAGATTATTCACAAGAACCAATAAAATCAGCTGTCTTGGCAAGGAATTAATTCTAACTCAATGGAAAGGGTTCTTTACTTTCGAGTGAGGGAAAGTAATACAATAAATATTCTCTGGTGGTAGTTACACTGATAAGAGAATCCTGAATTGGGCGTAGGTTCTAGGTATCTTGAATTTAAGAAGGGAATCGATTCACGTTATACACTTCACTTCGACTTAGATCACAAAGAATAATAAGACATACAAGTAAAATCTGAGAGTATTCAACTAGGTAACACATGTAAAAACGACTATGTAACGTACGTACAATTAAGGGTCTGAAGGATTAAATATCAATTATGGTAGCAATATCTCGTACTTATAGAATCACTGTACGGATCAAAGTTATAATTCTTACACGGGTATTAGAGAGTCAAGATCAATCTTAGGCACAGATCTATAATTAAATGAAATAAAATAATTGCATATTTTATCTTACCTTCACAACAATAGCCACAACTTATAACACGCAGAGACACTTAGGGTATTGGGTAGAGGTAGCCATGAACGAGAATCTGGATGACGTAGGACTCGTGGTTCTGCTGGGCTGGACGTCAGGGGGAACTGCCTCTCTCTCAGGTACAGATGAAGGTGGTTCCGGGCTCCCCTGCACACTCTTGTTCAGGTTAAATCTCAATACCAATGTCTACCCTCAACCGGCCTAATGAGTGGAAGATAGAAATCGTATTTGCTAACTTCCTTCAGGTTTAGGCCTAGTCAGACTATATTTGGCTTATATTTAGAACTCAAATTGGTCAATTTCGAGATCATAGGGACATGTGGATATTGTTGTTTTTGCTATGGTGAAGGTAATTCTTAATCTAAAAATACACTGAAGTTATTTATGTAAACACAAGGAGATTCTTGATCTCTCAATATTACCCTCTTTGTTTCACAGGGTTATATGGTTGCGTAATTACCGATTTTCTGTTCATCGTGATATCTGGCTTTTATTAGTCTGCAGGCCATATGTTTATTACTGATCACTTCATTTGCACTATTCCCAGTCTTCCTGTGAGGTACTGTAGAGGGGGTTCTGGGATTCATATTTGAGTGTAAATATTTCAATGGGTTTTGGTGAGGAACTTGCATAAAATATTCCTCACTGTATTGCAAATCTGGCTGGAACTGATTATACGGCTTGGTCGTTTGTCTCGGGCCCTGCCATTGGTTGAGCAGGGGTCCCTGTGATTGGTCCGGGCTCGAACTCCTTTTGTGAGCAGGCTGACCCAAACTCCCGGGGATTAGAGCATGGGTAGCACTGGTAAAAAGGGCAGGCTGACCTATACTCTCAGGGATTAGAGCATGGGTAGGTCTGGAGAAATAGGCAGACTGATCTATTTGGGCAGGTGTTGAAGCATGGGAAACTGGTCTGGTTCTATTTTGTCTTTTCTTCTCCTGGTGTTGTCCTCTCTTGGTCTTCTTGGTCTCTCTGATTACTGTTATTCTGGTTCTGGATGGCGGCTTGTTTTCCTGCATGATCAGGGTGTCTGCTGTCCCAGCCCTGTGACTGTTGTCCAACCTCGTCATCTCACTGGCATATTTAGCTCTTTTACTGCCATGTTTAACCCTTTAACTGCCATATTTAGCCCATTTACTGCCTTATTAACCCCTTCAACTGTCGTATTTGGCAATGTTACTGCCTTACCTTGTTCTTTTACTACCATATTTAGCCGTAGGTTTTACTGCCTATCTATTCCTTTTACTGCTTCTTCAGTTACTTACTACGCTGCAATGTTCCAAGGGTATATAAAGGAGTATAACATCATTGGATATATTGATAATGATTTACCTTTCTATCCAAACTCCAGATATGCTTAGTTCTACCAATATACCTTTAAAATAGTAAAATATTATGGACACTCTAATCACCCCTCTCATACCTTCCTCCAGGTGAAGGTAAAGGTATTGAGGGATAAACCTTTACAACGGCACCCAACTCATATTGTTTAACAATGAGGGATCTCTGGATAGCCAGGATAGGCACCATGCAATGGCACTAAAGGGGAAAGGGCGTATACAGTATATTTCCTCATTTATGTATTTGTTTTTATTTTTTGAGTTTCCTCCATAGTCCTCCATCAAGCTTTAAAAAAAAATATATATATATATATATATATATATATTGTTACGTATCTTGATCCTCAAGTGGTTAACTTGATGAATCTAGATAGCACAGAGATATATATTAAGGTATCAGTCAGCTGAAGGCAAAACAAAAGTAAAATCTAATAAAATAATTTCCTGTTGTTGCTTCCTTTCCTTTTGGATCTTAGGACTTGGTATCCTTTATTGACGGATACTCTTTACTTATGAAAAATACTGAAACTAATTAAAGTCATGTAGTATTTATAAAGAATTATTATTTAACCGAAGCTTAGTAGGCTATGGTTATGAACCGAATAAGTTATAGCTAAAGAAGGACTATTAATTTTATAAAAAGTCTTGAAAGATAAATATTAAAGTAAGAATATTTCGGTCTCTTACCCTTTTTGAAATGAAATGATAGTTTTCTTCTATGTCCTTTTATTTATATTTAATGTAATTATTCTTGGTTCTTGTCTTACGTTAATAGTATTATATTATTATTATCATCAGGAGTAATATCAAAGTCACATAAAAAGTTAGATATATATTTAATAATTAGTTAAATTTATTTCTTAACCACGTAACATTGAGGTTTGATTATGAGTAAATAAAGTTACAGGATCGTTTCATAGATTCGATTCAGGTCTCACTCAAATAATATAAAAAGCAAAATATAATATTTTGAAGCAAAAGAATTTTCTTCAGCTTAGAAAATCACTAGAAGTAATATTAACACAGCCATGTTAGTCTAAGGCGATATTACTAATAAGAGACAATAGCATCACCGTACTAAGCACCATTAAGCACTGTAAGCTTAATTCAAAGAAAATGAAAGAACTCGTAAGTATTAATATAAAACAATAGTATTACTTTCATCATAACCCAATTACTTAAAGAGTTGCTTTAGTCCACAAGTTAGTCAACTAAAATAGTTAAGTACATAATAATAGCGTTAACGTTAATTCGCAATCAAATAGTTAAAGCACATAATAGTAGCGTTAACGTTAATTCGCAATTAAATAGTTAACACATTAAACACATCACGTTAATTCCCAATCACATATCTCACTAACCAACATAACGTAAGTGTTTACACCGAACACACTTAACACACATTTATATAATCTGACACAGTCACAATCCCACTATAATACTTCACCCCGTCTTCCTCCAGCTGCAAGTTCACCTTCCCCAACTCCAAATGAGACTGATTTGAATGCCCACAACTCGGGTCTTCTATACCAAACAATGATGGTGTAGGAACGAATCAGGAGGCGAGTGATGGTGCGCGCTCCAATCATAGTGGCTCGAATCACATAACAGGTGTGTCGTCCACTCACAGCTCCTGGCGTCGATCATACGTCATAGCATCGGTCATCGAGGTATGGGGCGAGCTGGTATGGGGCGAGATAGTTTGCCCACTCGCTCGTTCGCTCGCTAGTCTGCTTCACCACTTGGGTAGTTTGGCTCCTTGAACTCTAATTCTAACTCTTAAATTAACATACAGGGCTCCGTATGTCAGACCTCCCCCCTAGAAAAGAGTTTAAGGAGTATAGTACATAATATTAAACATAATACATAAATAGATTCACCACCAGATTGGCAACAGCAAGATTATAATGAGGATATAAGAAGGATATCACCCAAAGTAGGCAACGTCTCCAGGTACCACATCAGAACATAGCCGGAACGTAGCTGGAGCGTTATTCGAACTGCAAGGCATCTCACAGCTGAAGGCTTAAAAGCGCACTACAAAAGCATGATATTTACCTCGCTACAAGGGAGAGCTAATTGCCAAAATCCTCTCATTAAATTAAACTTACTGCTGTATGAGGCCAAACCGGTAAATGCAATCTTTGATCCGTGGCAGTGGGTAGGTATCGTTCTTTGTGACAGCATTGACTTGCCTATAGTCCCTACAAAACCCATGGCTCCCGTCTGGCTTCGGCACAAGTATGACCGGACTACTCCACTGGCTGAAGGCCCTTGTGATCAGCTGGTTTGAAAAAATTAAGTCAAGCTCGACCTGCAGTATACTCCTGCGTTGTGGCGAGACACGGTAGGGGGATAGTTTAATGGGAGTTGCATCCCCTACGTCGATGTCGTGCATGGCCAAAGAAGTGAGCCCTGGAGTATCACGGAACACACTGGGAGACTGAGATAAAACAGAGATTAGTTGGTTCGCTTGATCAGAGGGAAGATGACATAGTTTAGATGGTAATTCCCTCAAAGCCACTGAATTATACTGAAAGTTGGATAGGCTACATGACAAGTCAAAGTCTGCATGGATACCTTCAGGCTCTGGAACAGTCTGTTGCGGGTCAGTAAGAGAACTGAAGACTTTGTCCGCACCAGGCTGCTCACAGGTCCTGACATTCACTGCCACAGTGGGAGAATCTGGAGGAGAGGAATCAGGGGACCTATGGTAGGGCTTCAACATATTTATATGGAATACTTGCGTGGGCTTTCTCCTGTCTGGGGTAGTTACTAGATAATCGGTAATGCTCACCCTCCGAATGATCTTATATGGGCCCCTGAACTTGGCAGATAAAGGTTGGCCAAAAAGGGGGAGCAGGACCAAAACCTCACGAGTAGCAAATAAAAGAAAAGGTACCCCCTTATCCCACTCAACTCCGGTCTCTGTACAATACTTACGTAACATTCCCTTTACTGTCTGATGATATCGTTCGAGAACCCCTTGACTCTCTGGGTGGTAGGTGCTAGACTTTACATGCTCGATACCCAACTCCTTCAGGGACTGCTGGAAAATGTTAGAGGTAAAATTAGTTCCTTGATCACTTTGCACCTCATGGGGGAAACCCATTCTTGTTAAAAATTTGAGCAGTTCCTTGATTACAGTTGGAGCAGAGGTAGTCCTTAAGGGTATAGCCTCTGGGTAGCGAGTTGCCATGTCCATGATAGTTAATAAATAAATGTTACCTTGGGAAGTCTTAGGCAATGGGCCTACAATGTCCACTACCACCCGAGTAAAAGGATTCTCGAAAATGGGCAAGGGTACCAGAGGATGTACAGGCACCTTCTGATTGGGTTTTCCGGTCATCTGGCAAGTGTGACACACTCTACAACACTCCACTACATCTGCACGCATTCCTGGCCAGTAAAAGTGGAATCTGATTCTGTCTAGAGTTTTTCTCACACCTAGGTGTCCTGCCAATGGTATACAATGTGCCATTTCCATGATATCTTTACGACAAGGTTTGGGGACTACTACTTGATGGACGTCCCAAGCCCCGTCATCGATTGGTCTGTGTGGCGGTCTCCATCTTCGCCACAATACTCCTCCTTTGAGGTAGAAACATTCACCACCCTCCTTCTCACATTCCTCTTCACTCACGGACCTGGCAGCTATCTCCTTGCATTCACAATCATCTCTCTGTAGCTCTACCAGGCCACTAGGACAATTTGGAGTGGTTTCATGGTCATCATTAGAGTCAAGATGAGCCATAAAGGTGTCAGATAAATCCACCTCAGTCACATCATCAGGCACAGTTGGAGCTTCATTCACACTCTCATCATCCCTTTCATCAACTCTTACATTCGGTACATTTCTGTCTGAGGGGACTGCTACTTGAGACATTGAAAGTTTGTCAGCACACACAGGGAAAACAGTTGGCAACTCCTTGTCGAGCTCACCGGTTAGTGGCTCGTTAACAGGGGAAAGTGACAAAATGGGGTCGGGTCGGACCTTCTCACCTGCTACATCATTCCCCAAAAGGAGTGTTACCCCAGGCACAGGGATATCTTGGGACCTACACAAAGCTATGGTGGCCTCACCCTGTAGTAACTCACATTCAATTTCGCCTTTTACCAAGTATGCATAAAACTGGCCTCCAGCACCTCTCATTACAACTGGTTCGCCAGGTGGGCACTCAGTGTAAGGATTCACCATGAGGGTGCTAGTAGAACCTGTGTCTCTCAGAATTTTTACCTCATGCATGCAACCATTTAATCTCACGTTGCCAGATGAAATAAAGGGACGGTAACTGTCCTGCACTGATGGTGAAATTATTATTGGCTTAACCCTAGTGGGTTGCACCACACATGCTACTACACCCCTGTCTAGATGGTTTACGTTAGCTGCTAGGTACTCCTTCTGTCGAGAGTCCTGCATTAAAGGAACTTTTGGTGCTAGGTACTCCTGTCGGGAGTCCTGCATTAAAGGAACATTTGGTGCTAGGTACTCCTTCTGTCGGGAGCCCTGCATTAAAGGAACATTTGGTGCTAGGTACTCCTTCTGTCGGGAGCCCTGCATTAAAGGCACACATGGAATTTGAGATACGGCGGCAACTGTCTGCCCCGATCTCTCGGTTTTTTCCTTGGCCCAGCACTGATAAGCTAGGTGGCCTCTCATGCCACAAAAAGTACATACTTTAGGGGATACGGGAAAGTTCCCTCTTTGAGCATTACTATTAGTTTGGGGCCCACCTCTGTTACCATTGCCCTGAGTCGCATTTTTAGTTGGGGGAACATTTCTATTTTGGCTAGCTGGGGAAGACGTTATAGGCTTGTGACTGGGTCGGTCAGATTTGTGATTGGGATACTTAAAATTAGAGCTAGAATTATCGTAGGGCTTCTTTCCACGAAATTTGTTGTTGAGCACGTATGTGTCAGCCATGTCAGCAGCGTCGGCAAGACAATCTACCTTTTTCCCCTTTAAATGATAGGATACAGAAGAATCAATTTTCCATAGGAAATTTTCTAACAGGACCAACTCCTTCAGATCGTTGTAGCTTGTGACTTTCTTACTCTTGACCCAATGATTGAAAGTTTTAGTCATGGTCCTGGCAAATACCTTATGGGTTTCTTCTACTTTCTTCTGGTTTTTACGGAAAGATTGCCTGTAAGCCTCAGGCTGCAATTGATAGGTTTTTAGGATAGCTTCTTTGAGATTGTCATAATCCTGCCTAACTTCTGCTACTTCTGACAAATACGTGGCTCGAGCCTGCCCTGTCAAAACAGTTTGTAACATAAAAGGCCATTGATCTCTTGTCCACTTCATACCTCCAGCAACTTCCTCAAACAAAACAAAGAAATCCTGCACATTATCCTCAGTGAAAGGTGGAATGACACTAGTCATAGTCAATCCCAGAGGGGGAGCAATTTCGGGAGCATTTGTATGGACATTTAGTTGAGCCGTACGATATTGATATTCACATTGTTCGGTCGTTGCACTGGCATTTATTATTTAGTCTGGCTTGTTCGGTCTTTGCTCTGCTTTGTTCTAGTTCGAATAATTGATCAATGGTAAAACCAGTGGCAATTGTTCATCAAGTTGGCTAGGTTTACTAGGGATCCCACCAACTGCTCCGTCACCCTCCCCGCCTTCTACAGGGAACAGGTGGGTTTTTATGGTCTGAGCCACCTCTACTTTAGACATGTTTGAGACAGTTAATTGGAGATGTGAGGCAAGCACTTTCAGTTCAGATTTTGACAGACAGTCAATATCAGGGGATGTGGGTTCTGATTCTATGAAAACTCTAGCATCTTAGTTATTAATTAGTTGAGGCATGATTAATATTTGATTGTTAAGTAGTGAAACGTTAATGAAACAGAGTGAAACCGTATGAAACGAATCCTGGCAAGGTCGCCACTCTTCTGTTACGTATCTTGATCCTCAAGTGGTTAACTTGATGAATCTAGATAGCACAGAGATATATATTAAGGTATCAGTCAGCTGAAGGCAAAACAAAAGTAAAATCTAATAAAATAATTTCCTGTTGTTGCTTCCTTTCCTTTTGGATCTTAGGACTTGGTATCCTTTATTGACGGATACTCTTTACTTATGAAAAATACTGAAACTAATTAAAGTCATGTAGTATTTATAAAGAATTATTATTTAACCGAAGCTTAGTAGGCTATGGTTATGAACCGAATAAGTTATAGCTAAAGAAGGACTATTAATTTTATAAAAAGTCTTGAAAGATAAATATTAAAGTAAGAATATTTCGGTCTCTTACCCTTTTTGAAATGAAATGATAGTTTTCTTCTATGTCCTTTTATTTATATTTAATGTAATTATTCTTGGTTCTTGTCTTACGTTAATAGTATTATATTATTATTATCATCAGGAGTAATATCAAAGTCACATAAAAAGTTAGATATATATTTAATAATTAGTTAAATTAATTCTTAACCACGTAACATTGAGGTTTGATTATGAGTAAATAAAGTTACAGGATCGTTTCATAGATTCGATTCAGGTCTCACTCAAATAATATAAAAAGCAAAATATAATATTTTGAAGCAAAAGAATTTTCTTCAGCTTAGAAAATCACTAGAAGTAATATTAACACAGCCATGTTAGTCTAAGGCGATATTACTAATAAGAGACAATAGCATCACCGTACTAAGCACCATTAAGCACTGTAAGCTTAATTCAAAGAAAATGAAAGAACTCGTAAGTATTAATATAAAACAATAGTATTACTTTCATCATAACCCAATTACTTAAAGAGTTGCTTTAGTCCACAAGTTAGTCAACTAAATAGTTAAGTACATAATAATAGCGTTAACGTTAATTCGCAATCAAATAGTTAAAGCACATAATAGTAGCGTTAACGTTAATTCGCAATTAAATAGTTAAACACATTAAACACATCACGTTAATTCCCAATCACATATCTCACTAACCAACATAACGTAAGTGTTTACACCGAACACACTTAACACACATTTATATAATCTGACACAGTCACAATCCCACTATAATACTTCACCCCGTCTTCCTCCAGCTGCAAGTTCACCTTCCCCAACTCCAAATGAGACTGATTTGAATGCCCACAACTCGGGTCTTCTATACCAAACAATGATGGTGTAGGAACGAATCAGGAGGCGAGTGATGGTGCGCGCTCCAATCATAGGTGCTCGAATCACATAACAGGTGTCGTCCACTCACAGCTCCTGGCGTCGATCATACGTCATAGCATCGGTCATCGAGGTATGGGGCGAGCTGGTATGGGGCGAGATAGTTTGCCCACTCGCTCGTTCGCTCGCTAGTCTGCTTCACCACTTGGGTAGTTTGGCTCCTTGAACTCTAATTCTAACTCTTAAATTAACATACAGGGCTCCGTATGTCAGAATATATATATATACTGTATATATATATATATATATATATATATATATATATATATATATATATACTGTATACACACACACACACCCCAAAGCCCTGCAGCAAGATAAATTTGTACATTTTTAGATAAAAAAAAAAATCGGCCCTAGGCCGGTTCCTCTTAAATTACAGGCTCGCTATCGATTGCCAGGAAAAAATTGACACCTAAATGACACGAAAAATCTTGATATTGATAAAGAAATAGGGCGAAAGTTCTTACAATCGCCAAACTAATGGGGCGAACGTCATACAATCTGAAAACTAATGGGGCCAAACATGAGGGAGAAGGGGGGCCAGAAAAACAACCCATCTCCCCTTAAGTCATCTGTAAGTATGTTATGTTACTATAGTCTTTCAAATTTGTGAAGATCCCTCATTGCCTATGGCTTGACAACACTGGTACTCTGCCCTGTCCCAAGACTTATCAGGTGTAATTTGATAGCACAGGAGATAGACCAGTGACCTCTTTCTCTCTCTCTATCCTCTTCCTTTATTCCATTTACTTCCCATTATCAATTATTTTAATACAGTGACGACCACCAGGTGATTTTGTTCAAACTAGGAAGGACCTCAGAGAGAGAGAGAGAAAGAGAGTGAGAGTGAGAAAAAGATAGAGAAAGAGAGCGACAGACCAGACCAGACAGACAGAGAGGGAGATAGAGACAGACAGGTGATTGTATTCATATTAGGAAGGACCTCAGAGAAAGAGAGAGAGAGTGAGAGAGAGAGACCGACAGACCAGACCAGACAGACAGACACAGTGTGTGTGTGTGAGAGAGAGAGAGAGAGAGAGAGAGAGAGAGAGAGAGAGAGAGAGAGAGAGAGAGAGAGAGAGATAAATATACAATTCAGAAGTATGAGTAAACTATTATGTTGCTTATTGTTTGGATGGGTTTTCCACATTCTCCTCTCTCCTCCTCCTACCCTTCTCTCTCTCTCTCTCTCTCTCTCTCTCTCTCTCTCTCTCGCTCTCTCAGGTCCTTCCTAATTTGAATAAAATCACCTGGCGGTCGTCACTGTATTAAAATAATTGTTAATGAGAAGTAAATGTAATAAAGGAAGAGAGAGAGAGAGAGGTCACTGGTCTATCTCCTGTGCTATCAAATTACGCCTGATAAGTCTTGGGACATGGCAGACCAGTGTTGTCAAGCCATAGGCAATGAAGACTCTTCATAAATTTGAAAGACTATAGATGAAAAGAGGCATCGGCCCTGACCTTGGTAACACTTGGAGCCAGTCATCTGAGAACACATCGGGCTCTTTGTTTGCTTACCGTTATCTGGCCTCTCCTTCAGTGTTGCCAATATAGCTACTTTACTGCATGAGCCAGATTTAATTCATTGCCGAAACTATTATTGACATCTAGCGACATGAAACCTTGCAATATTTTGGAGATTTTGACAAATTTGTATGTGTGAGATTGTGTCATTTGCTAGTAAGATTCTGCATTTTGTACTAGCTAGCGAATATTTGTGGACTGATCTAGCCTTGTTGTGTGATGTTTTTATGGCACTCCTGCTCTATCTCTCTACTCAGTCTCAGTGTTCCCCCAGCCTCGTCATCGACAACCTTCCTCTCGTTCACGCTACTGCAGGCATCTAAATGTGAGTCTCGACCCACTTCTAGTTTATGTATAATGAATATAAACACCATTAGAGGAGGAGCACTATATTGACGTTTCACAGGTAGCTTCTTCAGTGATCTGAAGAACCTATCTGCGAAACGTTGTCAATATAGTGTTCCTCCTTAAATGGTGTTTCTTATTCATTCTGTTAACTTTTCGAAGTTAATTTAACAACTTTTTTATAATGTTTAGTGATCTTAGCTTTAAGAGTAGGTCTATCAACAGCGGAAGTGCTAACTATAGTAAATGGGAGATCATTCCCATCTTATTGGATGTTACAGATAGGCCTATATTAATGATTGTGTTCATGTTTGTCTGACGATTTTGGAATTTAAGGTCAAGACCGCCTTTAGTCAATGGAATTATTGTAGGATTTAACTTAATATAGATTTCTTTGTTCATGTCGCACTAAAATGGTTAAAGAATATATTCAGAATGTATGTTGTCTGTGAATCACTATTTTTGCACTAACACACTCGTCTTTTATAGTTAAATTAAGACCATGTTATATTATTTTGAATACTGTGCATTAAATATATTTATTAAGGCTCTACTTGTTTATCAGTGAGGCCTTTAATGGTCCCCTGATTACTTGTATCCTTCTCTAGTACTTGGTTGCTAGCATTTGCGTGTGAGGTGTTTGTGTGTATAGTATCTAGCTACGTGATCACGAGTCGGAGCGGGTGGTGGTGGATGGGATATAATTCCAAATGAAGCCATTACTATTAACCCTTTCACGTACCTATGATGCAGAGGTTGCCAGATTAGCAATAAGAAATAGAGTTCTCTCACTCTTATAATTACCTCTCCAAAATTAGTTTTCTGCCCACAGCTAACTCAAAGACAACTACAGAGGTTGAAGTAACTAACCTAAAGGTTTCTAAATACCCCTGATGGTAACAAAGGCTTTAAAGTATCCCTAATAGGCTAAAAATCGCGTCATATGTCGGAGAGGGTTAAGCTCCTCGGTGGTCTAGTTGGTTAGGTGCTGGAGTGCTGCACTACTGGCCTGGGTTCGAACCCTCGCTGGAACATGACACAAAATATTAATAGATGTTAGTCAACTCAAATACAGCTAGCTCTCCACATTATGTGTCGCAGATTCATGTCTTAGCAAGTGTACAGTCATAGATAAGAATTTCTGTAAAGATTGTGAAGGCAAAAATACGATAAAATTAATGGTCAACTATTTGGATAACTTCTTAAGCCACAACAATCGTATTACTCTTCTATCTATCTATTGCCTGACGCCGTGATCCCCGAAGGGGTGGCCACGAACGAACCGCCCCATGCACCTCTGTCCCCAGTCAGTCGACGCCCCTCCCCCCAACCAGCACCGCCTTCGTTCATGTACTTCCTCACTCCATCCTTCCACCTCTCATTCGGTCTACCTCTTCCTCTCTGTCCCTCCACCTCGCTCTCGTACACCCCCTTATGCCCCTTTCCCACTGGTGAGACAAGTCACGATTTTCGTCGCCGACACCAATAAATTGGCACATTCGTGACATGTCTCAACACCTCTCATGAACAATCGTTTGACTCTCTAGGCCTCGCAAGGGCCTTCGCAAATGTTCGAACAGTTCAAAATTTTGGACGAGGATTCACGAAAATTGGTTACCCTCGCAAGCATCGTCGAGCATCGCCGAACGATCTGCGAGGGTATCTGCGATCATCTGCGACATCGGCGAGACATCGCGGAGGGTTTCGCATAAAAAAACCTTTGCAACGCTGCATGGATGCTTGCCGATGCTCTCGGATGTTCCGAGAACATCGACGATGCCAAAGAGCACCTTCGGCGAGGTGGGAGAGAAAGAAAAAAAAACGAGGAGGGAGAGAAAGAGAAAACAGCGAGGTGGGCTCAATGTTTACGTTACAGCTTAGCCTAATTGAGCCCACCTCGCTGTTTTCTCTTTCTCCCCCTCGTTGTTTTTTTTTTCTTTCTCTCCCTCTCTCTTTGCCTATAATCCGTTCGGCCCCGTTCAGCCTACTGTTTTAAGACGTTTACCCCCATCCAGGTTTCAATATTTTCCTGGTGAGCGGTAGCGAGCCAACATATATATATTTTTGTTTCTTCCTCATGGTTAACCCCATTAGTTTTCATATTTGGGTGATGGTGGGGGGAAGGTAGAAGGGTAATTGACTGTGTTACAAATATGAAGCCTATTGGTGAGGTAGTTTCGCCACCACGGATTTTCCTTTTTTTTCCTTTTCTTCGTACGGATACGCTGGAAGTGGGTGGTGGGAGGGAGGTGGGGGTGTGGTGAGGGGGACGACAGAAGGGTAGGGGACTTGTCACACAAATATGGAACCGATTGGTTCAGTCGTTTCGCCGCCACATATTTTCCTTTTTTTTTCTTTGTGAGGCGACCGATAATCAGCGAGTGGGTGGGGGGAGGGGGTTGTGTAGGTGGTGGCAAGAAGCCAGAAGGGTAAGGTACATGTGGTAGAAATATGAAAGCCATAGGTGCAGTCGTTTCGCTGCTACGATTTTTTTCGGCGAGTCCGTATATATACGGATCTGGCACTGGGCGTGACAAGGCCCTAGTCCGTATATATACGGACCTGGCACTCTGGGGGTTTTAAGACGTTTACCCCCATCCAGGTTTCAATATGCCGAACCAATCGCTTGAATCGCCGAAGACGTCGCAGGACATACAACGAGTTTTCTTTCATCCTCGCATGATTTCGCAAGATATTTTTGAAAATGTGACATGCCTCGCAGAGGTCTTCGGCGAAACATCGCTCACTTCGCCGATAACGTCGCAGAAGGTCGGCGATTGCGTCGTCGACATCGGCGACATCTTCGCTGAGTATAATTTGTCATCTGTTTGTAACGGTCAAAATCGTGAACGTCGCACGTATTCTTGCGAATTTGACAAAACTAAGTCATCGGCGACGAAAATCGTGACTTGTCTCACCAGTGGGAAAGGGGCATCAAGGCCTCGCAAGGGCCTTCGCAAATGTTCGGACAGTTCAAAATTTTGGACGAGGACTCACAAGGATTGGTTACCCTCGCAAGCATCGTCGAGCATCGCCGAAGGATCTGCGAGGGTATCTGCGATCATCTGCGACTTCGGCGAGACATCGTGGAGGGTTTCGCATAAGAAAACCTTTGCAACGCTGCATGGATGCTCACCGATGCTCTGCTCGCCGATGCTCTCAGATGTTCCGAGAACATCGACGATGCCAAAGAGCACCTTCGGCGAGGTGGGAGAGAAAGAAAAGAAAAAAAGGAGGAGGGAGAGAAAGAGAAAACAGCGAGGTGGGCACAATGTTTACGTTATGGCTTAGCCTAATTGAGCCCACCTCGCTGTTTTCTCTTTCTCTCCCTCCTAATTTTTTTTTCTTTCTCTCCCTCTCTCTTTGCCTATTATCCGTTCGCCGTTCAGCCTACTGTTTTAAGACGTTTACCCCCATCCAGGTTTCAATATTTTCCTGGTGAGCGGTAGTGAGCCAACATATATATATTTTTGTTTTTGGGTCGTTTTTCTGGTCCCCTTTCTTCCTCATGGTTAACCCCATTAGTTTTCATATTTGGGGGATGGTGGGGGAAAGGTAGAAGGGTAATTGACTCTGTTACAAATATGAAGCCGATTGGTGAGGTAGTTTCGCCACCACGGATTTTCTTTTTTTTCCTTTTCTTCGTACGGATACGCTGGAAGTGGGTGGTGGGAGGGAGGTGGGGGGACGACAGAAGGGTAGGGGACTTGTCACACAAATATGGAACCGATTGGTTCAGTCATTTCGCCGCCACATATTTTCCTTTTTTTTCTTTGTGAGGCGACCGATAGTCAGCGAGGGGGTGGGGAGAGGGGGTTGTGTTGGTGGTGGCAAGAAGCCAGAAGGGTAAGGTAAATGTGGTAGAAAAATGAAAGCCATAGGTGCAGTCGTTTCGCTGCTACAATTTTTTGTCGGCTAGTCCGTATATATACGGACCTGGCACTGGGCGTGACAAGACCCCAGTCCGTATATATGCGGACCTGGCACTCTGGGGGTTTTAAGACGTTTACCCCCATCCAGGTTTCAATACGCCATACCATCGCTTGAATCGCCGAAGACGTCGCAGAACATACAGCGAGTTTTCTTTCATCCTCGCATGATTTCGCAAGATATTTTTGAAAATGTGACATGCCTCGCAGAGGTCTTCGGCGAAACATCGCTCACTTCGCCGATAACATCGCAGAAGGTCGGCGATTGCGTCGCCGACATCGGCGACATCTTCGCTGAGTATAATTTGTCATCTGTTTGTAACGGTCAAAATCGTGAACGTCGCACGTATTCTTGCGAATTTGACAAAACTAAGTCATCGGCGACGAAAATCGTGACTTGTCTCACCAGTGAGAAAGGGGCATAAGTCATTCTCTCGCTTTCCATACGTTCCATATGGCCGAACCATCTCAAGTTGTTCCTTTTCACACTTTCCAGCACATCTACCTCCACACCACACCTCCTTCTTACTTCCTCATTAGTCTGTCTATCCCTCCATGTAACTCCGCACGCACTCCTTAAGTAATTCATTTCCACTGCTCTCACTCTTGGTCTGAGTCTCTCAACCAACGTCCATGCTTCGCTTCCGTAAGTCAGTGTCGGGATTACCACACTGTCATGCAAGGACTTCTTCACTTCCATACTGACCACCCTATTTCTCGTATTACTCTTACTCACTATAATAGTACATGTTCCTTGCCTTGTTTACATCATTATGAGGCGTCAACTGTACACTATTGGTCATACTTTATGGCTATAAACGTTCGTAAGTAATTTGGACAAAACTGAAACCTGTAATTATTTGTTTTCCTTGTTATATGCATTTCAGGAGTTAATTTTAGTCATGAAAAGAGACAGAATGATCCAGGTGTGCTCTAAAATGTACCTAGTTTTCTGTTCATACTTAGTACACAGTGTTAAATGAACATATATGGTACAGTTGTGAACAGAAATATTTGAGCACCTCAAAATTATCTTGAGATCATTAAAATTTGCATTGAATAATGAGCCTCAATTATTACTCTAGGTATAGTTGGCTTATTCATATATTCAATATACTTTGTCATTATCATAACTGTTTTCCAAATATTTTGCATATATTCCTGTCCACGACTGTACAATTCCCGTTCACTGTATATAATCAGTAGGTGGTCTAGTTGGACATCCCTTGTTTCGTCCCATTAGTTTGGCGATCATAGGACCTTTTGTCCTCACTCAGATGTCAATATTTTGCTGGTGATTGATAGCGATCTTGCAGTTTAGAAGAAAGAGGTTTGCTTGTGCACTCTAACTATAGGTTTGAGTTCCGAAGAGAAGTTTGAAAAATATAATAGTAGTTATGGAGAAATCTAATGGACGCAGCCCACTTACACAAGTTGTGTGCCCTGCAAAGAACACCGGGATTGGCCTCCCTTTTGACGTCTACTATCATAGCTGCTACCTCTCTCTTTCTCAGGATTGACTTTATTGCTGATGAAACCCAAAAATGGGGAATCCTTAATCTCGTTAGCCATTAACATATAATCCCAGAGTGCTTTCACAGGACATAGTTTATGATAGGCATTGCCGTGTTTAAGAGCCGGTATTGAAAACTCCGCAAAAATATGTTCAGTATGTTCGTTATTAGCAATGAAGAGTGGTTCAGCGGCAATTGAAACCAAGGCCATGTAAGGCGCAAAGGACAGACTATTCAGATCACTGGCTATAGCCGACAACTCCAACACCCGATCACTCGTCGTGAGAGTCATCAGAAATAAAGCCTTCTTAAGTAAATTTAATACAGATGGGTGCCGTGTGTGCAAAGAAAAGTTCAGAAGAATTAAAACTTTGTTCAAAAACCAAGCCGGCATCAGTTGACGAGGTGGGGGACGGAGCCAGAAGCAAGAATTAAACTCTTTTTCTATGCCGCAGGCATGAATAGACCGATCAGATTGTAAAATGGGATGTTGATGGTCAATAAATGTTTTTTTGAGCATTATGACTGAAATCTGTATTTCTTCAAAGAGGTAGTTCAAATATTTCAAGCTTAGTGCAACCAAAGGCAAATGCTGGTCAGACTCTGTAATCCAAGTGGTGAAAGATTTCCAATGAGGTTGATACTGACACTTAGCGGATTTTGCATAGCCCTTCTTTAATTTTGCTGTGACACTTTTCCCAAAGAAGTCAAGCGAGTTAGCATTTGAATGTCTACAAGGCAAAAGTTATCGAGGCCTTGAGGTTTTAGATCATCTTGAACTGGAAACTCGAAACCGGGAGTGACACTGGGTTGCTGCATGCCTGAGCCAGCCAGATTTGAGCTATCAGAGAAGCCATTCCCTGATAAGCCTGTAGTTTGTTGACTAACAGTGATGTGTCTGGAGGTGGAAACTGTTAAATATAGGCTACTTCAATCTGTCCCAACCCTCACAAAACGTGCCCCGACCTCCTACCGGAGTTTGCTCTCAACAAGCCAAATAGTTGGGTAACTTGCTTGTCTGTTTGGACACAAACAGATCTACTTCTATTTATCTATCTATTGCCTGACGCCGTGATCCCCGAAGGGGTGGCCACGAACGAAACGCAGTCATGTACCTCTGTCCCCAGATAGTCGACGCCCCTCTGTAGGAATAGGGTTTTACGCCATACCCGAAAGAGGAGTTATGGAGCTCCGATCTTACTTTCAACCATCTTAACAACACACCTAAACTTCATTTGATGCGAAAATAGCCTCCCGAAAATATGCCCTGGGCGGGAGTTGAACCCGGGACCCTTGGGCTATGAGGCAGTCACTCTACCAGTTAGACCAATAGAGATATCTCACTTGGCCTGGTCAGCTCAAGTATATATCCGCATCTTGTTCAGTTTAGGCTAACCTATTTTTACTGACTTTACACCTCCTCCCAACCAACACCACCTTCTTCCATATACTTCTTCACTCCATTCTTCCACCTCTCATTCGGTTTACCTTTCCCTCTCTGTCCTTCCACCTCGCTCTCGTCCACCCTCTTAGTCATTCTCTCAAATCCCATACATTCCATATGGCCGAACCATCTCAAGGTGTTCCTTTTCACACTTTCCAGCACATCTACCTTCACACCACACCTCCCTCTTACTTTCTCATTTGTCTGTCTATCCCTCTTTGTAACACTGCACACACTTCTCAAGTAACTCACTTCCACCGCTCTCACTCTTGGTCTGAGTCTCTTCCCGAATGTCCATGCTTCGCTTCCGTAAGTTAGTGTCGGGATTACCACACTGTCATGCAAGGACTTCTTCACTTCCATACTGACCTCCCTATTTCATGTTCCTACTTTCAACGTTCTTACAACCCTCTTTCCCTGTTGCACCCTCTCCCGCACCTCCTCATCCACAGTCCCATCTTTACTAAACACACTGCCCAGATACTTAAAAGAGCTGACGATCTCCATAGCCTGACCATTCAACTTCACCACACACTCTGTGACTTCACCCCTTTCGAAGACCATAACCTTGCTCTTCCCCGGATTTACCTTCAGATTCCGTTTTTAGCACAAATATATTTACCAGACCCTGCAACTCCCATTCATTATGGCTCATCAGCAAACAGCAGTACAAATCTACTTGTAGATGGTATTTCGAGGCAATCATTCCTTGAAAAATTGTTTGTTTGATGGTCTACTCGACAAGTGTGCTCTGTCCTCTTGACAAAGCGTCTGCCCATAAGTAACTCCAGGGTCTTTTACTTTGCTTAATTAACTTTTTGGCTTTGCGTCCTAGTTCTACAAATTTCACCCGTTCTTCGTCAATTTGTGAGGATATTAATCTATCATTAGCAAACTTTTTAGCAAGCAAACAGTCTGAAATATCTTTATTCCACCATTTGGGCTAATCATTATGGCCTTATGCGGTATTTTCGATGGTATGCAGTCTTGCACCGCTTTTAGGTAAGTGGTTGCGAATAATTCCCAAGATGTATTTATGCCGTTATTGTTAATTAGAAAGCTCCACTCAGTTTCTTTAAACATAGCTCTAAGTTTACGAAAGTTTGCTTTCTTGAAATTAGGGACTTTCTCGATGCTGCTATTTGGTTCGTTACTAGTAAACTTTAAACTGAAAGTTATCGTACGATGGTCGCTGTCACTGAATTCATCACCATCATTCAAATTCTCTATTAATTCTTCTTTTGTTGCAAGTACAAGGTCAAGAACGTTATTACCATGGATCGGCAATTGAACAAATTGATATAGCGAACTCTCTTGCAAGTTCACATACAAGTCATGTCGACGATGAGGTGCCAGCATAAGGAGTGACAAACTGCCGAGCCACCATGGTCCTGGAAGACCAGCCCCATCCCCTTTTGACTAGTTGTAAAATACAACTATAGGACCGTTAGACGGTTGTTTGAGTGGTCTTAGAAGTGCTATTATGAACATCCATTGATATGGCAAACTGCTATTCCCGTGGATCCTGTTGAGTCATTGCTCCATTAATGTAACTTGCTTCACCATTTACCTCCAGTTATATAAAAAAGTGAGTAGTAAGCAGGGTTGGCATGATTAAAATCAAACAATTTTAATCGAGTAATTTTAATCGATTATAATCAAAGAAAAACAAATCATTGATTAAAATCAAAATTGATTTTTTCATTAAAATATCACATTCCAAGTAATTATAAGTCATTTTGTGCTAATCTTAATAGTCTACCACATTTGTTACCCTCTTACGCAGTATATAGTAACGTATATCAACAATAATTTGCATATTTTTAATAAACTTTTGCACTACCGGTTGTTCAAGAATTTAAGAAATTAAATAAATTGTCTTCTTTCATAGAAAATTAATCATCTTTGCTCCTTAACCCTCCTTGCCCGGCTGGACACCATAGCTCCATATCGAGTTTGCCCCGTACCGCTCCGCTGGCCTACATAGCTCCATAGCATTATTTCATTGCATAAAACCACTTAAAACCGCACTTGAGAAGGTTTTGTTGTCTTAGCAGATGGTCCGTATAACCAACATGAACAAAATCACATAGCCAGTCAGTCAGGTGACTCCTGCTTGCGTGCAGGCGTAACAAAAGCTTCTATTGATTTTCTGAGTCTCAAACGATGCATGCAGTCGACAGTGATATAGGAATGCTTACAATGGTGAAATAAATCAGTAATCAATAATCAATATTAATACAGAATACATAATCAATAATTAATTGTTGAACAAATGTAAATAGACTGTAGCCGAGGCTTGTGATACTACATTGTCGCATTCGAACAGTTCTCACTAGCATCATAAAACAGACGGTTTTATTTCCCACCTCACACAATAACCGCTTAATTTACAGTGTTCTAGTCTTCACCCATCGCAAGATAACGCCGAGTACTGCCTATGGTATGTATTATAACCTAGGGTAAGCTATTTATTTGAAGAGATATGAGTATCTTTATATGACAAAACTTGGAAATTTACACGGTTCTAGGCTCGCAGTGGCCAAAACTGACCAACTAATTTTCACAATAAAAACTGAACCTCTTCTAGTCTTCACTCATAGCAAGGTAACGAGTATTGCCTCTGGATAGATAGATATAACCTAGGTTAGGCCATTTTTGGGAGTACAGTATTTAAAAGCGCGCCAAAATCCTGAGAATTCGACGATTCATCCAGATTCATTGCCGGGAAGGTTTAAATGGATGTTCAGCATCGGCATCTGACATAATATAATCAAAGTAATAGCCTTTAAGATGTAGGAATATATAATACTTACAATATTATACATATTTTGCGCAAAATTGAAGTTTGTGTAAATAAAATCAATGATTTTGATTTTTATAAAAAAAAATCAGATTTTTTTCCAACCCTGGTAGTAATCAGTTTACTGACTTACTGTTCCCATGAATATAATCTCTTGCCGAGCCAGAATTTAGATGCCAAGATAGCTAGAGAATTCGCTGTTCCCATGAAACAAAGAAGTCAGAGCTAGTCATTAGTTACCCCTTAACCCCTTCTGTACCGCAACGTCTTTTTATTTGCATTCTAGCTATATTCAAAGGATTTTGTGCAGTTTATCCCGGGAACGGCGCGAACACTCTTAAGAGGTCTTCGTGGGCAAAGGCGACGATCCTCTTAAGAGGTAAGGCCTAAAAAAAAAAACTTTTAAAAGGCCCCAGTAGCACCTAAAACAAAGGAATAGGTGATTAAGTGAGATAATTCCCCTCCATACCTTCTATCACTCCTCCACATGTGTCCTCTTATTCCCTTGTTTATCGGTTTATTTACCGCGCCAACATCTCCAATCCGGTTCTAAGGCATGGCCATGCGCCTACCGAATGTGTGGTGTGAGAGAGAGACTCAGTCTGCCTCTAGGCTTGGGAGAGGGAGGGTGTACGTTGAGTCTGCCTCACATTTCATGACTGAACGGTCGGTAATAATTCAAAATTTTCACCCTCCAAACACTATTCCCGCTAGTTTTATTGCTGTTTGTTATTTATTGTTATTTTATGTGTAAATATCTTCATATTAATCATAAAATAGGCGCATATGAATAAGTAATAACAATATTTATCGTAAAATTACGATTCTAGGCGGGAATTAAACCTTATATGGCCGCCCAGTAGTAGGGTGTTCACTATATACAGCTCGCGCTTACCGTGTTAACTAGGATCTGTGGTTGCAAGAAGGGTCAAGTTAGATAGTTCGAAGGCTGTCAATTGCTGGAGGCTCCTTTGAAACTGAATAAAATCATCTAATAGTAGCCAGATTAAAGTTATAAATACATTGCCGGTATAGAAGGGGTTAATTAGCTTAGTGCATGCGAAGCTAAGAATTTCTAACAAAGGTTTAAAGATAGGAACAGTTTAGCCATAAGCTATTGCAACCTCGAATTATAAGAGGCTAGATTTACTGAGAAAAAAAATATATATATATATACCGGTATATATATATATACCTGTATATATATATAAAGATATATATATATATATATATATATATATATATATATATATATATATATATATATATATATATATATATATATATATATATATATACATATATAGATATATATATATATATATATATAGAGATACATATATATATATATATATATATATATATATATAGTACTAAAACCATTAGCCAATCATTGACCAGCATCTGACGTGAACACAGCATCTGAAGTTCATCCGATTCACAACCTAAGTGAGCAGGGATGTAGTGACAAATAAACAACCAATCAGCAGCCAGCATTTTGGGACACAACAGGTGAGGCAGCAGCCTGATCAAATACTTTTCACATGTGCTGATTGATCGGCAGCACATCAATCACTTTTATCGCTTTCTCACCTCATATATTCCGGCAAAGATAACTATATTCCTACAGTGCAAGCCTCATACTCCCGTAAGCTACCCAATAATAGAAGAAACTTGTTGCCAGGATATTTTTACGAAGAAAGGAAAACGGATAAGGAGAATAAAGAATATCAAAGGAGCCGCCCTGGCACCTGTCACCCGGGCCAGGCAGCTCAGCCAATCAGCGCGCGAGCTGGCATGCCTGAGGGGTATAAAAGGAGCGGAGAGCAGAGGAGGGAGGCAAGGGACTGGAGTTCTCGCAGAGAGGCTACAGTCCTGACGTTATTCTTGACTTACAGTGTGCTGGCTTAATAATCCATTAGGGTTGATAGCCTCTGAAGTCCTATTTTAACTAACTAACTAAGGAGGGAGGCAGAGATACAGACGGCACAGGCTGGCCGGGTCGGACCCTTTCCTTGGTACTCCTAGAGCCTTCAAGCATATTCCCACCACATACTTAGGGAATAATAGCAGACTAGAGAGACAATTTGTGGGTGACTTGTAACAGCAGTATCAAGCCTCCAAAATCCAGATTAAGCAGTCACTATTCGCACAATTTTGCCTGAAGTACCCGATATCCCATACCGCCTACCTGCATCAGATTTCCTGGCAGTTGCAGAGGCAAAAGACAGGGAACCCTGAAGAAGAAGATCTAAGTAGTATTTATTGGCCTATTCCAATATTTCAAGAAGACGGATAATTGCTAATGATATTTCAATAATGAGACCTATTGGCCCCACAAAGACTTAATAATAGAAGGAAATATTGACAGACCTGGCTATGCTAACCATAATAATTGGTGTCACCTATATTAAGCGAATTAATTAAAGATAATAAAGGTTAAAGACAATTAATTCATGTAATAAAAAGTAAAATTTAGTTAAAGGAATAGTTCTGGATTGTCAGGAAAGTGATACGATAATAGCTAGTTAGAAAATTAGGATTTATTAGGATATATCATTAGTAATTATAATTTCATATGTACGAGGTGAGGAGGTAGTCATTGTTAATTTCGTAGGGGATTTATCGGATGAACATGAGGGTGATGTGGGAGGTAGGGTCTGTTCAAGAATTGTTCTCTGTTTGACAGTTACTTGGGAGGGCAAATGATATATTCTAACTCTTCACTGACATCAGTGAAGAGTTAGAATATATAATTTGTACCTTTAGAAAGCTATGCTAACCCAAAGGCCTCCTACTCAAGCTCAAAGGGAAGGCAATAAATATAATTAAAAGGAAAAGAGAGAAGAATGATAAGGAAGTAAGTGACAAGAAGGAGAGATACATCTGTGTACCAAACTCAAACAAAGCCTCTACGATCAACAAGTATCTCATGAAAACTGGTATACAAATCGCAACATCATCTGGGGAAGAAATAGGTGAAATTACAAAAGTAAACAAAGAAAGACCATAAACAAGGACAGTGTCATATATAATATTCCATGTAATGGCTGTGGAAAAGAGTACGTAGGAGAAACTGGGCGAGGTCTAAAGAAAAGGATAACTGAACATAAGAAAGATGTAGTGCAACACAGAACATCAAACTCTCTAGTGCTACACATTGACAATAAAAATCATCTACCTAAATGGGAAGCAGCCAAAGAACTAAGGATAGGGTTAGATAAACGGATGAGAAAAGCGTTAGAAGCTGCTTATATCACCCAAAAAGACGTAACCAACCACAGAGAGGGGTTTGTGAAATGATCGGTTTACGCCGCTAATATAGCTCTAAAATCAAAGGCAGGAGAAATTCGATAGTTTGTATATAATTATATGTATGTGTATGTATAGGTATTTTTGTATGTAAGTATATATACTGTATATGTGTGTATATGTATGTATGTATATGTACTGTATATATATGTATGTATGTGTGTGTATGTATGTGTATGTGTGTATGTATATATATATATGTGTATATATATATATATGTATGTATATATACAGTGAAGAGCCAGCAAACATAGCTGGATATGGTATGGGAGGGAGAAGTAGTGGAAGAGGAGGTGGGGATCAGGAGGTCAGAAGTGTGGGAAGCCATGAAAAGAGTGAAGTTGGGGAAAGCACCAGGAACAGATGGAGTGTGTGGGGAAATGTTGAGGTATGGTGGTGAGATAGTGATAGAATGGGTATGGAAAATGTGCAAACTAGCATGGGAGAAGGGGAGTGCACCCGATGACTGGAAGACTGGCATAATAGTCCCCCTATATAAGGGCAAAGGGGAAAGAGGAGTGTGTGGTAACCACCTAGGAATATGTCTTCTAAGCATAGTAGGGAAGGTATACAGTAGGGTAGTGATTGAGAGAGTGAGAGTGAGAACGGAGAAATGGATAGGCGACGAGCAGGGAGGTTTTAGGAAGGGAAGAGGATGTGTAGATCAGATTTTTACCCTGAATTGTGTTGTGGAGAAGTATCTGGAGAAGAAACAAAAGGTGTATGTTGCCTTTATGGACTTGGAGAAGGCCTATGACAGAGTGGATAGAGAAGGTTTGTGGAAAGTACTAAGAATATATGGAGTAGAGGGCAAGTTGCTGAAAGCAGTGAAGAGCATGTATAGTACAAAGGAGTACAAAGGAAATCAAGAAACAACAGGTATAGTGACCCTTCTAGGCTGCTTGTCCTCCAAAACACTGAGGATCAAGTGTCCAAACAGTGGTTTAGAGTAGGTAAGGGAACATTGGAAAGGGAACTACTGCCCTAGAACTAATGTCCGTGGCAGGATTAGGAAGTTAGTAGGGGACAGAGGGGTTAGTAACTGAGGGGGGGATAAAATAAAGTTATTAATTTACAAATGCAGTCAGTCGCGGGTTTGATGCGAGATATTTGTCTAAGCGGAGTTTAAATGAATCAACGGTGCTGCAGTCTATAACATCTCGGGGAAGCCCATTCCACAAGTTGACAACTCGATTGAAGAAGAAATTCTTAGATTCGTGTGAGTTAAAAGATTTACCAATAATTTTGCAACCGTTTCCCCGCGTGTAATTAGATTGGTCGATAGTGAAGTACTTACTACAATTCATATTGTCGATGCCTTTGATGATTTTGAACACTTGAATTAAGTCACCTCTTAATCTGCGCTGGGTTAAAGGAAATAGATTTAATTCTCTAAGACGCTCTTCGTATGGTTTGTTCTTTAGGCTAGGTATCATTTTGGTAACTCTATGTTGAACTCGTTCTAGCTTTTTTATATCTTTTTGGTAATAAGGGCACCAGGATTGAACGCAGTATTCCAGAAGAGGGCGGACTAAGGAATTGTAAAGGGTTAGGATAACTTCTTTGGATTTATGCTCAAATGACCTGCCTATAAAGCCAATTATTTTGTTTGCCTTCTTAACAACTTCTGAACATTGTTGACTCGGTTTTAGGTTACTCGATATTGTTACTCCCAGATCGGTTTCTCTGTTTACATTATTAAGCTGAGTGCCATTCATCGAATAGTTTGCTTTCTCATTTAGGTATCCGATATGTAGTACTTTACATTTATCCGCATTGAAACTCATTTGCCAAATTTGGGCCCAACATGACAATTTATCTAGATTGTGTTGCATATCGTCAACTTGTTCTTTTGAGAGTACGCTATTTGCAACTTTTGTATCGTCAGCAAATTTTGAGATTGTACAGGTGAGACCCTCATCTATGTCGTTGATGTAAATTAGAAAGATAATTGGTCCTAGTACCGATCCCTGGGGTATCCCGCTACTTACATTGGTCCATTTAGATGCCTTACCGTTTATGACTACTCTTTGCTTTCTGTCGCTGAGCCAATTTTCTATCCATTTCAACACACCGTCTTGTATTCCATGCTCTTTTAGTTTTAGCAGTAAACGTTTTTTGGGAACTTTGTCAAAGGCCTTTTGAAAATCAAGGTATATAATATCTACAGCTTTACTCTCATCGTAGAGGTTAAGGATATCGTGGAAGACATCTAAGAGGTTTGTTAAACAGGAACGTTTTTTACGAAAGCCGTGTTGAGTATCTTTAAGTAAGTTATTTGCCTCTAAGTGATTTACGAGTCTGTCTCTTATGACCGTTTCTAACATTGTACATACAATTGAGGTTAAGCTAATTGGACGATAGTTACTGGGTAGGGATTTGCTGCCTTTTTTTAATATCGGTGTTACGTTGGCTAGCTTCCACTGATCAGGCATAGTCCCAGACTGCAAGGATTCATTGAATAGCAATGTCAGTGGTTTGGAGAGCTCATCCTTAGCTTCCTTTAGAACTCTAGGCGAGATTGTATCAGGTCCAGGCGTTTTATTTACCTTGAGTTTATCTAAACAATTCAATACTTCTCTCTCTGTAACGGTGATATTGCTTAGAACATCTGAATTATCAAACTGAATCGGCGATGGTGTAGGGATATCACCGAGGTCTTCGGTTGTAAAAACTGATGCAAAGAAGGTATTGAGGGCATTACTTATTTGTACTTCGTCTTTGGTGTATTCTCCATTTTCATCGACTAACGGTCCAACAGTTGAAGTAACTACTTTTTTCTTTCTGATATAACTACAGAATTATTTCGGGTTTGTTTTACTTTGATTCGCAACTTGTAACTCCAGGGTCTTTTTTCTTTGCTTAATTAACTTTTTTGGCTTTGCGTCGTAGCTCTACAAATTTCACCCGTTCTTCGTCATTTTGTGAGGATTTTTATCTATCATTAGCAAATATTTTAGCAAGCAGACAGTCTGAAATATCTTTATTCCACCATTTGGGCTTATCATTATGGCCTGGACGCCGTATTTTCGATGGTATGCAGTCTTTGCACTGCCTTAAGGTAAGTGGTTGTGAAACACTCCCAAGATGTATTTATGTCATTATTGTTAGTCAGAAAGCTCCTGTCAGTTTCTTTAAGCTTTGATTTAAGTTTATGAAAATTTGCTTTCTTGAAATTAGGGACTTTCTCAATGCTGCTATTTGATTTGTTACTAGTAAACTTTAAAGTGAAAGTTATCGTACGATGGTCGCTGTTACTGAATTCATCACCAACATTCAAATTCTCTATTAATTCGTCTTTTGTTGCGAGTACAAGGTCAAGCACATTATTACCACGGGTCGGAGATTGTACAAATTGAAAAAGTGAACTCTCTTGCAAGTTAGCATAGAGGTTGTGTCCAGAGTGTGAAGTAAGAATATCGCCCCATTTAGTCACGGGTAAGTTGAAATCGACAAGAATTACGGTATCTTGTATGTTAGTTATTTCTGCAATTTGTTCATAAATTTCACTGTCAGTTTGCACTGATTTAGATGGGGGTCTGTATAATAAAGCTAGTGTTATTTTAGTTCCTCGTTTATTATTTAGTAGTATGTAAGATATGTCTATATTCTCAATTTGAGGTTTTGACATTAAGACGGGATTAAGACTTTCCTTTATAAAAAAACAGAACTCCTCCTCCATTTCTATTGATCCGACTTTTCTCAAACATTGTATAACCAGGAAGCGTATATTCGGCTAAAAAGTCTCTGTCTTCCGTATTTAACCAAGATTCTGTAATGCCGATTATATCATAATGTTCTGTAAACACGATTTCCTCTAGATCTGAAAATTTATTGCGTATGCTACGAGCATTTACATAAAACACCTTAAGAGTATTAGAGTTGGATGTTACCGATTGTGCATTGTCTGAATTTTCAGTTCGTATTTGACTTACACTACCCTGTCTGGGGTCTGGTTGACCCCGTTTTTTGAACGGAAATCCTTGACTGCATCGTTCAGCAGACGACCAAGACGTTGCAGCTCCTACTTCATTGAGATGTACACCATCTCCTGAAAACAAAGATTTATCATAGTAAAAATGATCCCACGTGTCGACAAAGCCGATGTCCTCCTCCCTGCAGAGTTTGGCTAGTCGGCGATTTGTACTGGTAGCTATGTTGTAGAATCGGTTTTCTACATCAATCCGGGGAACAATTCCTGAAATTAAGATTCTATTAGATTTTTCCTTGAAGGACCTGATCAGCCGCCGGTACTTGCAAAGTAGTTCCTCTGACCGCGTCCGTTGGACATCGTTAGATCCAACGTGGATGACGTACGTAGTGCTTGCGGGGGCGAGCCTGGAAACCTCTTCCACAGCCGCAACAATGTCGTTCACGCCGCCACCTGGGATACAGAATCGCTTTCTGGTCCTGGGTGCCCTGGCGCAGAACTCGGTTAGTTGGCCACGGACCATGGAGTCGCCCACAAGCCGAACTTCTTCCGTTTCCTCTTCCTCGTCAATAGCCAGAATTTTGAAGCGGTTTTGGCATGTTGTCGGGATGACCTTCCTGGTACTGGTACTGGGATGCACATTGTTTCTCACTAAATGAAAATTGTCCTGGGGGGGAGTGAGAGTAGAGTCATTATTATTTTCTGCAACATCTAAGGTAGCTGCTGGTGTGGGTACCGGTACCGGTACTGTATGCACTGGAATGGCGGTTAATATCGTAGTGGTTTCTTTGGCCGAGGGCACTCCTACGTTGAGTGTGGCAAATTCTTGAAGGGATTCAAGCTTCGTAGTCAGGGCATCGATCTTGCGGTGAGCTGCATTCAATTCATCCGCAATCTTCTCTCGGAGCTGGCAAAATCTACAAATTTGGACATCAGTATCAACAAACATGGTAGGGCCAAATTTACCGGAACAACTCGTGCAGGTTCGTTGTGGCGCCATGACGATATAATCACAATATGCCTGAAAATCACACAAATTTATGGTAGCAAAATGGTACAATTAAAGCCTGAAAATCACAAAAAATGTATGTTAGCAATGTGATACAAATAATTCCTGAAAATCACAATTTTTTTTTTTAGCAATATGATAAAATTAATATGCCTGTAAATCACAAACAATATGTTAGCAATAGAACACAATTTATGCCTGAAAATGAAACAAAAATTGATGTTAGCAGTATGACACAATTAAAGCCTGAAAATCACAAATGGACTAGAAATTTGTTACAAAATTTACTGGAAAAAAAGTGGGTTAATGTAGCCTAGTGAGAAAACTGGAAAACAGTATACAGTACAGTAACAAAAAAATATTTGTTAGCAATATGGTACAATTAATGCCTGTAAATCACAAAAAGAATATGCTAATCACAAGAACACAATTTATGCCTGAAAATATAACAACAATTGATGTTAGCAGTATGACACAGTTAAAGCCTGAAAATTGTAAATGGACTAGTGATTTGTTACAAAATTGACTGGGAAAAAAAAGTGGGAGAGGGTTAATTTAGCCTAGTGAGAAAACTGTAAAGCAGTATACAGTACAGTAACAACAAATATTGGTTAGCAATATGGTACAATTAATGCCTGTAAATCACAAAAAGAATATGTTGATCACAAAAAGAATATGTTAGCACTAGAACACAATGTTATGCCTGAAAATAAAAATAAAATTATGTTAGCAGTATGACACAGTTAGGCTAAAGCCTGTATTTTAGTTTATACAGTGGTCGACACAATACTAATAATAATGGAGTTAGTAATATCCCTGGCAAGAGTGTGAGAGGCCTATTATTTTGGTGACAAGTATCTGAAATGCGATTAATAAATAGGCTATCAAAAAGTATTACAGTAACTAAATTATTCTAACCCAATATTAAAACTATCTTCACAAATGTTAGTGTGTGCGATTTATATAGATAACCAAGATAAAAAGTTCAACCAAGTACAGTATTGGCTAGACTTTGATATATAAAATACAAGAAGAGGGTTTGTTTATGCGTACACAGGTGGCGCTGGTATCAGCGGCGTCTCTACTAACTTGACAAATAGAATTTTGAAAAACAAACGTTTATTAGTCAAAACTACAGTACAATGTCATGCAAGATAACTACTGGGTGGTTTGCTAAGCACTTAACTACAGTGAGGGCTAAAATATCTACAATAACTGCTAGAACTTTATAATATGAAACAAGCAAATAGTTTGTTTACTTTAGAGCGTCGGTCGTCACTAACCGGTACAAATGTAAACAAAAGCAGTCTCGATAAACAAACGTTTATCAGTCAAAAACACAGCAAAATTACATGCAAAGCAACTACAGGGTAGTGAAGCTAGAACTTAGCTACAGTTCATGCAAACAAATAAGGGGATGAGTAATGGAGTACTCAAGTTATGGTCAAATTTCGAGCAGCGAGAGCGAAGTGCTGTTGGCGGGTTGGCGTGTCGGGGTATGAGGGTGCAAAGGCGGCAGTACGTGTGGAGAGTGAGCAGAGCGAGTTCTTTGACCTGAATGTTGGTTTGAAACAGGGGTGTGTGATGTCCCTGTGGTTGTTTACTGTATATATGGATATAGTCATGAAAGAAATACTATCAAGAGCAGTGGATGTTGGTGTATCGCTGAAAAGGGAGGGAATTGAGTGGAAGCTACCTATACTGCTGTTTGCGGATGATACAGTTCTGATGAGTGATAATGAATGGGAGTTGCAGGGTCTGGTAAATGAGTTTAGAACAGTGTGCGAAAAACGGAATTTGAAGGTAAATACGGGGAAGAGCAATGTTTTGGTCTTCGAAAGGGGTGAAGTTACAGAGTGTGAGGTGAAGCTGAACGGTCAGGCTATGGAGATCGTCAACTCTTTTATGTATCTGGGGTAGTGTGTTGAGTAAAGATGGAACTATGGATGAAGAAGTGCGGGAGAGGGTACAACAGGGGAAGAGGGTTGTAGGAACACTAAAAGCAGTAACAAGAAATAGGGTGGTCAGTATGGAAGTGAAGAAGTCCTTGCATGACAGTGTGGTAATCCCGACACTGACTTACGGAAGCGAAGCATGGACGTTGGTTGAGAGACTCAGACCAAGAGTGAGAGCAGTGGAAATGAATTACTTAAGGAGTGCGTGCAGAGTTACATGGAGGGAGAGACAGACTAATGAGGAAGTAAGAAGGAGGTGTGGTGTGGAGGGATGTGCTGGAAAGTGTGAAAAGGAACAACTTGAGATGGTTCGGCCATATAGAACGTATGGAAAGCGAGAGAATGACTAAGAGGGTGTACGAGAGCGAGGTGGAGGGACAGAGAGGGAGAGGTAGACCGAATATGAGGTGAAAGGATGGAGTGAGGAAGTACATGAACGAGGGCAGTGCTGGTTGGGGGGAGGGGCGTCGACTGACTGGGGACAGAGGTGCATGGGGGCGGTTCGTTCGTGGCCACCCCTTCGGGGATCACGGCGTCAGGCAATAGATAGATAGATAGATATATACAGTATGTATATATATGTATATATATGTATATAATTATATATATTTCTTCAAACCTTTCCTGTTCCCAATAGTGAACAAATAAATACAAGTCCGTTGCTGGTACCGATAGGGATGACAAAATAATTAGAGAAAGAGGTAAAGAATATCCCTGTCCCAGAGGATAGGCTAATCGGATAATTGTTCTACTTATAAGATTTAAAATATCGCCATTAAAATGGCAACACTATTCTAGGATGCCAACAATGAAATTCCTGACTTTGTATATATTCTGTGAGTTTTCTAAAAATCTGTCAGTCTCTCTGAAGATGGGTACATAACATAACCCGAAACGTTAGAGAATAAAGATTCATTGCTCTTCCCTGTGTTTTCTCCTCCACCCAATCCATATATAAATATATATATATATATATATATATATATATATATATATATATATATATATATAGGGAGAGAGATAGAGATTTTTGCTTGTGGATGGGTGTGTACTCAATGTTGGTGTCGGGAAATCCACTGGTAAAATGTCTCTTGTGACACTGGTTATGTTTCAACAGACCCTCATAGGACCAAGATGGCTTCCCCGGGCATCACCCCCCTGCCACCCAAGGTGCAGGAGTTTATCAAAACCAAGTTTTTGGGTATGTCGGAGGGAATGGTGGGTGTGGGACACTCTCAACACCTCCTCCCAGCACACTGCACGAGATACATCAACACATTCAAGGAATTCAAGTAAGTCGGAAAGAGAGAGATGATCAAGTGTGTATGTAATAATAATAATAACTCCTACAGTATTTCAGGACGCATGTTTACACTCCATTCTGGTTATCATTAGACGATTTTTTGCAATACAGGAAGGATGTCTAGGAACCAAAGGGGCACAAACTGTTATATGTAACTCTCTAGCTCCCACATGTTCTTTCTAAAATGAATAAATTCGTCTAATAATAGCCAGACGAAAACTGTCAAAAGCCTGTCATAATCATCAAGGGAATAATAATAATAATAATAATAATAATAATAATAACATTAATAATAACAGCAGCCATGAACTGAAAATACACAATACATAATTCATAGTTAAACAACAACTTATATTAATATGTATGGACATTGATAAATGATTATCTTCAAGTTTCTATCAATTGATATTAAGTAAATTGATAATAATAAACACTCAAATTTACTGCATATTGGTTCTTAAAAGGGGATGGACTCTACTCTCAATAGGTGTTTACCGGGCTCCTGACTTCCCAGACACCTGTGAGGCTCTCCTAACGTACACAGATGTACACTCATACGTACTAAAAGTTGCTCAGGGGTGGGTCCTTCCTTCCCCTACACAACCCCTGGACAGGTGGAAGGGGGGAGTTGGGTCCAAGTCTACCCCCACCTTCCACCCCCACACTATCCCCAACTCCCCCACCTTCCTTCTCTAGCAGGCAGTTAGTAATTAGCGACGATTGTTTTCATGTATTGCACATTATTGACAAACCATCATTGCACATGCTTACAACGGCCGACATTTAACATCTAAAATACAATATACTGTATAATTGTATTCTCAAAATGAGTTTCTATACACAACGTGGGTCACACGAATCTTGGCTGTAGTGGTCTTGCATCTCTCTCTCTCTCTCGCTCTCTCTGTCTCTCCCTCTCTCTCATGGCACTACTTTCTACGATCAAGACTTAAGGTGATTTCAATGTAATAATACCGTAATTAAATCCAATCTCATACAGTATTCAATATATCATGTTCACCATTATTGCAATACACATCAACGTGCCTTTTACGATCTACTCCTAGGTTCTTAAATTACTTACACAGATGGGGTTTTATATCATAAAAGGAAAGGACTAAAGGCAAAGAATGGCTGGAATAGTGTTACGACTGTTATTGATTGTATCATCTATAATTTCAATCAGTTTCTCCCATTTATTCAATACCATACATGCTATAAACGGTCTGCATTCCATTCTATGTGGCCTATTAGTAGGGTCATTTACTTGGAATCCGTGACCATTTTGTTCCTACCTTTTTCTCTCGATGGATTTGACAACCTGAACCATTTTAAAGGAAAATTAGCTCCTATGCCCCTCTGAAAAATGACGGCTAACTCTGCTAGAGCCCAATATTCAAAATGGCCGCCAACGCCATCTTGAAAAACATGAAATGTAATATCTCTGGCATCAGATGAGCTACAAGGACGAATGAGGTGTCCTTTTTCACTAATTCTGGCATTACAAATCCACTGGAATGGTTATTGTATTGTATTGTATATTGTATTGTTATTGTATTATATTATACTAATTGTACATACTAATCTGCTACTTCACTGTCACTACATGATTCACTGTATGAGCCACTATCAGAATCACTGTCCTCACTTTCGCTGCTATCATCACTGTTGTTCTCTGCCTGCAGATTTGTAGGTAGTGGTATGGATGGGGGAAGTGGGGGCTGGGTTGAACGGACAGGCAGACATAGGCCATTTACAAGATGCCATCCATGGCCGATCGGTGAGGGGTGACTTTTGCAAATATGCAAGATAGTGTGCACGCTCCAAGTGTGGACGGAGACTGTCCAAGTCAGGCACAAGTCGGATAGTGCTTTTTTTCTTCTGAGCTCTCCACTTCGCTGCCCTCGCATCTCCCAGGGTTTTGCTTTTGGTATCACCATAGACATATCGAATGACAAACCGCTCCAAATCACTGATGACCTGTTCTGTGACTAGGAGCTGTGTACCACATGCTGCTAGCAGGTCGTGTGCCTCTTTAGACTTCTCCAGATGATTTGCAATGAGCTTCTTGCTTGCTCCATAGAAGCCAGAGTTGTGGTCACACCCAGTGAGGACATGAAGTGGTATGATGGATGCAGCCATTGCCTCACTGCACAAACATCGGGCATCGATAAGTAGACTTTTGCGTTTCACACACAGGATTCCTGTTGTCTTCTGAGCAACATATGCCGCTTGCACATAGTTGTCTGTGTCCTCTGTGTCAAGAACGACAGCTGCTGTGTAACTGTCTGACCGGAGCACACTATATATGGTGAGCATTGCCGTATCTGCCTCTGCATGGGAGCATGTGAGCTCTGGCACAAGCTTGCCTGTGGTGAGATTATTTGTAGTGCTGCCAACTACACAGTAGATGATCTCGGTGCTAGTTGTTGCTGCTGTTCTCAGGAATTCCGTTTGAAGAAATGCCTGAAGGCGGATTTTGTTCTCAAGTTTACCCAGGAGAGCATGGAAAACTTTACTAGAAGGAAATTTATCTTCTGTCTTCATGAAGACATTGCTGATTGGCAGTTTTTTTTGGCGCAGTATTCTCTCACTGTCCTTGATCGTGTAATTCTGATCATATGAATCATTGACGCAAATGATGCGCTCAGCATGCTTGTGTCTCGTTAGAACGAAGTGCACCAACTTCTCTGCATAATCTCCCCAGCTATACTTGGTACCGTCTCCCTTCTCTCTGTCTTCAATGGTAGGAGTTGTTAGGTGCCAAAGGAGGATGGCACAAGCAAAGTGAAGCAGTTCTTGAATGAGAGAGTGTATTCCAAGACCAAGGCTCTGGAATGACCGTCATAGTTAGTTTTTGTTGAAGCTTGCTTTTCTGTGCCTTACAGATGGTTCCATTGACGTTGAAGATGGAAAGGCACTCGGCTGTAAAACGATGCTGCAGGACTTCTTGAAGTTTGAGGGCACCACTCGTTTCAACCAGTCCGAAAACAGAGGCCAAGGCATTACGCTCCATTTCCTCAGTCTTTCCCTTCAGGTTCTCACCATCTGCTTTCTTCAATTCCTGAGTTGAAAAGTTCAAACGCTTGCTATGGGGAACTCTGTCGTTAATAGACTTGGTCTTGGAATACACTCCCTCATTCAAGAACTGCTTCACTTTGCTTGTGCCATCCTCCTTTGCCGATTTCAAGTCGGCAGTGAGAGCGTCTGAGGCTGGGATTCCTGACTGTAGGGATCGAAGTGTCTTATTTGTATGGTCAAATGGATCACACTTGAATTCAGTGAGACATGCGCTTATATCCTGTACAGCTTGTTCATCCTTCTTCATTTTACTCGACGAGCAATCAGCATGCTTCCCTTTTCCTTGTTTCTTGCGATTAGCATGGCGATGGACCTTTGTTCTCACCCGATTGATGTTATTCACATTCCGAGTGTTTGAAAGGAGCTGCTTTTCATTGTTCAGAATGGCCAACCAACCAGACTTCAGCTTAGAGCCCTTATTCATTGTTGACTCTATCCATATGTCGAGGGCGACACACGAATATGGTTTTCCTGTCATTGACTGTGCAAACATACCACTCTCCATGAATGCAGCCTGATCGACAGGAAGGGTATCAAGCACTGCGGTGAAATCGGGGAGATGCCGACCATACTTGTCATTATCATAGATTTGCATCAAACGAAGCATGAGCTTGAGTGAGGACTTGAACTCAGTCCAGTTGCTTGTTCTGATTGCATGGATATTTTGAGTTAGAACCTCAACCATTTCCATGAATGACATCCAGTATTCTGCTTGTGGGGCACCCTCAAAGTCCTTGAAGAGAGCATCAACGAGGTCCTTCAGCTCAGCAGTTCTCTTTAGCTCTGCATGTTCATCTGCAAGTTCCTGTGCATCAATCGGATGTCGAAGCTTGGCAAGGGATGCCTTTACTTCTTCAGATAGAGGGGAATCTTCCAAACGTTTGTCTATGACATGGTGGATCAGAGTCTCGTAGAATAGTCGCAAGCAGCGAACCCCACGCTTAACATGTTTTCCACGAAGGGCCTGATCAACGACCCGTCTGCTATAACACCAGCTGCCACCAACACATCTGAGATGCCAGATCCCTTAAACCTCTTGTATATAGTGTAGATGAACGACATTTGGATGTGGAAGGGTGCCATGAATGGTAAGATTTTGCTGAACAGCTCAGCATTCTCACTTTTCAACTCTAGCATGAGCACATAGACAGGATGATCACCAACAATTATTGCAAAAGGCATCTTTTTTTCTTCGATTGATTTTGCAAGCTTACACATCACATCATTGAGAATTGTCTTAATGGGTCGGTTGGGATAGGTCATGTGGTATATTGCTCGACTCTTCTCATCTGCATTTGACATGCTGGCGTGAAACCCTGAAAACCCAGGCACAGTTTGTTCTTCTGGCTTAGGTCTCGTTCGGTCATCTTGCGCCCTGGCCAATGCATGGATCACACCACGAATTCTTTGCACCGATGTGTCAGGAGGAGTACTTTGATCAGCTGGTGGCTTCCTGAGAGGTGGTTCCCCACGCTTCGCTGTCTTGTATGGGTTGACTTTTTGCATTTCACTTCCGAGCTCTTTGAGAGTTGTCGAGAGGTTTGATGCAAAGTTGGCACCGGGAACTGGTCTATCCTCGTGATTCTCGGAAGGAAGTTCTGTATCAAATTATTCTGGCTGCACAAACATGACATTAGTGCGGTGTGACTGGCCAGCACCGGTCAGTGTGTCGCTCTTGAAGTCATCGTTGTCGACTATAGCGATAGCAGGCTTACCCTCAGCTAGTTCGAAGGGGCAATCAGATGAGCACTTGAGGTCATTGACCACCCAAAAATCTCGCAGCATAAGTACGTCATTGTAACTAATGCCCAGTCCATCTTTGTGCATTATGTCGACTATCTCCCTACTTTTGGTCAGTCCATGTAACAAGACAGAGAGATTTATCTCAAATGCAGTGCGTTTTCCAGTGATGTAGCTTGTGAGAATAGATGCAATCGATCGGACGGATGGACTGTCATCAATTGCAGACTTATTTGGGTGTTTCAGCCATGTGAGCAGCTTCAGCAGGAGCTCACTGAGGTCTTCTTCTCTCTCCAACTCGTGTATATATGGGAGCCAGGGAATAGTATTTGTCCTGATGACTTGCTCTTTGAGTAGTGCCGCAACATTCATCACCAAATGGTCATTGCTGACACCCAATGAAGATATTGCTGCCTCGATGTATGTACCTGCTGCTGTTGTATCATATACCAGTTCACTCACATTCTTTTGAATGCGTTCATGAAATCCGATGTCTTCCCCAAATTCATTGACGAGAATGTCCTTTAAGTAGCTGGATTTTACTACTGAGTTATGTCCGTGATTTGAGATAATGCGCTTATAGTCCTGCAGCAGGACTTGCAGTGTGCGAATTTCATGGTCTTTGAAGATGATTTGACGAATATGATGAAAGAAGAGAGCTTGGGCCTCTCGGAGGTTAACACGCTGCAGATGTTGAGTGCTTTCATCTGAAAGGGGCTTGTGGTCGCTTACATATTTGCGCAAGGATGCACGATGGTAGCGGATTTCCAACCCAAATGCTGTTTGACTATCTGCGATGGATGCAATCAGAGTGTCAAGTCTCAATCTCATGACCTCATCTTCCAGACGGACAGTATGTAACTTGAATTTAGTCCAGGCATCTACTGTTGATAGGAGTAAAATCTGCTTTTCACGATCACTACTCTTGTATGCCCCTTTCATGCACCACACACATAGAGTCTTATCGTGAAGGACACCCTTACTGGAGCGGAGCCTTTTAGGTGCACTGGCCTCTGGGGAAGGGTCTTGTTGATCTGATGTTTCATATCTTTCAAGACGTTCCTCGGATTTGTGTTTGCGTTTTTCGGCTTGAGAGGGCTTGCGCTTGCTGGATAATGATGCGTAACAAGTGCTATGCATGTGGTGACCCTTTGGTCCCTTCTCCCAATCCACATTTTCATGTATATGTTGAAACTTATCAAGTTTTTTCCATTGTAAAGACTTTACCCGGATGGACTACCACTTCTCAGGTGTAATGTTTTCCAAACGATCATCTGCGGTACATCGCTTACCACAGAGTAAAATGCATTCGTATTCATTTAATGTCTTGTCTGGTAACTCTTGACTCTATCTTCTATTATCCATTATTTCAGTCACTTCACAAGTCGGCGATTTTCATGCGATCCATCTGAAACAGTAAAAAAGTAATATTAGATAACAACGGTGATGATAGCAGCGAAAGTGAGGACAGTGAATCATGTAGTGACAGTGAAGTGGCAGATTAGTATGTACAATTAGTATAATACAATACAATAACAATACAATATACAATACAATACAATACAATAACCATTCCAGTGAATTTGTAATGCCAGAATTAGTGAAAAAGGACACCTCATTCGTCCTTGTAGCTCATCTGATGCCAGAGATATTACATTTCATGTTTTTCAAGATGGCATTGGCGGCCATTTTGAATATTGGGCTCTAGCAGAGTTAACCGTAATTTTTCAGAGGGGCATAGGAGCTAATTTTCCTTTAAAATGGTTCAGGTTGTCAAATCCATCGAGAGAAAAAGGTAGGAACAAAATGGTCACGGATTCCAAGCAAATGACCCTACTATATACACTTTTTTCAATCAATTAAATGTAGAACTCGATAGAAATTACTATCAAAGTCGGTGTTAACTTTTAGTAAGTTTGAGAATAGAGCCCGTGAGTAGCAGGGCTCACCTTCTCACTTCCCCCTTCGCTGTCTCTACCTGTGATCCCAGCCTCTCACCTCTACAAACCCCCAAATAATGAATAGGATTAATACACAGTGTTACCATCAACTCTCCTCTATGTGTATCGAATGCAGTCAACATTCGTCACACACACTAATGAAGGGAAATACACTACATTCAGACCCGTTAAATCTTGGTTGTAGAAAGTGTGTGCTATGAGTTACAAGGAGTTACAAGCAATATTTAGTATCTCAAAGACCTTGCTGTTCATTACGGGGAAATATTCGAATTGGAAGGAGAGACATTTTCAGTGCACTATACTCCTTACAGAGTGTGCGAAATACTATCTACTGTCTTCTTGAACTGCTCAACTGAGGAAATGTTTACACATTCTGAGGAAAGTTTGTTCCAGGTAGAACAGATCATAAATGGGAAACAGTTTCCACAAATACTAGTGCGGAACCTTTTCAATTCTAACTGCCAGCCATGGTTGCGTATTGTATTCATATTTAGGCAAAACATTTTGCTATGATACACATTATCAAACCTATTACATATTTTAAAATCTTGAATGAACTGATCTCGTCGTCTGCGTTAGAGAGAGAGAGAGAGAGAGAGAGAGAGAGAGAAGCAGAAGACCATTACAGCCGAGATTCTTGTAACCCACGTTGTGTACAGAGCCTCATTTTGAGAATGCAATTATACAGTATATTGTATTAATATATTAATATATTTTAAATGTTGACCATTGTAAGTATGTACAATTATGGTTCAACAATAATTTGTAATACATGAGAACAATCGTCGCTAATCACTAACTGCCAGCTAGAGCAGGAAGGTGGGGGAGTTGGGGATAGTTTGGGGGAGGAAGGTGGGGGTAAACTTGGACCTGACTCCCCGTTCCACCTGCCCAGGGTGGAGTAGGGGAAGGAAGGACACACCCCTGAGCAACTTTTAGTACGCGTGAGTGTAGGCTACCCCCTGAGCAACTTTTAGTATGCGTGAGTGTACTTATAGAGATGTGCACACAGACAGACACGTTCATTAGGCAGAGAGGCTGCGGCCAGTAGACTCAAAGGGTTAATTTATAAGTTATGGGTAGGTGCGAACGAGCTAAAGGCGATTTACTCAATGGGAAGGGAGAAGTGCCAAGTCGTTGCACCGCACTAACTCAATAGTACTCAACATGAATCACTAGAATAACATTCCTTATACCTCGGTCAATGAAGAACACATACAGTCACTCATAAAAATTCATGGACCCTCACGTGAACGCGTCAACTAAAATGAATTGTTTTTTGCTTGGTACCCCTTGAGACTGGATGCCAGCCAGAGGAAGGGGAGGGTAAGGGGGGTGTTCGAGAGGGCAGAGTAGGAGGGTGTAGAAGCAGGGTAGTACGGTAGTTACCTTACCCCCACTTTCTTTCCCTAAACTAAAATTCCACACACCTCACGCTCTCTCTCATATTACCAATAAAATGCGCACATATGTGATACCCATCTCCCTATCTCTACCAAATTATATACGTTATCTAATAGCACCTACACTCCTACATTATATACGTTATCTAATAGCACCTACACTCCTACATTATATACGTTATCTAATAGCACCTACACTCCTACATTATATACGTTATCTAATAGCACCTACACTCCTACATTATATACGTTATCTAATAGCACCTACACTCCTACATTATATACGTTATCTAATAGCACCTACACTCCTACATTATATACGTTATCTAATAGCACCTACACTCCTACATTATATACGTTATCTAATAGCACCTACACTCCTACATTATATACGTTATCTAATAGCACCTACACTCCTACATTATATACGTTATCTAATAGCACCTACACTCCTACATTATATACGTTATCTAATAGTACCTACACTCCTACATTATATACGTTATCTAATAGCACCACACTCCTACATTATATACGTTATCTAATAGCACCTACACTCCTACATTATATACGTTATCTAATAGCACCTACACTCCTACATTATATACGTTATCTAATAGCACCTACACTCCTACATTATATACGTTATCTAATAGCACCTACACTCCTACATTATATACGTTATCTAATAGCACCCACACTCCTACATTATATACGTTATCTAATAGCACCTACACTCCTACATTATATACGTTATCTAATAGCACCTACACTCCTACATTATATACGTTATCTAATAGCACCTACACTCCTACATTATATACGTTATCTAATAGCATCTACACTCCTACATTATATACGTTATCTAATAGCACCTACACTCCTACATTATATACGTTATCTAATAGCACCTACAATCCTACATTATATGTTAGTGTATTTGTTTTATTTTATTTGTTATGTTTATTTATGTGTTATAAGAGTTTAGACCAAATGTTGTTAAAATTCTGTAATTCACTTCCATTCTCACGTATATTATTAATGTATTTATTTAATATTACCTATTATCACTATGTCCATTTCCTATATCCGTATAATGCGTTTCTTCGTATAATGCTTTGTGTTTAAAACGTGGCGGGCAGATTATATATTATGTGTTAACAGTTCTACTAAGTCTTCCCTAACTATTCTTTCCTAAATCTATCCTATGATTACCTTACTTCGGAGAACATGATTGTATACAATTAGCCTACTTGGTTCAAATAGACAAGGTTTTTACAAAGACAAGGTTAGATATAGGATATAGGCTTACATGATATATAAGTAAACTAGAGCGGCACTTGTTAGAGTGCCTATACCTGCTGGTTCTATATCATTAATATTAATGACCTAAAACAAATTCTGGATCTGGGTTCCGCGATATATTCCGGATCGCTTATAATTGAATCACTTCTCCAAAGGTGCATATTCTATCTGCCCACCATATGTCGTGAAAATCTGCAGATCGCCTCATAAAGTGAATCACTTATTCCTGGCTGCATATCTTATTTTCCCACCAATCTTCATACAATTCAGGTAATTATTTTGTTCTAGATATCTTGTTTACAGACAGACAAACAAACAGAGGCGAACACATAACTTCCGGTAAACAGTAAACAGTAAACTGGTAATTATAGAGTAAACATATAACAGAACGCATATACTGTATATACAGGGTGTCCCAGGAGGAAAGGGCATAACTTTGGGAAATGATAGAACAAGGTATTCTAAGCCTATAATGTTCTATAACAAATATTCCAAATATCGGCCGGTATAGAGTTATGGCATGTTGAAAATGGTATTTTCTTCAATAATTCCCCATAAGGCTGGCCTAGCTGTTCTAGGGCCTACCACACCTCCATCTAACTGTAATTATTTGACCATGTTATTATATAGATATATCTCTTTAATGGTTGAGATTTGAACTTTTTGATATAGAACATGTTATGCTTAGAATACCTCGTTTTATCATTTCCCCAAGTCATGCCCTTTCCTCCTGGGACACCCTGCAGTTTCAACACCGTTTGATCATCTCAATTCCAAGCTGTGTTTGTATAACAGTTTAATCTATCTATATTATCAGTATTGTAATGTTGTTTGGAGTTCAGCCACAAAAACAAACTTAGAACCATTATTCAAACTTCAAAAGAAAGCCATGGGAATAATATCTAAAGTGGGATACCGGTATTTAGGCCATACAACTCCTTTATTCAAAGAATTGCGAGTGTTAAAACTATGTGATATTCATCACATAGAATCTCTTAAATTTGTTGTCAATCAGCTTGATTGTGTTCAGAATCAATATTTCCATCACATAGACAGTATACATAGTCACAACACTAGAAACAAAAACCTTCTCAGACCACCCAAGCCAAATACTAACCTTGGTAAAAGATTTGTTACCTACCTTGGGGTATTAATGTCTGAAAATATGGGTTTCAAAGTACATAACCAGGTCAAAGTGGCGGCTGCGAAACGTCTAACGGGTTGGATTCTGAGTACTTTTAAAACACGCGGTGAATTGCCTATGATAACGCTCTTCAAATCTCTAGTGCTACTGCGGCTTGAATACTGTAGCGTATTAACATCCCCATACAAAGCAGGTGAAATAAATGACGTAGAGAGTGTACAAAGAAATTTCACTTCGCATATACGTTCGATAAAACATCTACACTATTGGGAGCGTTTAAGAGCACTGAATCTGTACTCACTGGAACGTAGAAGAGAACGTTACCTAATAATATACACATGGAAAATCGCAGAGGGTTTAGTACCAAACCTACATACTCCGATAGTCATGAAATTCAGTGATAGGAGAGGCTGGGAATGCGAAATCCCCCGGATGAATAACAGGGGTGCTATGGGCTCTCTGCGAGAGGGCTGGTTATCACACAGAGGCCCATGTCTCTTCAACAAACTCCCACGGCAAGTAAGAGACATGAGGGACATCTCGTTAGACAACTTCAAGAGAGCCCTAGATGTCGAACTGCAAAAAGTGCCAGACGAGCCCATCCTCGCAAGGGAGCGAGCTGTCGCTTCAAAGAGTCTACTGCACCAAATCACCACCCACAACGAGGGGCGTCGCGCTCCTTGGTGCCGCTAGAGGAGCGGCGAACACATCCAAAGGTATCCAAAGGTAAAGGTACTCGGGAAGTATCTTCTGGAATAGACTACCAGAAGAAAGACAAGTAGCTATAGTATAGCAGATCTTAACAGGCAGTTTACCCACGGTCAATCCCTTTACATTGGTACCACATGTATAATTCCTAACAACGAAAATATATTATTTTCGGTATTAAGTACCTTAAGTCGGTTTGAAATGCTCAGGCTATTTCTGCATGTACAAAAAAGCTTTATTGTTTTCATAATTAATTCGCTTGTTATTAATAAATACAACAAACATTGTACACAACCTGGCAGGGTAGCTACTGCGACGTTGTCAGATTAGGTCGGGCTACACATTCACTCACAGATTGACCAGTTAAACTAATATAAACAAAATCACGGGATGGACGCTGCCAGGCGCACGCAATTAGTACTGTCACGTGTAAACTAAATACATTCGTCACAGTTCATTCCTGACTTTGCCACCATCCAGAGTGGAAGCCTCCCAAAATCTCCAATATATTTATATATATATATATATACTGTATATATATATATATATATGAGAGAGAGGGAGCGAGCGAGGGAGAGCGAGAGTGAAGGGAGGGAGAAAGATAACGAGAGTAATTTGGAAAGGTTGTCGTACGGAAAGGGTCAATTGGACTATTGGACAGTCGGCACCAGTGTAGGGATAGTTGACCGCGCCCATAACTGCCTGTTAAGATCTGCTATACTATAACAATCTTTTAGAATTTAAGCGAAATTGTAAAAATCACTTAGGCTACTAAGCAACTATTAAGTTTTAAAACGCCAACTGAGTATCTAAATTGTAAGCATACTACATCTACAGAACACTGCTGGTAATTTCCTCAATGTATTTTGAAGGAGTCCACAACAAAAATTCACATTTCATGGGCTTAGCCTTGATAATGAATTATGAAGATATGGTAATATATTGTATATGTTTTTAGTCTAAATAAAGTTATTATTATTATATTATTATTATAAGCTCATGCCTATATGACCATAACATAATATATTGACGGGCGAACTGATCGATCTATAACTGGAGATATTGACTAGCCCATTTCTTAATAGCAGCATGCACACATACTGATATAATAGTGGGCTGAAAAAAAAAATAATAATATATGCATCTACAGTATAATGTTTTTCATATTCAGCAACTTGTCGTGTTTTCATCATGGGCAATAGAATAATCAGTAAATATATAAAGATGATCAAAACCGACGAATTCCAATCGTTTCGTTGCTAATTTTGACCTAGGTATCCTGATTATTATTCCTAGGGGGTAGATGAGAAACGGATATAAAGTAAATAATTAGACCTGGGAAGATGAAATGGCCTAGGCTATAAATTTGATACCGGGTCGGCGTTTGACTTACTTGTAAACATGTATGTGTAGGTTATCTGTGTTAGTCCCAGTAATATCTGTGAAGTACTTCTAGTATTAAAGGAACTTAGCTGTGATGATAAGAGTGTAGGTTAGGTGATGGACATGTCGGTAGGTGTAGTTCAGTGAAGTTCTGTTGTAATGTGGCACCAACTGGTGGTTGTTGTGTACGGGACGAAGTCTCTGTGTGAAGTGTACTGAGATATCCTTTTATCGTAACAATATAAATATATTTAAGGGTTCTATATTTTCTCCCGTGATTAAATAATAAGGGAAAATAAACTAAGATATAATTGGTGCAACCACAGTAATATTTATCCACAAAGATAAATAAAGTAATTTGTATAAACAAAAAGGAACCAGCTGTCGTGAACCCGGGAAATTCAAACTACGGTATATATACCAGCTAGGATTCACGACATACTCCGCCACCAGTTATATACAAAGTATTTGCAATTGTCCCGTCCCGATCATGGATCGCCACAACTGGGAGGAACCCAAAGCAGCCCGACGTGACGGCCTCGGAGGGGTATCACCTCGGTCCGCTCCAGTAGCAGAAGGATATTATCAGAGTTCGGTTTGCTGTCGCCATCGACTACCTCTAAATCTATCTCTAGTGGGTATAGCTTAACCACCGGTCTGGTGGTCAAACCGGCTTCTGTTTTTACCTGAACTACCCTACATTCGTGGTCAGGACCACGAAGAAGTTTCATTATCCGACCTATACGCCAAAAAAGTCGGGGGCCGTCATCATGTACTAGAACGACGTCCCCAACTTGCGGCGATGCTATCTCTTTTTTTACCATTAAGTGACGATGTTGCTCCCTGAGTGATATTAGATAATCAGTGCTCCACCTTTTCCACAGGTCATGTGAGAGCTTCGTAACATATTGGAAGCGTTGGTTGACGGAATCATTGTTACGCCAAGTCGTGTCCCTGAGATGTTCCTCCGTGACTTCCCGTCTTGGAAAGCTTCTGATCCGCCTCCCATGAACCAGTTGTGAAGGAGTGATGGGTAGAGGGTCTTCAAGATCACTGTAGCTGTAACCATGCGGGCGATCATTGACTGTGGCCTCGAGCTCCAGTAATACCGTATTCAGTTCCTCTGTGGTAACCAATGCTCGACCCCGTACCTTCTTCAAGCCAGCCTTTAGGATGCCAATGACCCGTTCCCATATGGCACCGAACCATGGCGCCCTGGCCGGTATAAACCGCCACTCGCACTTGAATTCCGCTAGAGTACCTTTTAACCTTGCATCATCCATCAACTCCCGTAATGTACTGGCTCCGCTAACAAATGTGGTGGCATTATCACTCATCATAATCTCAGGGTAACCCCTCCTGCTACTAAACCTACGGAACGCATGCAAAAATGATTCACAGGAGAGGTTAGACACCGTTTCTACATGGACCGCACAGGTGAATAAAACTACATAATATAGTTTTCTTACAGCACCCCCCTTCTCTTTTACTGGCAAGGCACCTGTGTAGTCAACCCCCGTTACCTGGAAAGGACTCACCTCCTGAACCCTAATCTCCGGCAACGGAGGGGCCTGTACAGCACGGTATGAAGTACCTTGCAATCTCTTGCATATGATACATCCCCGTAAGGCTTTCTTTACTACCTGTCTAATCTTGGGGATCCACCATCTTTGCCTTATGTAATTTACAACATAACTAACACCACTATGGTTACACACTGTGTGGCAGTAATTACTAAGGAGAGTGGCTATACGATGTTTATTAGGGATAAGGATAGGGTACTAGGCGCTATCATGTAAAGCTGAAAAGTGTAGCCTACCTCTACAGCGTATCATGCCTCCCTCCATATAGAGGCCTAACTGCTTCACTATATTGCTTGGTGTGCCCTGTCCTTTCGACAAATAGTGGTGTTCCTCAGAGTAAGCTTCTCTCTGAGCTACCTTAATCATGGCTGACTCTGCTGCTCTTAATTCCGGCACCGTCAAGTATGCCGGGTTTGCCTGATAGTTCCCTTGTGTCTTCTCTTTAAGAGTCCTAATAAACCTAAGGACCCATGCCATTACATGCCATGACTACATATATGAGCCATACCGGTCCCAATTCAATATGGCAGTAGGGGCAACCGGTACCGGCAATGACAGGATTCCTTCTTGACTCGTGTTACAACCCACAGTGGTGTCCCCTCCTATTGAGCCCCCTATTGGGCCATGATCAGGCCATAGCATTTGGTGAGGTAGCCATATGGGCCCTCCCCACCAAAGCGAAGAAGCAAGTAAGGACACATACGAAATCCCTCTGGTAACTAGATCACTGGGGTTGTCCTCTGTGGACACATAACGAAAATGAGCGCCGGGGACTAATGACTTTATCTCATCAACTCTATTTGGAACATATATAGGCAAAATCTTTTTACTAGACAACCAGCATAGGGTTATCTGGCTGTCCGACCAGAGGTATACATTCTCTATAATCAGCTCGTCCGCGTAGGCCTCACATATATAACATGCGAGACGAGCTGCGAGAAGAACAGCAGTCAACTCCATCTTAGGTATGGTGAGGGACTTAATAGGCCCCACCTTAGCTTTGGCCATTACTAACCTACTCACCTCATCACCAACCGCATAGGCCGCTACACCATATGCTACTGAGCTAGCGTCACTAAATAGGTGCAGCGTAACCCTCTTAGAATTAGTGACCTGACGGGGAAACATGATACCTGTACTATCTATCATATCGTTATAAATACCCTGCCAGTTAGCTCTCTTGTCATCTGGAATGAAGACATCCCACCCACACTCTAATCTCCACAAGTCCTGTACGAACCTCCGCGCCCGGATGGTTACCGGTAGCAACACTCCTAGAGGATCGAACACACTCGCGGTTAGACTTAGAGCCTCGCGTTTCGTGACCAATGCAGGGCTACTTCCGCGGCAATTAACCTGTAACATATCCTTATTAGTTAGCCACCCAACGCCAAGTACCCTAACCCCGTCTTGTTTGGCGGAAGCTATACCCTTCAGGTGCAACAGTTCCCGCAAACTCTCATTATTTGTGACCCACTCACGTAAAGACAGGTTAGCGCTGGAAAATATTCTACGGGCATCCCAACATTGTTGCTGCAAATCACCCACACTATCACCTGTCCCCTGCAAGTTATCAATATACAGCCCCCTTTTGAGCTTATTAACTACTTCACTGTTCTCCTGTATCATAGACAGGTGTTTTTTAATGGTAGCATTAAGGAGGAACTGGGAACAGGTGGCCCCGAACAGAACTGCACGGAACCGGTAGACAATGTAAGGACTTGCAACATCCAAGGGATCAACGGGCCACAGAAACCTAGTAGCATCCCTATCTTTCTCACTCAACCCCACCATGAGAAATGCTTTCTCAATATCACTCACCAAGGCAAATTGATGGCATCTAAAGTGCAGAAGCACCTGGGTGAGGTCAGCCACTAGCGATGGACCTGTATGGAGACAGTCATTCAGACTAAACGCCTTCTCGTCCATCCTAGCCGAACAGTCAAACACTATCCGTACAGGCGTAGTAACACTATCCTTGGTAATACCATGGTGAGCTAAGTAGTGAATGGGATGACCAGCTTGATTCCTGATTTCTACCCTTTCAATAAACCCCCTTTCTATCTGATTATCCAGAACCTTTGTATACTGTTGACAGTAGTTGGGATCTTTTATAAACTTACGCTGCAAGCCTCTCATTCTGCCCAGGGCTAACTTAAAGTTATCAGGTAATTTATCTATGTTATCTCTCCACGGCAGTTCCACTATATATTGTCCCTGTGCTTCGGAATACTGTACCGTTTCAGAAAATCTATTTAAGACCTTCTCCCCACCCTTGCCAGTCTCATTAGGACTTATACGGGTGGAATGGACTACCAAGTGCTATAGTGGGATCTAAAACTGTAGGGAGCTTTAAGATAAAATTGGATAAGCATATGGACGAGAAGGGTTGGGTGTGAAGGGGGATCAGCCGGGTTGGGCCAATCAGCGCTCTGCAGACCTCCATAATCCTGCGTTAATCTCTAACCGTTTTGGTAAGATGATCCTCAGGGTATTAGAGTGTGAAGCCTATAATTGGGCTTTGTAATGAATTGGGGTTGTGTGGGACAGGGATCTGCCTTGCTTAGGCCAATCGGCTTTCTGCAGACTCCCATTTTCTTATGTTCTTATGTTCTTATACCAATATGGTCCAAGTCCCATAGAGCTGTCAGATCCTTTAATTCTGGAGAATTCCTGCCAATATCTTCCTGTATCTCCACTAAAGGGTCTACTGCTAACTTAAGAACAGTGACTAACTCTACATGGGTCTCTTCTATATCTGACTGATAAGTGCAACTCAGTGCGTATCCATAAATTGTGGGTAACATAACTATACTTCCTTCTCTGACATAGCCTGAATGTACAAAGTGGTAATAAAAGTCCGCCCAAATCAGTAACCCTATCATATCTCCATCAGTGATACCTGGATCTGCTAATTTGTAACCCCGAGCCTTGATAGCATTGACCTCCATCTCTAATCCCCTCCCTGGATTGTATACTGGTAACTCCTCCACCACAACGGCTCTCAAATTACGTACCCTTCTTCTGTGATGATAGGTTAACTCTACTATTTCATACTCAGTACTACCAAGTGAGCCAGTAAATCCCTGGAGCTTTAGCTGTTCCTTACTGACCCTAACGTAATTAAGCTGCGATAAAGCATAGCGCAAGATGAAGGTACGCTGCGAACATTGGTCCAACAAAGCTCTTACTCTACTGGTATGACCATTTCTGTCGGTCAAGGGAATCTGAATGGTAGGCAACAACACTGCATTACGGCCCGAAGCTACAGCCATGGTCACTGTTGGTTCAGGGGCCACTGGTTGTCCAGTTTGTTCAAGGCGTGGCGTCGGACACAAATAATGAAAATGCTTCTGTTGGCAGAATCGGCACGGCCTAATTTTAGGGTTAGTACACCCCTGGCTGCCATGTTCTGGCGACAGGCACCCGACGCACAATTTCAACTGCCTTGCTCTATTGGACTTGGCGGGACTGTTCTTGTATTTTGCAAACTTTGCCCAAAAATGTCCTGTCTTTAAACACAACTTACATCCATACTTCTGCTTGGTATCGGGTTTCTGATACACTGCATATGCTGCTGTGGCGGTCGCCCCAAACTGTTCTAGTGGATTATGTCTACTTTCTAGATTGCACACTTCAGTCTTAAACACACGAACATATTCATTCACATCCAGCCAGTTGTCTTTTAATTCACGCTTAATCACTTCAGAGAGTGCACTAGGGAGTTTATTATGCAACAGTACTGCACACATTTCACTTACTATTACATCCATAGAGCGTAATGACTCTAACGCACACTCAAATGACGCGGAAAAATCTTTTAGAGCACTGACCTCCTGGCTAGGATGTGGGAGATTACACAGTTTCGCTATGTGAGCTGCTTTGATGCGATCCTTTTGACCATAACTGTTTTTCAGTATAGTGACCGCTGGTTCATAACTTGCAGCGACCAAACTAAATCCACCAACAATTTGTAGAGCCTCACCACTAAGTTGTCCCTTTAGATACGTAAATTTCTGAATGTCAGTTAAGTCTGTTTGGGAGTGAACACTACAATCAAAGAGCTCCCAGAAACCCACCCACTGTGTTGGATTCCCATAAAAAACTGGCAACTTTAGGGAGGGTAGCTTAATACCATTCTGTTTCCTACTTGCTGCACCATCATGAGATCTACCAGTAGTGGTTGTCTGTAGAGCACTATCCAACTCAGCTAACTGACCGTTTACTGATCAGTTAACATACTGCATATCTTTCACCATCTCATCCTCTAACTGATCATCTGAATATAAGCTATACAACTCTACGTTATACCTCTTCTAAAGTTATTTTCACACCCTTTACATCATGCAGTGTAGCAGCATGTTCAATAAATTCAGACAGATTAGAGGTAAGCTTAGTAATCCCTCCCTTCTTGGCGGCCCTGAACCGCCGCAATGATTTATTTTCTCATCCATTCTTAAAGGTTTACGGTCACTAAAGCTTAAGGAACAACAATACTAATCGTCACTGTAGGCTAACCTATTCTATTCTATTCTAATCCTAGGCTAACCTACTTACATTGATGACGACAGCAACCAAGCAAATTGAAGCATGCAGACCGCGTGCCCCCTGTGAGTTTACAAATGATCAAAGAAAAGGAAAAATACCCTATGTCATATTACTCTACTTTACAATATTTACTTTACTAGGCTATATTAAATTTTAACAAATTACAAAGAAAAAGAAAGAAAAAGAAAGAGAAAGAAGGATCATGACTCCTCTGAAGGAGGAACAGCCGCAGCCATCGTCCTAGTCTTTAGATCTAGCCTATTGCGTCGACTGCTCCTCCTCGGCCTTGTCCTTCTCCTCAAAGAAGGCATGCGCTCTGTTCAGTAGCCTATCTAACACCTTCCGACTCCCTGGCACATTTAACCCAGGCTGAGGTCTGCCTGACAGTGTCCACCCTTGCCCCTGGTCTATAGAACTGCTTATAAAAAAAAAGCAGGGCACTGCACTGGACGGTCCATCGGATAATCCCGGACGTATGCGCCCCTCAACATTTGCCCACTGGATCACCCAGCTCTACACAAAGGCAGACAAGTCAGGCTTAACACCCCCCCCAATTGTTTTCAATATATAATAGATGGCCCAGTATCCTGGTCACACGGCACCAATTATATCCTGATTATTATTCCTAGGGGTGTAGATGAGAAACGGATATAAAGTAAATAATTAGACCTGGGAAGATGAAATGGCCTAGGCTATAAATTTGATACCGGGTCGGCGTTTGACTTACTTGTAAACATTGTTACGTATCTTGATTTTCAAGTGGTTAACTTGATGAATCTCGATAGCACAGAGATATATATTAAGGTATCAGTCAGCTGAAGGCAAAACAAAAGTAAAATCTAATAAAATTATTTCCTGTTGTTGCTTACTTTCCTTTTGAATCTTAGGACTTAGTATCCTTTATTGACTGATACTCTTTAATTATGAAAAATACTGAAACTAATTAAAGTCATGTAGTATTTATAAAGAATTATTATTTAACCGAAGCTTAGTAGGCTATGGTTATGAACCGAATAAGTTATATCTAAAGAAGGACTATTAATTCTATAAAAGTCTTGAAAGATAAATATTAAAGTAAGAATATTTCTGTCTCTTACCCTCTTTGAAATGAATAAATAGTTTTCTTATATGTCCTTTTATTTATATTTAATGTAATTATTCTTGGTTCTTGTCTTACGTTAACAGTATTATATTATTATTATCATCAGGATTTATATCAAAGTCACATAAAAAGTTAGATATATATTTAATAATTAGTTAAATGTATTTCTTAACCACGTAACATTGAGGTTTGATTATGAGTAAATTAAGTTACAGGATCGCTTCATAGATTCGATTCAGGTCTCACTCAAATAATATGAAAAGCAAAAATAATATTTTGAAGCTAAAAGAATTTTCTTCAGCTTAGGAAATCACTAGAAGTAATATTAACACAGCCATGTTAGTCTAAGGCGATATTACTAATATGAGACAATAGGATCACCGTACTAAGCACCGTTAAGCAATGTAAGCTTAATTAAAAGAAAATGAAAGAACTCGTAAGTATTAATATAAAACAATAGTATTACTTTCATCATAACCCAATTACTTGAAGAGTTGCTTTAGTCCACAAGTTAGTCAACTAAAATAGTTAAGTACATAATAATAGCGTTAACGTTAATTCCCAATCACATATCTCATTAACCAACATAACATAAGTGTTTACACCGAACACACTTAACACACACTTATATAATCTGACTGACAGTCACAAACCCATTATAATACTTCACCCCGTCTTCCTCCAGCTGCAAGTTCACCTTCCCCAACTCCAAATGAGACTGATTTGAATGCCCACTACTCAGGTCTTATATACTAAACAATGATGGTGTAGGAACGAATCAGGAGGCGAGTGATGGTGCGCGCCCCTATCATAGCTCCTCGAGTTGCATAGCAGGTGCGTCGTCCAATGGGGGCTCCTGGCGTCGATCATACGTCATAGCGTCGGGTCATCGAAGTAGTTTGCAGGGTCCCCTATGACGCACGCAGGTGTGAAGGCTTGTTTGCTGGTATGCGGGCGAGCTGGTTTCCCACTCACTGGTTCGCTCGCTAGTCTGCTTCGCCGCTTGAGTAGCTTGACACTCCTTCAACTCTAATTCTAACTCTTAAATTAACATACAGGGCTCCGTATGTCAGACCTCCCCCCTAGAAAAGAGTTTAAGGAGTATAGTACATAATATTAAACATAATACATAAATAGATTCACCACTAGATTGGCAACAGCAAGATGATAATGAGGATATAATAAGGATATCACCCAAAGTAGGCAACGTCTCCAGGTACCACATCAGAACATAGCCGGAACGTAGCTGGAGCGTTATTCGAACTGCAAGGTATCTCACAGCTGAAGGCTTGAAAGCGCACTACCAAAACATAATATTTACCTCGCTACAAGGGAGAGCTAATTGCCAAAATCCTCTCATTAAGTTAAACTTACTGCTGTATGAGGCCAACCTGGTAAATGCAATCTTTGATCCGTGGCAGTGGGTAGGTATCGTTCTTTGTGACAGCATTAACTTGCCTATAGTCCATACATAACCTATGGCTCCCGTCTGGCTTTGGCACAAGTATGACCGGACTACTCCACTGGCTTAAGGCCCTTGTGATCAGGTGGTTTGAAAACATGAAGTCAAGCTCGACCTGCAGTATACTCCTGCGTTGTGGTGAGACACGGTAGGGGGATAGTTTAATGGGAGTTGAATCCCCTACGTCGATGTCGTGCAAGGCCAAAGAAGTGAGCCCTGGAGTATCACGGAACACACTGGGAGACCGAGATAAAACAGAGATTAGTTGGTTCGCTTGATCAGAGGGAAGATGACATAGTTTAGATGGTAATCCCCCCCAAGCTACTGAATTATACTGAAAGTTGGATAGGCTACATGACAAGTCAAAGTCTGCATGGATACCTTCAGGCTCTGGAACAGTCTGTTGCGGGTCAGTAAGAGAACTGAATACTTCGTCCGCACCAGGCTGTCCACAGGTCCTGACATTCACTGCCACAGTGGGAGAATCTGGAAGAGAGGAATCAGGGGACCTATGGTAGGGTTTCAACATATTTATATGGAATACTTGCTTGGGCTTTCTCCTGTCTGGGGTAGTTACTAGATAATCGGTAATGCTCACCCTCCGAATGATCTTATATGGGCCCCTGAGCTTGGCAGATAAAGGTTGGCCAAAAAGGGGGAGCAGGACCAAAACCTCATCACCGGGCTGAAACTCCCTCTCACGGGCTTTTCTGTCATACCAGTTCTTCATGGAGCTTTTAGCCACTGTCAAGTTTTGAGCGGCAAACTCACATGAGGATCTCAGCCGGGTTTTGAAATCTGAAACATACTTGAGGAGGTTTTGGTTCCCCTCCTGGCCAACTAGGCTATCCTGCAATAGTTGCAAAGGACCTCTTACCTGGTAACCGAAAACTAGCTCATTAGGGGAAAAACCCCGGGATTCAGTTGGAACCTCACGAGTAGCAAATAAAAGAAAAGGTACCCCCTTATCCCACTCAACTCCGGTCTCTGTACAATACTTACGTAACATTCCCTTTAATGTCTGGTGATATCGTTCGAGAACCCCTTGACTCTCTGGGTGGTAGGTGCTAGACTTAACATGCTCGATACCCAACTCCTTCAGGGACTGCTGAAAAATGTTAGAGGTAAAATTAGTTCCTTGATCACTTTGCACCTCATGGGGGAAACCCATTCTGGTGAAGAATTTGAGCAGTTCCTTGATGACAGTTGGAGCAGAGGTAGTCCTTAAGGGTATAGCCTCTGGGTAGTGAGTTGCCATGTCCATGATAGTTAATAAATAAATGTTACCTTGGGAAGTCTTAGGCAATGGGCCTACAATGTCCACTACCACCCGAGTAAAAGGATTCTCGAAAACGGGCAAGGGCACCAGAGGATGTACAGGCACCTTCTGATTGGGTTTTCCTGTCATCTGGCAAGTGTGACACACTCTACAAAACTCCACTACATCTGCACGCATTCCTGACCAGTAAAAGTGGGCTCTGATTCTGTCTCGAGTTTTTCTCACACCTAGGTGTCCTGCCAATGGTATACAATTTGCCATTTCCATGATATCTCTACGACAAGGTTTGGGGACTACTACTTGATGGACGTCCCAAGCCCCGTCATCGATTGGTCTGTGTGGCGGTCTCCATCTACGCCACAATACTCCTCCTTTGAGGTAGAAACATTCACCACCCTCCTTCTCACATTCCCCTTCACTCACGGACCTGGCAGCTAACTCCTTGCATTCACTATCATCTCTCTGTAGCTCTACCAGGCCACTAGGACAATTTGGAGGGGTTTCATGGTCATCGTTAGGGTCAAGATGAACCATAAAGGTGTCAGATAAATCCACCTCAGTCACATCATCAGGCACAGTTGGAGCATCATTCACACTCTCATCATCCCTTTCATCAACTCTTACATTCGGTACATTTCTGTCTGAGGGAACTGCTACTTAAGACATTGAACGTGTGACAGCACACACAGGGAAAACTGTTGGCATCTCCTTTTCGAGCTCACCGGTTAGTGGCTCGTTAACAGGGGAAAGTGACAAAATGGGGTCTGGTCGGACCTTCTCACCTGCTACATCATTCCCCAAAAGGAGTGTTACCCCAGGCACAGGGATATCTTGGGACCTACACAAAGCTATGGTGGCCTCACCCTGTAGTAACTCACATTCAATTTCGCCTTTTACCAAGTGTGCATAAAATTGGCCTCCAGCACCTCTCATTACAACTGGTTCGCCAGGTGGGCACTCAGTGTAAGGATTCACCATGAGGGTGCTAGTAGAACCTGTGTCTCTCAGAATTTTTACCTCATGCATACAACCATTTAATCTCACGTTGCCAGATGAAATAAAGGGACGGTAACTGTCCTGCACTGATGGTGAAATTATTATTGGCTTAACCCTAGTGGGTTGCACCACACATGCTACTACACCCCTGTCTAGATGATTTACGTTAGCTGCTAGGTACTCCTTCTGTCGGGAGTCCTGCATTAAAGGAACTTTTGGTGCTAGGTACTCCTTCTGTCGGGAGTCCTGCATTAAAGAAACATTTGGTGCTAGGTACTCCTTCTGTCGGGAGTCCTGCATTAAAGGCACATATGGAATTTGAGATACGGCGGCAACTGTCTGCCCCGATCTCTCGGTTTTCTCCTTGGCCCAGCACTGATAAGCTAGGTGGCCTCTCATGCCACAAAAAGTACATACTTTAGGGGATACGGGAACGTTCCCTCTTTGAGCATTATTATTAATTTGGGGCCCACCTCTGTTACCATTGCCCTGAGTCGCATTTTTAGTTGGGGGAACAATTCTATTTTGGCTAGCTGGGGAAGACGTTACAGGCTTGTGACTGGGTCTGTCAGATTTGTGATTGGGATACTTAAAATTAGAACTAGAATTATCATAGGGCTTCTTTCCACGAAATTTGTTGTTGAGCACGTATGTGTCAGCCATGTCAGCGGCGTCGGCAAGACAATCTACCTTTTTCCCCTTTAAGTGATAGGATACAGAAGAATCAATTTTCCATAGGAAATTTTCTAACAGGACCAACTCCTTCAGATCGTTGTAGCTTGTGACTTTCTTACTCTTGACCCAATGATTGAAAGTTTTAGTCATGGTCCTGGCAAATACCTTATGGGTTTCTTCTACTTTCTTCTGGTTTTTACGGAAAAATTGCCTGTAAGCCTCAGGCTGCAATTGATAGGTTTTTAGGATAGCTTCTTTGAGATTGTCATAATCCTGCCTAACCTCTGCTACTTATGACAAATACGTGGCTCGAGCCTGCCCTGTCAAAACGGTTTGAAACATAAAAGGCCATTGATCTCTTGTCCACTTCATACCTCCAGCAACTTCCTCAAACAAAACAAAGAAATCCTGCACATTATCCTCAGTGAAAGGTGGAATGATACTGGTCATAGTTAATCCCAGACGGGGAGCAATTACGGGAGCATTTGTATCGACATTTAGTTGAGCAATACGATATTGATATTCACATTGTTCGGTCGTTGCTCTGGCATTTATGCTGGCTTCTTCGGTATTTGCTTTTATTCTGGCTAGTTCTAGTTCAACATTTAGTATGGCTTGGTCGGTCTTTATTCTGGCTAGTTCCAGTACTTGATCACCGGTCAAACCAGGTGGCAATTGTTCATCAACTTGGCTAGGTTTACTCGGGATCCCACCAACTGCTCCGTCACCCTCCTCGCCTTCTACAGGGAACAGGTGGGTTTTTATGGTCTGAGCCACCTCTACCTTGGACATGTTTGAGACAGTTAATTGGAGATGTGAGGCAAGCACTTTCAGTTCGGATTTTGACAGACAGTCAATATCAGGGGCTGTGGGTTCTGATTCTATGAAAACTCGAGCATCTTCGTCATTAATTAGATGAGGCATGATTAATATTTGATTTTTAAGTAGTGAAACAGTAATGAAACTGAGTGAAACTGTATGAAACGAATCCTGGCGAGGTCGCCACTCTTCTGTTACGTATCTTGATCCTCAAGTGGTTAACTTGATGAATCTAGATAGCACAGATATATATTAAGGTATCAGTCAGCTGAAGGCAAAACAAAAGTAAAATCTAATAAAATTATTTCCTGTTGTTGCTTACTTTCCTTTTTGGATCTTAGGACTTAGTATCCTTTATTGACTGATACTCTTTAATTATGAAAAATACTGAAACTAATTAAAGTCATGTAGTATTTATAAAGAATTATTATTTAACCGAAGCTTAGTAGGCTATGGTTATGAACCGAATAAGTTATATCTAAAGAAGGACTATTAATTCTATAAAAGTCTTGAAAGATAAATATTAAAGTAAGAATATTTCTGTCTCTTACCCTCTTTGAAATGAATAAATAGTTTTCTTATATGTCCTTTTATTTATATTTAATGTAATTATTCTTGGTTCTTGTCTTACGTTAACAGTATTATATTATTATTATCATCAGGATTTATATCAAAGTCACATAAAAAGTTAGATATATATTTAATAATTAGTTAAATGTATTTCTTAACCACGTAACATTGAGGTTTGATTATGAGTAAATTAAGTTACAGGATCGCTTCATAGATTCGATTCAGGTCTCACTCAAATAATATGAAAAGCAAAAATAATATTTTGAAGCTAAAAGAATTTTCTTCAGCTTAGGAAATCACTAGAAGTAATATTAACACAGCCATGTTAGTCTAAGGCGATATTACTAATATGAGACAATAGGATCACCGTACTAAGCACCGTTAAGCAATGTAAGCTTAATTAAAAGAAAATGAAAGAACTCGTAAGTATTAATATAAAACAATAGTATTACTTTCATCATAACCCAATTACTTGAAGAGTTGCTTTAGTCCACAAGTTAGTCAACTAAAATAGTTAAGTACATAATAATAGCGTTAACGTTAATTCCCAATCACATATCTCACTAACCAACGGCGGCGTCTACGCCGTGGGGCCACCTCCCGAGGCTGCCAACCGCGGATGGCTGCCGACCCTCCACAGCCGAAGACAAAATCAACGACCAGTGGAGGAAAACCGGATGCCGGCCGCGGGGAGCAGTTTCGGGAGCCAAACCGTCACAACCATCCCCTGCCCCCTCCCTGGGGGCACGGGTCCTTGGAGCGGCTTCGGTCGCGCCGGGAATTTCCACACCTCTCACACCACACACACACATCACACAGTTTTTCCTACACCGAGAAATGACTCTCCGGCTGTCATTTCTCGAAGACTTCTTCTAGCCGGAGACATTGAGAGCAACCCAGGAACCACGTTCACATACATATGTCCAACTTGCTCAAAACCCATCACTTCGAGTCGCCATACTAAGGGTTCAGTTCTCTGCAATTCATGCGGGAACTGGACCCACTTCACCTGCACAACACTTGCCTCCAAGAAACACTACACAAACACCTGGACCTGTTCCTCATGCCCCTCCCTCTCCCAGTCAAATCCCTCACCTAAAACCCGTCCACCTCTCCTCCCCAACCCACCTAACCTTCCCATATCATCCCTCCCCCCCCTAAAACCCGTCCACCTCTCCTCCCTAACCCACCTAACCTTCCCATACCATCCACATCCTCAACTCAACACACCACACCCCATCCTAATCCATTCCAACCCCCATCTCCTGCTCCCCAATCCCCACCCCCACCTCACCCATCCCAACCCCAGGCCCCTCACCCCCACCCCAACCCCCCCCATCAACCCCCCCCCCCCCCCCCCCTCGTGCAGCAGCACCCCACATACATCGTGCACATAACATTAACATTCTTCAACTGAACATAGATGGCATCAACACAAAGAAACACGAACTCTCACACTTCATCAAACAACACAACATACACATTGCCATCTTACAAGAAACAAAACTCCGCACAACACAAAAAACACCCACATTTCATAATTTCACCACCATCAGACAAGACCGGGCTGTCGGCGGGGGCGGTGGACTCATCACCCTGGTACACAAAGAAATATCATACATAGTAACCAGTGTACAAACCAAATCACTCCTCCCCCCAAATGATAACACAACAGAAATACAGTCAATTAAAATACGCACTGGCAACAACTCCAACATAACCATCATAAACACATACATCCCTCCCCAAACATCCCCTACAGTACCAAATGATTACAGACCACACTTACAACACATCACAAACACCCAACACACCCCACACATCATCCTGGGTGGTGACTTCAACGCCAAGACGTCGGCCTGGTTTGTCGACAACCCCGACACAGACAGAGGGCTGGTACTACAAAACCAAACCGATAACCTCATCATCCTTAACGACATCCATCAACATACCCATTTTCCTCACCAAGCCCTCTATAACCCATCATCTCCAGACATCACCTTTTGCTCCCCAGAACTCGCCCCCACAACATCCTGGAGGGTGGTCAGAACCTTAGGCTCTGACCACCTCCCGATCATTATCACCACCAAAACCAGACTCACCCCAGCTAGCCACAAACACACATACACCAATTATAAAAGAGCTAACTGGGAAGCATTCACAAATGAGACAGAACAACACTTCACAACTCTAAACAGTACACCCATCACTAACATCAACAATGCTGTACACATACTCAATAAAACTATCCAAAACGCTGACAAGAAACACATTCCAAGAGGTAACAGAAAAAGACACAACCCCAACTTCACACCAGAAATTCAAAACCTCATCAGACAACGCGACATACTGAAACACTCCCCAGCACCCCACACAAGACATCACACAACAAAATCAAGCACTCAACACCCAAACTAACAACAAAATACAAGAACAACAAAAACTAAATTGGAATAACTTCCTACAAACACTTGATCACAAAACAAACCCCAAAAAACTCTACAAAACACTAAACAGCATCACACTTTCCAACAGCAACACAACACAATCACATGCTGCAATCACAACAACAGACTCTACTCCTTCATGTAAACAACAAGCAAACACTCTCATCAATCACTTTTCACATGTCAGCCACCTAAAACCTCACAAAGACGACCGACGTGTCATCCGACGTAAGAGACAATTCCCCACAGACCCTGACTATACACCCTTCACCAATCACCAGACAAAGCATATCATCAACAATCTCAAGCACTCACCCGCCTGTGGCCTAGACAACATAAGCAACATACACCTCAGACACCTGGGACCACAAGGCATACAAGCACTCACTAACATATCAAACTACAGCTATTCACACAACACAATACCAGACATTTGGAAGCATGGTATCATCATCACATTCCCCAAACCCAACAAAGACCCCACGCTACCCTCCTCGCACCGCCCCATCACACTCCTTTGCTCCCCCTCCAAAGTCATGGAACGCCTAGTATTACAACTAATTACACCTGACCTACCCCTAGCTCCAACACAACATGGCTTTAGGCCACTGCACTCCACAAACACTCTTCTCACAGACCTTACACAAAGAGCTTTCGACGGCATCAATTCAGCTAGACCACCACACAGATCACTATTAGCCACACTCGACATTAGTAAAGCCTTCGATGCCATCCCCCGCCATAACCTAACAAACAAAATCTACAACACAAACATGCACAACACAAAACGGTGGCTGGCCAACTTCCTAGCAGGCAGATGTGCACACGTATCTTTTGCCGGTCAGTCATCTAAAATCAGAAACTTTCCAAACGGAGTCCCACAAGGATCCGTCCTATCGCCCGCACTCTTCAATCTGTACATGCACGATATAACTACACCCAATACGCCCCAAATAAACTTAGCCTCCTATGCAGATGACATAACACTCACATGCACACACCATGACCCAAAAAGAGCAACAGATCTCCTTCAACCCTATCTCAACACACTACATGGCTGGTGCACTACAAACAGACTTAATCTAGCCCCAGCCAAATCCACCGCAACCCTGCTCACAAGTTGGACAGGAGAACACGAATACATCCCTCAACTCACCATAAACAACACACCCCTAACACATACACACACACCCAAAATCCTAGGAGTAACATATGATACTCATATGACATTCAAACAGCACACCACAAACATTAAAAAGAAACTGACACCCAGACTTAACGCCCTCAGGTCACTTGCTCACACAAAATTTGGACACAACAAAGAAACTACCACCACAGTATATAAACAATACATAAGATCAGTGATGGAATACGCAAGCCCAGCCTGGGCTTCTAACTTAGCTGAAACACATCATAAGACCTTACAGACTATTCAAAACAAAGCCCTGAAGATCATTACAGGCTGCACAGCTACTGTACCCACAGATCACCTACATCAAGAAACCAAAATCCTCAAAGTCAAAGACCATCTGGACATGAGAGGCACTCAATTCCTGGCAGCAGCCTCCACGAACCAAGACCACCCACTAAACTACATGGCAACACACCCACAGACACCAAGAAATATCAAAACAACACCCAGCACACGGTATCACACACAATTATTGTCCTCTCTCCCTCCCTGCCCACCCCGAACCAACTTCCAGAAGCACATCCATACTCATATCTCTCACCGATCCATCCACTCACTCACAGACAACACACAGCTGCATGCACGACCTCCCGAAATCCATCCTTCCGAATCCTCCCTTCCTCGCGAGGACAGAGTCCACCTGGCCAGGCTGAGATGCGGACACCATCCAGCTCTCCTGAGCTATCAGAAGAGACTGGATGACTCCGTTGTCGACGCCTGCCCGGGATGTAACACAGCACCCCATACCATTAAACACATCATAGAAGACTGCATTTCACACAACCACTTACGCCAACAACACAATCTACACTCAATGAGAGCTCTGTGGGAAAGCCCGATCGTGGCCATGGCCTTTCTCAGGGACTCGGGGCTGTTCGGCCAGGCAGCTTAGGGAACAACAACAACAACAACAACCAACATAACGTAAGTGTTTACACCGAACACACTTAACACACACTTATATAATCTGACTGACAGTCACAAACCCATTATAATACTTCACCCTGTCTTCCCCCAGCTGCAAGTTCACCTTCCCCAACTCCAAATGAGACTGATTTGAATGCCCACTACTCGGGTCTTATATACTAAACAATGATGGTGTAGGAACGAATCAGGAGGCGAGTGATGGTGCACGCCCCTATCATAGCTCCTCGAGTTGCATAGCAGGTGCGTCGTCCAATGGGGGCTCCTGGCGTCGATCATACGTCATAGCGTCGGGTCATCGAAGTAGTTTGCAGGGTCCCCTATGGCGCACGCAGGTGTGAAGGCTTGTTTGCTCGTATGCGGGCGAGCTGGTTTCCCACTCGCTGGTTCGCTCGCTAGTCTGCTTCGCCGCTTGGGTAGGTAGTTTGACACTCCTTCAACTCTAATTCTAACTCTTAAATTAACATACAGGGCTCCGTATGTCAGAACATGTATGTGTAGGTTATCTGTGTTAGTCCCAGTAATATCTATGAAGTACTTCTAGTATTAAAGGAACTTAGCTGTGATGATAAGAGTGTAGGTTAGGTGATGGACATGTCGGTAGGTGTAGTTCAGTGAAGTTCTGTTGTAATGTGGCAGCAACTGGTGGTTGTTGTGTACGGGACGAAGTCTCTGTGTGAAGTGTACTGAGATATCCTTTTATCGTAACAATATTAATATATTTAAGGGTTCTATATTGTCTCCCGTGATTAAATAATAAGGGAAAATAAACTAAGATATAATTGGTGCAACCACAGTAATATTTATCCACAAAGATAAATAAAGTAATGTGTATAAACAAAAAGGAACCAGCTGTCGTGAACCCGGGAAATTCAAACTACGGTATATACACCAGATAGGATTCACGACACTAGGTCTGTTTCTGAAGAAATCAAAATCATCACACTGACTTTCGCAGAATTGATTAGAACATCACGATAAAAGTCCTGTTATAAAACTATTGGTATTACATTAATTTACCTACGACTGAATGATATCATGAAGAAACTTGTAATTTTTATAAGTTTGAAGAGGCGGTTATATAAAAGAAAACGGCACATTGAACTGTCAGGATCGATTTTATATAATTTTCTTATAATTAATATCACATGCAGTTTGGTGGGGTAAGTCTTCTCTAGCTCAAATATCCAAATTATAGTTGCAGGTGTCTTATTTAACGCTACATTGCCCCGGAGGTTGGTCAGACTACTTACTGTGTGGCATATTGGTTGCGTATACGCTTCACTACAGATAGGACAGGTTAGGACGATACGAATGGGCAAGTCTCCTAACAATTGGTGCCTTTGTTCACCTAACAGTATATAAGAACAGTCACTTACACATTCATTAACTCCCATAAAAAAGAGAGAGAGAGAGAGAGAGAGAGAGAGAGAGAGAGAGAGAGAGAGAGAGAGAGAGAGAATCACTCGTTTGATCTTTTCCCTCCGTTTGTTTGTCGGTTTGTTTGTTTGACTCTAAACACGATAAAAACAAAAAACAGCCAGCATAGGCGGAGGTATGCTCTCTACCAAGTGCCGCTCTAGTTTACTTATATATCATGTAAGCCTATATCCTATATCTAACCTTGTCTTTGTAAAAACCTTGTCTATTTAAACCAAGTAGGCTTATTGTATACAATCATGTTCTCCGAAGTAAGGTAATCATAGGATAGATTTAGGAAAGAATAGTTAGGGAAGACTTAGTAGAACTGTTAACACATAATATATAATCTGCCCGCCACGTTTTAAACACAAAGCATTATACGAAGAAACGCATTATACGGATATAGGAAATGGACATAGTGATAATAGGTAATATTAAATAAATACATTAATAATATACGTGAGAATGGAAGTGAATTACAAAATATTAACAACATTTGGTAGAAACTCTTGTAACACATAAATAAACATAACAAATAAAATAAAACAAATACACTAACATATAATGTAGGAGTGTAGGTGTTATTAGATAACGTGTGGGGAGATTGTAGGCACCAATCGATCAGGGCTAGACCCAGGTGAGGTTATAGGCATGTGATAAAGAGTCGCTGGAACTCCTGTTTCATTTGCTTGGCCTCTCTTACTGATTTTCTTTGTGCCTCATTTACACTGAGAGCAATCCAGCTAGCTCTCACAAACACCTCCTCCTCCTATCCACTTCACTACACTAAACATGCACACCACACTTCATTCCTCCACACCAAAACAAAATAAAAAATAAAAAATATGAATTCTAGCCCAGCCTCGGAGTCCCCAGGGGGAGGGACCATAAATGCCCCCACACCCGACCGACCATCCCCTGACGACCCCACACAATTACCTGGACCTCGGCCTATTACTCTTTATATTAATTTCTGCAACATTCGTGGACTTTCCTCTAACTTTCACTCTGTTGAGCACCATCTCTCCTCCTACAAACCTGATCTTCTCTTCCTCACCGAAACTCAGGTGTCTGTAGCAACATCCAGTAGCCCCTTCTCTGTATCCTCCTACTTTCTCTATCCTAGTTTCAAAGCCAAAGGCGGATGTTGTGCATATGTGCACAACAAACTCACTTGCTCTCGTGTTCCCGATTTCGACTCCTCTGAATTCTCAACTTTATGGCTCAAACTTTCCTGTCATTCTCTTACTAAATATTTCTGTGCTGTCTATCTTTCCCCTAACTCTACCAACTTTCCCAAATTCTTTGACTATCTAAACTCTACAGTGGAACACATTCTATCCATTTCTCCTTTCTCAGAAATCTCCATCTTAGGAGATTTCAACGTTCACCACCGCCAATGGCTCTCCTCTCACACTACTGATCCACCTGGTGTACAAGCCTACGTCTTTTCTATCCTAAATGACCTAGAGCAGTTAGTTCAGCAACCCACCCGTATCCCGGATCGCATCGGAGATCGGCCCAACATTCTTGACCTGTTTCTAACTTCTAACCCTTCTTCTTATACTGTCGATCTTTTCTCTCCTTTGGCGTCCTCCGACCATAAACTTATCTCTGTCACCTGTCCTATCTCTCCAGTATGGAGATCCTCCATATCCTCCGATCCTCCTAGCCAGCGGCGCTTGTGGCACTTTGGCGCTGCCGACTGGGAGTCTCTTCGGCAGTACTTCTTTGATTTCCCATGGAATGATTTCTGCTTCCGTGGCCGAGGACCCTCGGAGAGTGCTGAACGCATTACCGAGGTAATCCTATCGGGCATGGAAGCATACATTCCATTCTCTTTCTCTCAGACTAATGCTAACAAATCTTGGTTTACTCACACCTGTTCTACTGCTGTCCGCAATAAGGAGGAAGCATTCAAATGGTACCGACGCCTTAAAACTCAAGACTCTCATTCTTCATATGTTTCTGCCCGGAATCAAGCCAAATCTGTTCTTCGACTTGCCAAACACTCTTTCATCAATAATAAATGCACTCTAGCTCTTCCCAAGCTTTCTGGCATCTAGCCAAAAACCTCTCCAACAATTTCTCTTCCTCGTCTTTCCCTCCCCTTTCCCACTCTGATGGCACAACCATCACTTCTTCCTCTGACAAAGCTAAACTCTTCGCTCAAACTTTTGCTAGAAACTCCACCTTGGATGATTCCGGTGCTATTCCTCCCTCTCCACCCTCCTCTCTCTTACTTATGCCTAATATCCTAATATCTTCAAAAGATGTACTTTCTACCCTCTCTGGGCTTAACACTAATAAGGCGTACGGTCCGGACGGTGTTCCTCCTGTTGTTCTCAAAAACTGTGCTTCCGTGCTGACTCCCTGCCTAGGCAAACTCTTTCGTCTCTGTCTATCCTCTAACATCTTCCCTTCATGCTGGAAGTTTGCTCACATTCAACCTGTCCCAAAGAAGGGTGACCGCTCTCAACCCTCCAACTATCGTCCAATTGCTCTCATTTCTTGTCTTTCTAAAGTTTTTGAAACTATTCTTGCTTCCAAATTTCTTAAGCATTTCTCTTCTCATAATCTACTCTCAGATCGCCAGTATGGCTTCCTTAACCCTTGTCTAGCGGGGTGTTTTGGGCTCATTTGGGCATATTCAGGCCCTCCTGCATGACAAAAAAATTATTTAGCAAAAAAATAAGCACTAAAAGCTTCAAAATGAGACCAGAACGAGCTACGTAGCACTCGTGGTTCTCTTGCAGTGATGCCACGAACATGGGAGTTTAGCATATATCGGTATATTTTTCCCAGCTATGCTCACTACTGGCTACACTGCCGGCCTCTCGAGAACACAGGGAACATGAGTTAATGGGCGGCGGTAAGCCCTGGGAGTCGGCTGTCTGGCCCGCTGCGCTCCCGGCCATTTGCACTTGATTTTAACCCTTTAAAAGCCTTAATAATGCTCCTAACTTGCTGCAAATTGGTGCACGACTTAAGTCGAGCGCGGCCAATAAGAGGTTAAGGGTCGCTCTACTGGTGATCTTCTTTCATATCTTACTAACTCTTGGTCATCCTCCTTTCGGGACTTCGGTGAGACTTTTTCTATTGCACTAGACATATCGAAAGCGTTCATAGAGTCTGGCATAAATCTTTAATTTCTAAACTACCCTCCTTCGGTTTCTATCCCTCCATCTGTGCCTTTGTCTCTAATTTCCTTTCCGGCCGTTCCATAGCCGCGGTTGTGGACGGCCATTGTTCACTTCCTCACCCTATAAACTCCGTTGTTCCTCAGGGCTCTGTCCTATCTCCTATTCTCTTTCTAATTTTTATAAATGATCTCCTTAACTGTACCTTAATTCCCATCCATTCATACGCAGACGACTCAACCTTACACTACTCCATTACTTTTTCAGAACGCCCCAGCCAGCAATCCCTCAACGACAAACGTATTGAAGCCATACAACTCTTAAATTCTGATCTAAATACTATTTCCAATTACAGAGAAAACCTTGTTAACTTTAATGCTTCCAAAACCCAATTTCTCCATCTATCTACCCGACAGGATCTCCCAGCGGACTATCCCTTATCCCTCAACAATACCAAAATCATCCCTTTATCTTCTCTCAATATTCTTGGTGTCTCTTTTTCTTCTGCTCTCATTTGGAAGGACCATATTACCAGTCTTGCTAAGGCAGCCTCCCAGAAGCTGGGTGTGCTCAACCGCCTTATGGGGTTCTTTTCCCCTGCACAGCTTCTTGCTCTGTACAGGGGCATAGTGCGCCCTTGTATTGAGTATTGTTCACATGTGTGGGGAGGTTCCTCTCACACTGCTCTCCTAGACAAGGTTGAAAGGAAGGCCTTTCGTATCATTAACTCCCGTCCACTTACCAACTCTCTGCAATCTCTCTCTCTCCGCCGCAATGTTGCATCTCTCTCGCTATTCTATCGCTACTATAATAATCAGTGTTCCTCAGAGCTATCCCAGTGCATACCACCTCCTTTACGTAGGGCACGTGGTACCCGTCTTGTAACTCAATCCCACCCCTACTCTGTGCAACTCTCCAACCCAAGAGTGAAACGTTACTCTCAAACTTTCTTCTACTCAACAGCTGAGCTCTGGAACTCTCTCCCAGAATCAGTTTTTCCCGCTTCCTATGACTTAAATTGCTTCAAACTCCGTGTGTCCAGGCATTTTGGCTCGAACGTCCCTTGATTTTGGCCCTGTCACTCTTTCAACTATGGGGGAGGCACTCGCTATAGGCAGTTATGCCTTTTGCCTCCCTCAATCACATAGAAAACAAAAATTGTTTTGGTAGAGATAGGGAGATGGGTATCACATATGTGCGTATTTTATTGGTAATATGAGAGAGAGCGTGAGGTGTGTGGAATTTTAGTTTAGGGAAAGAAAGTGGGGGCAAGGTAACTACCGTACTACCCTGCTTCTACACCCTCCTACTCTGCCCTCTCTAACACCCCCCTTACCTTCCTCTTCCTCTGGCTGGCATCCAGTGAAAACAATACATTTTAGTAGACGCGTTCACGTGGGGGTCCATGAATTTTTATGAGTGACTGTACATATTTAATTCAACAAATATTACACTCGCTAGTTCATACACAAACACATAAGTATATAGATCTAATGTATATACTGTATGTTTCATAATACCATTACATCTTCTCACTGTAGTAATACAATAGTTGAATACTTAATGACGTTATACTGTATATTAAGGAATTCCACACTGATAAATACTGACTTCCCTAGCGGGATAACTACATTAAATCACTAGATCACGGTCAATAGCTGATTGACACACTGAGACATAACGTAGCTCTTCTTTCCATTTCAACGAAATTCATACTAGGCTATGTATTAATTGTGACTGTTATTGACGGGGGAGAACACTGTGATTTATAATGACTTCGAAATTAATAGGGTAAATAATGTTAAGAAACAGACAAGATATACAATGACTCGAGTATTCTCTATATATTACATATTGATCAGCTATAGCTGTGACAATGAAACTATTAACAAGGGTCGATGGCTCTTATACTTATATTTACATATATCATGGTTAAGGGGTGTATGTGAACACATGGACTTTCGGATCAGGCAATACCGGGGGTATCTTATAGCAACGATTGTGGTGACTCTCCACATGAAATCATAATTGTTAATCACATACTCAGGTATACAAGATTAGGCCTACTCTTAGCTTCTTGACAATCTGTATTCTCTCAACGAGTGCTCCCTATTTTGACTTAATTCTTTGTTTTATCTCTGTATAGCAACAGAAGTATTACTCATATACTTAGTGCAATGCAATATATACAAACTCTGAAAGAATGAACAGGGAATATCTTATATACTCCTCTTCACTCATGACCTAGACACTAGCAACTCCCAGAATTCCTGCCAAAGTAAGGTTACTGGCAAACTGATAATATCCCTGTTGGAAGACATGCAATGCTTGTTCTTCTAAATTCAGGTTGGGTACGTGAGTCGTCAAAGGGGCATGCTAGGTCACTGACTCTGTAAGCTTTCTCCTGAGATGAGAGGTGGGTACTTCTGGTTGCGGGTGGGTCTCGTTAAAGGCAACTAAAAGGGGCAAGGGGGAACTCATTAACTCCCAACGAGTGTGGGGGGGGGGGGGTCACCGTAGTGCCTGGCGGGTATATTTACCGAAAATTAATTTAATCCATGCTCTTTTTCATGCATAAGCAAGAGCCAGAACGTAATACAATTATATATCCGTGAACGGGCGATAATAGAGCTTTCAATAACACCTGAATCATCCTTGTACAACCTCGGGTTATCTTGGAATGAAAGTCGAAAATACCCATAAAATGAGATATCTTTGCCTGTTTTATCTTTGTTGAAAGGTGTAAGGAGGCGAGGGGATGAGATACAATAATCCCCAGTGCCGGCCACGAAGCTGTGGCGAGTGGTCCAAGGCTGCCTATCGTCTCCCCAATGCTCGGTCTCTCTCTCATCGCTCATAATGGCATCCAATTGGCAACCGTCATATGACGGGTGCCACAGGGGTGGACAATATTATCTCTCCCGTCATATGACGGTCGCCGCGAGTTGAGGGTTGGTTATGAATTTTAGGGAGGCAGTAGGGTCTTCACTCGATACTTATCTTATACTCAATTTCTATACTCATTACAAGGGAACAAGGGGGGTTACCTGAGTTATAGTCGTCAGGGCCTCAGGGGAGACCTTCTCAACTTACAATCAAGAACACAAACAATGGAGGTATTACGAACTGGGCATGCAATTCTAGGTTTGGTACTCACTTGGGCTGATTCAATGCAATCCTCATAGCCAGTGACGTTATCATCTTGCTCGTACAATGGGGGCCTCGTTGCTCCTGGTGGATGTCATCTCGAAGGGCGTTGTATATTCTTGGGCCGGCCACAGTCTAGGCCGACACCTGCTTCCCTCAGGTTGCACAGCATAGGGTCCTGCCATTCTCCAGTGTTACGTCTGCTTGCCTCAGACTATGTCCTCTCACTCTGAGGGTTTGAGTTGCTTGTGTCAACTTTTGCAGAACATGTTTGCACGGACAGAGCCTCTCCAAGACCTAGAGGTTATAATTTTCTCTCAGAGTACGGGTCTCGTCTTCTTCTTGCCACTCTCATAGGGCAGTGGTCAGAATCACCTTCCAGTGTTCTTTCAATTGTAACTAATAAGAATAAGGGAATGGGGTTTTCAATCTCCTTTTGTTCCCTAACTCTTCAGACAGGCTAGGGTCGGTAGTAGTGATGGAAGTTTGTACTACTTGGAAAGCTGCTTCAGGCTCAGTGCCAGGGGTGGGAAACTGGGGACTTGGTGGCAAGGTGCTGTAGGTGCAGGGTACATACTGAATCTTCTTGGGAGGTTCTAGGCCTCTTCCTATGTCCATGCGAGACTCATTTTGTCCTGTGACGTTGGAACCTAGGCTCATGGGCTAGCTAGGTAGACTCAGTAACTATTGCGGGCAGTAGGATAGACATCAAAGGGACCGGCCGAAAGTGATGGGGTGCTTGCTGGGTCAACTGGGTAGGTTGCCAAGGATGTCTGTGTTCATTGCACAGCTTCTTTTGAGGGTGTAGGGGTGGGTTCTGAAGAGTTCCTGGTGAAGGGTTGTTGTTGTTGATGTTGCTGTTCCCCAGGCTGTCTGTCCGAGCAGCCCCAAGGTCCCGAGCAAGGCCAAGGCCATAACCGAGCACCCCCACAGAACCCTCCCTGTTTACCATTATTAAATCCCAGGTGACCGAAGCCACTCCAAGGCGAGGAGCTGAGGAGGGTGCGGAAATGCCCAGGAAACCAAAGCCCCACCCAAGGCCCTGTGCCCCTAAGCAATATGAATGGAAAGTTGAGGGGCAAAGGAAAAATGTGACGCTTTGGCTCCCAGTCTGCCAACCTCTAGGTTGGCAGTAGGGAGTTCAATCCATGGAAGAGACGCCATCACTTGAGATCTAGAAAATATATAAGTAAATGGAACAGTCAGAGTAAGCTATGGATATGGCAGAGAACGCTCAGCTCTCACTCTGATAGACCAGCCCATCACCACTGATTGGTAGAGGGTTGGTTGTAATGCCCTGACTTTGGGTGCCTCCATGAAGGGAGGTGGCATCGTGGGTGGTGTGACAAGGATTGGAGTTGCATAATATTGGTTGTCCTTATCCCCAACAGTGACGATGGATCAAGGTCCTCAGCTCCTCTAATTCAAGGCATTTGGCTACCTGAGGTGACTTTTGAGGTGGCTGTAACAAGCAATAGATGTGTCTGTCAAGATTGTTCATTCTCAGAAGGTCTGCACAGTTTTCTTTTTCTTGGCCTCTTATTATTCGCAATTGCTATCCACCTGGCTGGCTTCACCAATGAGTATCCTAGGTGCCTGAAGTAGGGCTTTTACAGGAGGAAGAGGGGAGTACTAAAAGGGCAGCTGAGGAGGGGGATTTTGCTGCAGGTGAGCTTCAGTCGAATTGTACTGGATTGTTAATATTTTATTTTTTGTTCCTAAGGTAGGGGGAGAAAAGAGAGGTACCACAGAGTGGGTGGGGGAAGATAAAGTAGGAAAGAAACAGTACAGTAGGAGAAAAAGTTAGTGGGCTGTCCACCTTGCTGTTTTTATTTATTCAACTTCTTAATTATTAGAGCAAGTTACAAAGTTTCTGAAGGCAGGAATTGACTAACAAATGTATTTTAATTTGATTGAGACTAAAATTTAAGATGTAATTGAAATTTGTGAGCACTTATTTCTGAATGAATGGAATACATTGTTGACCTATTTTGTAATTGTTAAATTTTGGTCTAACTTACATATTAGTAAACTAAAACAAAAGTTATCTATCTTTACCTATGGTCTTTTTAGATAACAATATCTTCGGATTCAAATTTAGCTTTCAGTGTATTTTTCCCTTCATCTGAGAGAGACCAATCTATATCGTCGAATTCGTGCTACTATAGTGTTGCCTAATCCAGTCAGGTGATTTTGAAAAAAGATAGCTGGATGCAATTCAATTCAATTCAAATGAATATAGAAAAGGTTGGTGAGGGTGAAAGAAGGGAAGTTTGTATTGGTTAAGTAGGAGAGACAGTGGTAAAAGTGAGAGCAAATAGAGTGTCGGGGCTTGACCCAACGTGCGTGAGTTGAGTATTGGGCTGGATCAGTATGGCTTGCCAAGAAGGGGGCTGGGAGGCTGCAAGATGAAGGCAGGAGATGGTGGTGTTGATGGTGGTGGTGAAGAAGTCGATGGTGTTAATGTTGGTGTTTAACGAATTCTTCCATGTTGAAGGTCTTTCTCGATCTTTTTGGTTTTTTCATGGAGCTCCTGATCTTGAACAGCTGACTTTGGAAGATCCTTAGACCTTCTACTTGCTCAGGTGTAAAAGATGAATCAGGGGTTGCTTCGGTGTCCCCCAATTTGTTAGTAGTCTTGGCAAATCCAACGTCAAGGCTATTAACCTAATTGCAATGACGACTTGTCTATTTTGACTGCTATGTCGTCATTCCAACCGCGGTTAAAAAGAAAACGTCTAGAGTCTACTCCTTATCTTGCTCTAGGAGACGTTGTACATTAACCAAAACTACCACCGAAGGTGAAAAAAGCATAGAAGAGAAGAAAAAGGGGTTTACCTTAGTTACCGCTTAAGGCCCATCCCGTGTTCCGTCATGTGCAGATCCCTGTCGAACGTGCGCATGAGCGACCCTCTCTTGTCATCATTTTTTCACGCGCTCCATTGAATGAAGTCGCTTTTGTTGTGCTCCTTTAATTCACCCTGTTTAGGTTCGTTTCGGCTTATCTGGCCTTCTTTTTGTTAGACAGATGTTACGTGATCTAGGGCACACGTAAATGGGCTCCTAAGTGTGTTTAATGGAGACGCGTGTGGAAATAGCTACCGAAGGTACGGGGGCGCCTGGCGTTCCTCGTGTGTGTTTTTCATTCCTTTCTCTTTTCATATTCTTTTTTCCTGTTAGTCTGGGCATAGTTTAGCTTTTAGCTTATTTTAGCCTAGCTTGTTTCTCATTCAGGAATTGCTATGCCCCTATGAGTTTTCATATTTTCATAGCCTAGGTGTACGTACAGTTGGTTCACGATCTGAGATTTCGTGGTGGCGGTGCTGTTTGTAGGGTTTGTGTCGGCCGCATTATTAGCGTTATTCCCGAGTCCCCCCTTTCGAGCCTTCACTGTGTCTCAAGGGCCTGGGCGCTTGGTGGTTCGTGATATCCTGGGGTACCCCACGGGGGCCCCTCCCTCACACCACAGGGTTTTTCGCCCCTGACACATTCTCTCCTCACGGCTAGGCCACCCTTTTTCTCGCCAGTTTCATTTACTGGTTTTTGTGTTCCCTTACTGTTTTCACCTCCATCCTTTCATACCCTTTTGCCCAATCCTGGGGTACCCTACGGGGGCCCCTGTTTGTGCCAAACCACCCTTCCTGCCACTTCTCCTCATGGGCTTTGCTCTATCTCTGTGGGTTGGGTGGTTCCTAGGGGATGTGCCTCCTCTCCCCTGGTGTGTCTTCCTTGCCTCTCCCTTGACCGGTTGAGTCAGGATATTATCAAGGAAGACACTGCTCAGCTTGATGGCCATCGTCGCTTGGAGTTCATAAGGAGATGACGCTTTTTTCTGGGCCTCTTTTGGTATTCCCTAGACGCTCCTCTCGCTTTTTCGGCGCCGGACCATCTCGGCCGGTCCCTCAAATTTGCGGGGTGCTCGATTCGGTCCTCTGGGACATTTCGGTTCCCCGCAAATTTGCGGAGATCGTTGGGGGTCCCGCGAAATTGCAGGAGGGTGGTGTCGGTACGGTTATGCCTCCATTGGCCCGCAAATTTGCGGTAATAGTTGGCTTTCACTATTGACTTTTGTTATGTCATCTTGTTGCCTGATACTATATTGGTGTATGCACTTTACTGGTGTTATAGGCCCTGCATGTAAGATGTTGAGTGGTGGTTAACACTTTCTCCATCTTTGCAGGTTCTGCTAGTGCTCTTCCGCCTCGGCCGCCCTCCTCACCTACCTTTGTGCTCCCAGTTTAGGGTGAGTACGGTTACCTGTTTGCATGTGTGTTCCTGTTTCCCCATGCTCCTTCCCTGGTTCTTCTTGGACATTCTCTCCACTTACTCCTTCGACGTGCTGATTATGGTGTGTGTTCTTCTAGTGCAGGTAGGCTGCCTTGCTTTCGCCTTGGTTGTCGCTCCCCGTGCTTGGAGAGCCACAAGTCCTGCTTGCGCCACTCGCTCTGTGTGTCCTCTACGGCCTACCTCCCTGCTCTGTGTGGCACGTGTCTGGCCCTGGTGGTTGTGCTGCTCCATGGCCCTGGTTCCTCGGCGGCGGCTGTGGCCTCCTGCTTCCCTTCCGTCGGTGTGGACGATGGTCTCCCGCCACATTAGGACTGTGGGCCACCGTTCCCCGGCCTTTGTTGCCGACTGGATCCGCGTCGCCCTGGGTATCCCTGACCCGACTGACGGCCATTTACCTGGCCCTCTCCCTGCTCGGGCCCTCTCCCCTGGGTCCCGCAGCCGGTCGTCCCATCGTCGGGGGGTTCCCCGGCTCCGTCCACGCTCTCGCTCGCCTCGTCGTCCTCCTGATCGCCTTGACGACGCCCATCGCCCTCGTCATGGTTCTCGCCCTGACGCCGGGGTTAGCGGCTCTGCCCCTGTGCGCCCTCCCCTGGCCTCTACGGATAGGGGCTCTACTCCCTTCCGCCCGCTTCCCCAGCCCAGACGACTTCCTCTTCCGTTGTCCTCTCCGCGCGCGGTTGTTCATGCTGTAGCTGGCCCTCTGCTCCCTCCTCCTACACTGTCCAGGAGAGTCCGCCTGGATGTCGTTGCTTCTCCTACTTCACCTGCTTCAGTGCCTATTCTTCCTTCACGGTCTCGTCCCACGGTGGTGGTCCCTCCCTCCTCCGCCTCGGTGTCGGGCCGCCCTGTTATCTCAGCCCCGGGGATCCTTGCTCTGTTTCCCCCGCGGCTCCTGGCCTCCTTTCACCCGGCCAGCCTTCCCACTCCCGTCGTCCTGCTCCTCCTCATTCTTCTCTTCCTGACCTTCACTTACCGTCTCGCCAGGGGGGTACCCCTCCTCTTGCCTCGGTGGGGTTTCGCGAGGTTTCGGGGTCCCCTTTCTCAGGAGCTGATGTGTCGCTGGAAGAGGGGAATGGTGCTGTTTCCCCCTCGGCCGTTCGTGATCGGGGACGAGTCCCTCAACGGCGACACAACCGTCGTCGCTCGCCTTCCTTGGGCCGCGACGCTGCTGGTTCGTGTCGTGGGTCTCGCTCCCGCTCACGCTCGCCCCTGCGGGCCGACCAATCTGGGGGGGGGGGGGGGGGGGGTAGCCTCTCTCGGATCAATTGTCGGCTATGCAGGGCTGGGTTGTGTCACGCTTCGACGGGCGCTTGGAGTCGATGGAAGACTCCCTCTTCTCGCCCTTCTTGGCGGTGCCTCACCCTCAGCACCTCACCCTACCTACCCCTGCTACGGTCCCCCTCCCTTCTGCAGGCCTACGCTCTGGTCAGACTTCAGCCGCCCTGACATCCTTCCGGCTGTTCAGTCCCTGGCTGTGTTGACGGGTCTGTCCTCCTATGGGACAGGTTTGTGCGACGCCGGTACGCCTGGCTTAGCCATCATGCTCGGTCACCCTCTCCCATTGGAGGCCTGGTTTGCTGAGGCCTTCGACTTCACACACCGATCCGTCGACGGCTCTCCTTCCGTCCCTCCCCCGGAGTCGTCCCTGCTTTTGCCTCCTCTTGTGTCTGTCGGCGGGTTGGACGGCGCGTTCTGGTCCTGGATGAGCACGCCCGTTCTTGAACTTTGTTCTATTGCTACCCCGTTCTTCTCTCACCCGGATCAGCCCTCTGTCGCCAAGGTTTTTCCCTTGCGACGGAGGGTGACGGACTTATTGTCTTGTCTTTAGGTTCCCTCCAGACGTCTGTTCACCACCTGCGGCTTTTCGAGGCGTCTGCGCCAGGCGATCTTCGCGAGGGTTTGGACCGCGTTCAGCGGGTCCACCTTCGGCTCGCGGTGTCTTTGGTTCCCGGGCTGAAGGCGGTTTTGTGCGCGGCAACTCGGCACCGCACGACGGTACGGTCTTCGTTCTGCCGGCCGGCCCCCTTGGTTATTTGTCAGGGTTTGTTGTACTCTGCGCTATATACGTCGGGGTTTTTTAAGCAGGATGCTTGGGAATGCTACGCTTCTCTGTCGGCGGCCCCTGCTTCCGACACGCGACGCCGCGCTGTGTCGTTACGGCCCCTGCTTACGTCACGCACCGACGCGCTGTGCCGCGCGCGGGGTCTTCTCAGTCCCGTCCTTCTGCCGGTCCTCTTCGGGGTGCTGCTGCAAGTGCTGCCGCCTTGCACGGGCGCAGGACTGGGACGTTGCTGGCCTGTGCGTCGGTTCCGCCTCGCACTTCTGTTCTTGCCCCTTTCATCCCCTCTGTGTCGGGGCTGGCCGGCCTTCCGCTTCCGGCCGCCCTTCGAAGGGGTCAGCCCCGCGCCGGCCTGGGGTTGGGGTGGCCCGCCCTTTTCGACGAGGTTGGGGGGGGGGCAGGGGGAGAGGAGGTCAACGTGGCGCTCATGCCCGCACGGCCCGTACCGGGGGTACCTCCACGTCAACACAATGTGTAGTTCTCTGGGTCGGCCTCCTTGTTCTCCTTCTCGCCTGGGCGTACCGGGTCGCTCCCCTCCTCTCGGGTGCTCCCTCGGGTTGTTTTCGCCCTTGCGCCCCTCGGTAGCCGCGAGGGACGTTGGGGGCGGCGGGTTGCGCGGAGGGGTCTCACCTGGAGGTGGACGTCCAGACCCCCACTCCGCTCTTGTCACCGACGCCGGCCCATCTCTTCAGAGGTGGCCCACGTGTTCCCTTCCATGCCCGAGCTGGGTGGCGTCGAGGGAGTTGACCGCCGGTCACCCGGTTTTCCTCTCCCGTGTCTTTCTGGTACCGCCGACGAACTGCGACTCGATGCGACCGGTGGTGGATCTGTCGGCCCTCAACAGGCACATCGTGCACACCCGGTTTCGGATGCTGCCGGTACCCCTGGTACGCCTGGCCCTGTGCCCTCTGTCGTGGGTAGTGTCGCTGGCCCTCCAGGATGCGTCTTGGCTCGTTCCAGCGCTTCTTGGCCGTTCGGACTTCCGATCGTGTGTTCCTGTTCGACGGCCTTCCCTTCGGTCTCCGCATCGCGCCGCAGATCTTCTCCGCACTGGTGGGGCAGGCTCTGGGTCTCTCCTCAGGAGCGGGCTCCAGATCTTGTTTTCCTTGGCCGATTGGTTGGTAGTTTCCGACGCCCTAGGACTGTGCATTGGCGACGCCCTCACCGTCGTTCGCAACATCGCACGGTTAGGGTTCCCCTTCGATGTTCCCAAGTCGCGCTTGACCCCGTCGCGTGTCGTGCCAGGGGTCGGTCTCGCATGGGTTTTGTCCGGCGCTACGGTGCCCCGGGGTCTGCCGGCCGCGGTGCACCTTCGGTGGACGGTCTTCGCCGTGTTGCACTCGGTCTCCCTCCCGGGGTGGCTCTGGGACTCGTTCGTGGGTTCGCTGCATTGGGCCGCTCTGCCCCTTCCCTTCGGGAGCCTCTGGCTACGCCGCCTCCTCCTCCTGGGCACCGCGGTGTTTCCGTTGCCCCTATGGATCGGCTCCTGCCGCTCCCGCGTACCGTTCGCCGACGCTTCGGTCGCTGGGTTGCTCGGGGCTCGCTCTCTGCGGCTGTGCCCTGGACCGCCCCCCCCCCCCGCCGACGGTCTGGGTAACCCCAGATACGTCGAGCGAGGTTGGGTGAGGTTCCCAATCGAACCTGGGACGTCCACTTCCCGGCAGATGGGTGGGTCTCCCTCCTCTTACCCGTCTATGCCCTCGGATTGTTGGTTCCTTTGTTCTTCCTGCGGGACCACGCGCTGGCCCTTCGGGGTAAGTCGGTGGCCTTCGGGTTGGACAAGACAAGCTGTCCCCTGTTTCCTTATGCGGGGTCCTCCAGGTCGTTGACTCTATTGGGGGTCTCGGTGGAGTTGTTCTTCCTCGCGGACCGACACCCCTTCTCCTTGCATGCCTCCTCCCTGCCCGGGCCTGCCACCCTTTGGGCGGCCGCCCTGTCGAGAGGGCAGGGCGTTCTTGTAGAATGGGCGATGAAACGGACTGTGTTCGCCGACCTCGCGGCTTCCTGAGGTGTTCCGGAGGTCGCCTTGTTCGCATCGGGGGTGCCGCGCCAGTTGCCTCTGGACCTCTCCCTCCGGCCTCGCGCTCCGGGGGGGTCCGGACGCTTTCATGGTCGCCTGGTACGGGTGGCGGTCGATATTCATCTTTCCGCCCCCAGACGCGCTGTTGATGTGCCCAGTCCTCGCGGAGCTGCGGCTGTACCTCGGCTGCGTCTGGCTCCTCGCGCCTCTGTGGCCGGCACGGACTTGGTCCGCCCGGTTGCCGCGGTGGTGCCCGAGTCCGGTCCCTCTACCTGTCTCCGGCTTCCACTTGGGCTAGGTTGGGGCCCTGCGGACCTCTTTGGCCTTCGCATCGTGCTTGTTCATGAGGCACGGTGGCTCCCGGTTCCCGGCCGGGCCCTGACTGACTTCCTGCAGCGTTCCAGGCCGTCTTCTCCTTGGGGGACTTACGGGTCCCGCTGGAGGTCTTTTACTAGGTGGCTACAGGCCACTCGCCTGCCACTTGGCTCTCCTTCCCTCGTCCTACGCTCCTTGTTTCACCTCTTCCGTACACGTCGCTTTCCAATCGACGCTATACGTACCCACTTGTCTGCCGTCCGGGGGGTTCTTTGGGTCCGCCGCTGGGCTGGTCGTTCCGCCACGGGAGCTGGATTCCTTCCTGACGGCTGCCTTCCGGGATCGACCGCCTCCGCGCCAGGTCCCTCCGCAGTGGGATCTGGGGCGGGCTCTGGTCCTTCTGGCTTCCCCCACGTATACAAGGGCCGCTACGCCGGTTCCGTTGCTCGGGCGTCCACTCTTCCTTGTCGCTCTGGCCACTGGGGATCGGGTGTCTGCACTAGCGGCATTGTCACGGCCCCGGGACTGCGTGCGATTCTCCCCGTCCTTGCATGGCGTCTCGTTCGCCTCCTCCCCTCCTTTTGTTACCACGCATGGGAGGGAGGCCCCCGTTTTCCAGCCTTTCGCCGTCCAGGCTTTACGGCGTGGGCATCCTCGCCATGTGTTGTGCCCGGTGTCAGCCTTGCACTCCTCTGTTGCGTCTGTGGCGCCGCCTTCGGGTACTGCTGTGTGGGTGTCTCCTCGGACAGGTGGGAGGCTCTCGCAGGTGCAGATGGGCCGCCACGTTTGTCGGACCGTTCGTGCCCGTCACCCTGTTTGTAGGGGTTCTGCGCACGATGTCAGATCCTTTGCTGCCTCCTTCCGGTTCCTGCCACGTCGATCCTTCCCTGCCATCGCCTCAGCGGTTTTGTGGTCTTCTATCAATTCCTTCATCTCCTCCTACCTCTCCGTGTCCAGTGTTCGACCCCCTCGGCGGTGATTGCTCTCGGGGGTCGTGTTTCCTGGTGCTCTGGCGAAGATCCCTGGTCTTCCCCCTTGTCCCTCGTTCTTTTCCTTTGTTTTGTTTTGACAAAGGGGGGGGGGGGTGTACGGGTTTGCAACACTGGATTGCAAGTTTGGGATTATGTATTGTTCCAGTACATAAGTGTTTTTGCCACATTGAAAATTGTGTTTTGTTCTTGTGTTCAGTGTTTTTGTTGGTTTTTGAAGAAAAGGGTTTTTGGGTACAGTACCTTTTTGGTTTCAGACAAGTCTATGTTTTTGCATTACTATGAATGACGGGCATGTGTTAAAACTGTTCTTTTTAGCTACTCCTCAGTTTTTCACTCTTTTATTAAACTCTCTTGTTTAACTTGTGTCTTTGTCATTCGTAATTTTGTTTTATGCATTGTTTTTTTTGGTAGGTTGGGCTTGGATGTCCTCCTCCTATTTGTTATGCAGCCTTGACGTTGGATTTGCCAAGACTACTAACAAATTGGGAGGTTTGACGTACCTCCCAACCTACCAAATAGGAAAACCTACTATTTGGTAGTAGTCTTGGAAAATCCAACGTACATAATACCCTCCCTCACGCCGGACCCCTGCCCATCCGCGTTCTTCTGCTGACGTGAGATGTGATGACAAGAGAGGGTCGCTCATGCGCACGTTCGACAGGGATCTGCACATGACGGAACACGGGATGGGCCTTAAGCGGTAACTAAGGTAAACCCCTTTTTCTTCTCTTCTATGCTTTTTTCACCTTCGGTGGTAGTTTTGGTTAATGTACAACGTCTCCTAGAGCAAGATAAGGAGTAGACTCTAGACGTTTTCTTTTTAACCGCGGTTGGAATGACGACATAGCAGTCAAAATAGACAAGTCGTCATTGCAATTAGGTTAATAGCCTTGACGTTGGATTTTCCAAGACTACTACCAAATAGTAGGTTTTCCTATTTGGTAGGTTGGGAGTACCTCCCAACCTACCAAAATGGTTCTCCATAAAGGTGATTCAGGGGGGGGGACGTCCTCTTCCTCTTGGTGCTGGATCCTTGACTCCTTCTTCCTCGATCGTCTCCACGTCGACTATTTCTCGACACTGGTGGACACAGTGTACTCAGACGACGTGGAGGGGAGTGCCACCGGATGATCAATGGTGGCAGGTGCTGGAGTCGAGGCTGCTACTGGTCCGGTGATGTTGGCTGCTGATGGAGGTGTCGATGCCGAGACTGCAGGAGGAGGTGGTGGAAGGCTGCTCCTATTGATTGGTTTGTAGATGTTCAGGCGTTTCCGTGGCTGCTGTCTTGGACGTTGTTGGGGAGCCTGTGGACGAGTGATTTTGGTGGAGTGCATGTCTGGGATGATAATAGAGGGCAAGTTGTTAGCTTGTAGGAGAGCAGGGAGATACACCCTTAGGAGGTTGATGTCCCCACCAGCAAGAGCAGTGGCTGTGGTGACAATGATTTTGATGATTGAGTCCTTGTCACAAGATGGCTGCTCTACTCTTGCCTTCTCCTTCCTCTTCCTGGCATGCACCGATCCCTTCACACATTCACCCTTGGGTCCAGATACTCGATGTGCCTCCATTCCCTTCTTCCCCTTTTTGATGGTAAACTCTACCCTCTCTCCGTCACCAAGAGAGGGCAGAGCGTGGTGTGGATTGGGGCGAGATATGCTCCTTCTATGTACAAAGATGTCTCCTCCTTCCTGTTGGCTGATAAAGCCCATTCCCTTTTTGTAGTTAAACCATTTAACATGGCCAGCAAAGCAGGTGGGGGCTGCTGGAAGCATGATGGTTTTGGTGGTAAGGGATAGGTGGAGAGTTGTAGCCAATCAGGAGAGAGCAGGAGCTGTGGTGCTGGTTTCCAGGGCCTTATATCGCCCAGCATTGGGTTCAGCCTTAGCTTTAAGTTCCAGGCTCATCCTCTGATTGGCTGTAGTGTTGGCAATGGGCCAATCACTGTGCTTGGCTCCGCCCCCCTCCAGGCCTCTGATTCTGGAAGATGAGTAAGCCTTCCCTTTCTTGGGAGAGGGACCAGGCAATCATTATGGCCAATCAGAGGCCGAGTCTGCTTCCAGCTCCTATTTGGGGATGAAGGTGGGGAAGCCTCATCGAGCTGGTTAGGGGATTCCTAGGATATTTGGATCTGTGATTATTGGGAGAAGGGCCTATCTGCATTGGATTCGACTGCTGGTGCCACGTCTATACTTGTGGTAGAGCATGTGTCTACTGTCTAGTGCTCTTTTAGAGACGGTTCCTAGTCTGCCCAACACATTTCCATATCACAATAGGATAATGAGAGTTTATATATTTGTATAATTCTGAGACCATTGTATACGATTAGAACATATTAGTGTACTGATGGTATGACAAATGATTATTATACTTTATTAAGATGCAAATCTACAATCTGTAGCTCAAGATCCTTTCAGTTTTTAGTAGTTGTACACCTACAACAAAAGCAGTATCCTTCCTTCATTGATTCTACTGTTTTTTCTTCTAAATCACACAACACAACTTTGAATATAAAGTTTTGCTTATGTCTGTTGAAGATATTTTCGACTTATGACTAGAGGGATAACTGAGTTGAAATCATGGAGATAGGCAATTACATTTTACACTGACTGTACATATACTCATATTGCAATAAACGTAGCTGAAATTGAAATTGAAATTGATTTTTTTTATTTAGCCAATAAATATATACATAAGTTGTGATACAAAAGTATAGGTATAACCCAATGGGGTTATTATGGCTGAGCTTTTGAGAGTACGGGACTCTTTTAAGAGACACATTGTGTTTAATTACACGAGAGAATTTCTACATGCATGATGGTTGTGCAATAATGTGCATACTTAAATTATAATATCAATAATTTTAATAATGCACAAATTGACAGTTTGTGGCTACAAAACAATATCGATGGTATGAACTTATTACAAATATGGGTATTTGGACAAAATATATACTATATACCTGTTGTCATGAAAATTACATTTTTTTTTAGCAAGGTATTAGTTAGTGTATTTGAATAATAAATATAGTTTGAGACATTTTTTGAAATCGGCTATGTTAGATTTTATCTCATAATATTATGTAAGATGGTAACCTATTCCATATTTGTGATTGTGTTCTTAACATTAGTGTTATGTCTAAGAGGTTGGTGTTTCTCATATTATATCTAGCATTTGATCTTATATTAAACATATAATTTTCGATGTGGTTTGTCAAGGATTTATACACAGAAAGAGCACAGCAGTATGTATAAATATCTTCAAACTTAAGCAACCCAAATTCGGAGAATCATTCGTTAGTGTAGTCATACTTGTTTATGTATGCAAATGTTCGAATTAATTTATTTTGAGTTACAACTAGTTTTCCTGTTTTGTTTTTTGCAGCAATCCAATCCCCCATATTGTATTGCAGTAAAATATATTATAATATATTAAAGAATAATATATATGTTTCACTGTTCTTCTGCTTAGATAGTGTCTAACAATGTGACAAACAATGTGGTATACTTTACTTAAGTAAAGTATACCACATTGTTTGTTCATTTTGTTTTATAAATATAATTTATGATCTCCCTACGATAGTCTTTTATCCACAATGACACCCAAAACATTTAGTGTTATCTTCTTCATTTAGTACTGTCGCACCTATTTGAATTGTTTGTCGGTTTTTGAGTATTGTTTTATTTCTGTTAAATATTATATAGTGTGTTTTGTCAAGATTTATAGTTAGTGTATTACTTACTATCCAGTTCCTTACATTATTTAGTTCAGAGTTTACTACATCTACCAAGGAGTCAAGGTTTGGGTGGCTAACATAGAGGGTACTTTCATAGGCAAATGAAATAAATTTGAACACTTTGCTAGAATTTGCAATACCATTAATGTAAAGTAGAAAAAGCAATGGTCCCAGTATGGATCCTTGAGGGACGCCATGTGATATATTTTTTAGTTATGATGGGCATTCATTATATATAACATATTATTTTCTTTTTTTAAGGTATGACTTAAACCAGAGATAATTAATACCTCTTACTCCATAATGCTCTAACTTAGTTAATAATATCTCATGGTCTACGGTGTCAAAGATCATAGAAATATCTAAAAATGTACTAATAGTATAATGTTTGTTGTCATAAGATTTCAATATCATCAGTAAAAGATGTAAGTACTATAGTCCATTCATTATAAGTAGGCGAGATATCTTAACCCCAAACCTCTCATAACTCAAAAAGGACTAATGTAATCGAGCTAATATTTATACCATTTAGGAAGAGTCAGCCAGGGACTAGGTGTAAGAATTTATGTCCCATTTGTACTAGCCTTTTTTAAGTTACAGAGGATAGAATTTAAGATATCTCGCCTACTTACAACGAATAGACTATAGTTCTGTTGATCGCCCCCTTCTGAATCCATACTGGGCAGTGGACAAGATATTACAGTTTACAAAGTTAAATAATCTATTATATATAGGTTTCACAATTATTTTACTTATGGCAGGTAATACCGAAATAGGACGATAATATTTAAGTAGTCTTTTATCACCAGTTATATATGGATGTTACTTTATCAATTTAGAGCTTATCAGGGACTATTCCAGTACAAAAAGAAAATGTGCATCAATGTAAAATAACTCGGGAAATGACAGGGGCTACTTCCTTGATAATTTGTATTGATATTTCGTCATTGCCTGGTGAAATATATTTGAGCTATTTTATTGCATCTAGAAGTTCCTCGTGCGTGATAGGTGATGCAGTAAATGATACTTCTGGTCTGTTAATTAAGTATGATCTAAAATTGGTGTCGGCATTACCTATTTTTTTCTGCTAGGGTTTTACCGGTGTTAACAAAGTTTTCATTACAATAATTTGCAATGTTATTAGGGTGTGCTATCACTTAGTTATCTACAAGAAACGTATAACTATTTTTCTATTTTGTTGTCTGTTTAAAATAGAATTGATCAGTCCCCAAGTTCTCCATCAATATCCCGAGTATTGTTCAAGTAAATTTGTATAATAATTTGATTTTGCGCTTCTAATCGTTTGAGTATACTAAATAACTCCCTATATTTAATTGGTCTTTTAGCAAATATACTCTATAGTTTGTTTTTATCTTTAATCATAACCTTAATATCTGCTGTAATATATGGCTTAGTAATGTTTTCTGATTTTATTTCCTTAATGATTTGTGGGAAATGTTTATCATAGCAGTAAAGATATTTAAAAATGGCAATATATTATGTTGGGGTCTTCGGAAGCCAAAACAAGGTCCCACGATACGTTTTCCATACATCTTTTAAAATTAATTATATTCTCATTTCCCACATTTCTATATTTAATTGTGTTTTGTGGTCAATTGTAGGGATAGAAAAAACAATTGAAAATACTGGGAAATGATCGGAAATTTTAGTACCGGTATATACAATTCCATTTGTAATATTTCGGAAGCAATTTTGTTTCCATATATGGTTAATAATGGTACCTGAGTTAGATGTCAGTCTGGTAGGTTGGTTTATGGTGTTAAACTTTAATTTAGAATAACACGTGGCAATTAAATCAGCAACTGGAACTTCAATTTCATTTTTTTAATAGATCTAAGTTAAAATCACCTAGAATGTAACACGTTTTCTTGTCTTCATTAATTACAGACAAAATATAATTGAATTTGGATAAAAATAAGTTAGTGTTTGTATGTAGCCTTCTGTATAGAATACCAACAATTATATTTTCAGCTTTGTTTATGTATGTTTCAATTAATAATGTTTCTAAGCATTCGTTTTGTATGGTTAAATCTTTTCCCTCAAAGGTTGTGTAGCTATTTAGTACGTAAATTGTAACACCACCACTATTATCTTGACAAGTTGTTTGTGTATAAGGAGTAGTTTGGGATGTTATAATGCGCTTCAATGTCACTAGTAAGTTTGCTTTCACAAAAAAACAATTATATCAAATGGGTGATCCAAAGGGGTTAAGCATTGATCTAAAAAATCGTCAAAATGACATATGAGAGAAAACATTTCTGGTATATCACGAAGGTTATAGTCATCAGAATTTGGAAAGTAATAATTACAGTTAGGGTTTGCACAGTTTAGTGAGTTAAGCAAAAAGTTATCAGGATCTCTATCGGCCATATATCTGTCGTTATTGTAGGTGAATTAATTGAAACACATCTCATTGAGAAAATCTAAAGGAATGCAAACGTCATCAGTAGTATGGCTAAGTTCATTCAAATACAGCAACCATTCCCTCTCATTTAAGTGAATAGGAAGCAAATTTTCTAAGTCATACATTGGACATTGAGTATGCTTAACTAGACAGTAAATACAAAATTAAGAGCGGTAGGAAGCTGATTATTTGGCGGCTGTGATGTCTGGTGGTAGACGTTGAATGGGCTGTCATGATATCTTTACAATATGATATTATCCAATTATTGTAAAATTTTAGGAGGAGGAGTATAATCTGTATCATAGATTTTGAGGTTCTAGGGAGGGTATGATAATAAAGGGAATAATGAAGGAGATAGTTTGCGTTGTTTACAAAATTGATTTTTGAATGTTCATTAAAATATATAAAGTTAGAGTTCACACAAACTGCGATATATCCATGAGCGAAATTAATGTAAGAGTTATTGGAGAGTTCGGGAATATTTTGATTTTTTGTAAGGTAAAGTATCACAAAAATCGAGCTTATGAACTGATCAGTTTGGAAATGTGCGAATGTGTTTCTTTTCGTCGGTCTTGGTATATTAATTAAGATGTGAATTGATCTGGTTTCTTCCTGGTTCGCTGAGTTTTGTCTGGGACAGGCGAGGAGCTGTGGTGGTCCCCTGGTGTACTGGAGTTGACATCTACTCGGTGTTGATGAGCTTGGGAGTGATACCCACCCCTGATGTCTAGTGGTCGGATGGCTCTTTCTAATTACTGCCGATGAGTTGGCGTGAAGGTGGAGGTAGAAGACCGATGTGCTGATGACGGTAGGGAAGAAGTTGGGTGAATTGGTGAGGGGGTATGGAGGATAGGCGTGGGGGTGGTAGTGGTTCTGTGGGAGTGTGGAGGTGTACTGGAGGTTCGGGGGTTAGGTGGAGGGGTAGAAAGAGAGAGTATAGGGGCTTGGTGAATGGGTGGGGGGACGGTGGAGGTCCGGTGGAAGGCAGTAGGGGTAGTGGAGGTCCGGTGGTCCGGAGGTCCGGTTGAGATCCGGGGAATTATGGTGGGACGATTTGAAGGTAGGCGAGTGGTGGGAGTGTGGTGGATGTTAGTGTGTTGGTTACGTCGTGTTCTCTCACAATCTCCACGAGTCTCCCTAACAACAAGCGTACGGTAGTTGAAGAACCCTTGTTTGCTTCCCTTCTGGTAGGTAACAGGTCACCCAGCTGGCCACGACGGATTTCCATTGTAGCATGACATAAGTCCTCATTAATGAAGATATCATTTCCCTTTAGCTTTCGGCGATTACGAAGGACAAAATCACAGTCTGAATATTTCGTGCATTTTGTTACAATATCTCTGCATCCTTGGTTGCTGAGCTTCCCAACACGATGCACTCGATCAAATGGAACTCCCGACAGGCTCAACTTGTCTCGGAGTAGGTTAGCAATCTCTCCCAGTTTTCCCCGGTTTGCTCCGGTACACCTGAAAACCTCAGGTTGTTGCGTCGCTCCTGATCATCGTGATATTCAAAGCGGTGGTAGGCATCATTGAGTTGAGTCTTTAGGTTGTTATTGTCTTCGGTGAGTTGTTGTATTTTCGCTTCATCTTTTTTTCTTTCCTGGATAACAGTGGCAAGGTCATAATAGAGAGTCGTCAAGCTTGGACTGAAAAAAATCAAAACTTGTGATCACATCGTTTATTTTTTGTTTGTGTCTTTCATATATTATTCCATAAATTGACGCTGCACTCGATCAAGGGAATCATTAAAGTATTTTCTTTGTTCGTCAAGTAGGGTGAGGATTTCTTTGCGTTCCATAATGACAGTGAACGATAACCAATGGTAAATGATAGTACAGGACCGATAACCTCTGTGACGTCATATGGTCAGTGCGCATGCGCAGATCCAAGAAAATGTGACATGAGGGGGTGGGGAACTGGATCATCACTTTTAAGTACAAAATATGGCAAAGTTCATGAATAGAAGTTTCACTTTATAGCAGAATATCTTTTTCTGTGCCTTACTATGTCCACATGCGAGACTGGGAGTAGAAGGAATGCTGATAATCACTGTAAATCAACTGAAGAATGTAGGAGCTGCACTCGAGTTGTTTACATTCTGGCAGACAGAGGGTAAAAAAGTTCAGAGAGAGAGAGAGAGAAAGAGTGTGTGTGTGTGTGTGTGTGTGTGTGTGTGTGTGTGTGTGTGTAAAGTAAATAAAAGGTGCATTAACTTAAGACATGTGTGAAGGTGTATGAGCCTTGTGCAGCATAAAGCAATATTATTGTTCCACATGTGCATAGTTTTCAAAGACAATGCATATGTGAAGAATGAGCAACCACAAAATTAGCCAACCGTTTTTTTGCCCAGGTAGACACTGGCTGGTCTCCCAGGAGGAGTGACGCATTCCCGCTCCGACTGCCCTCTCGCAGGTGACTGACTGCTTCTCGCACCTCATACTGTCTGTGTGTGAGGGAGGGGTGGTGGTAGAGAGATGGAAGGTGGGATTGAAAGAGGGGGAAGAAGTTAATGGAGGGACAAAGTAGTGGGAGGAAGGTGTAGAGGGAGGGAGGGAGATAGAGGGAGGTTTATGAGAGGATGTGGTGGTATGGGGAGATGCCATTTAGTTCTATTTGTCACCTTATTTCCCGCCACTGGCATGGTTTTTGTTCGTGTTTAATACCGTGCCTCAAGTGTGGCTTGCTGCAGTCGTTTAACAAAGCCTCAAGTGTAGCTTAATGGTGTCTTAGGCTTAATATATAATTTTATGGTTGATTTTTTTATATAAATAAGTGTTGTGCATAACACGTATACATGTATACATTATCATGCCAAATATACGCATGAAAAATATGAATATAATTATAATGAGAGAAATAAAAACAAATTATAAGTAATTATATTCTTTATCGATCGTTCCATAGGTTAACTGTGGCCAAACATGTCAGTTCCATACAGTAAGTTAGTAAATATTGTATACATGGGTACTATACACTCAGATTACTAATTTTTTGACCAGGCCTTAACCTATCGCTGTGGTCACAGTCTCTTGAATAATATTCTAATCATATATATAAAAGTATATGCAATAATGTATTAACATCTACATTGTCGAAAGAGGGATGTGTGAATATACATTGTGTATTTGATTATTTATCATATTAAGTTTTATTGGTTTATCATTTGAACAATATGAATGAGAAAGTAGTTTTTCTTTAGCCTAAAACTAGCAACATACTATATATATATATATATATATATATATATATATATGAACAATGTAGAATCAAACTAAAGGATAAATTAATTGTGCATCAGAAGATTGACACCGAATTCTAGGGCCAATACCACTATCACTGCACTGTTGTTGTTTTTGTCGTTTTCAGGAGCTTTTTCTATTATGCTATATTACTGTCATTATTAGGCTTAGTATTGTATAAGTACAGAGCAGCTGCACTATTTAACCAACATTATTGTTGTGCTCCTATTAGAGTTAATGTTGCTTTATTGTACCTAATTTGTAAGAGTAGAGTTGTTACACATGAGGTGTAATAGCTTTTTTTAAATTCTTCAAAAACTAGACCCCTACAATGGTTACATTATCTGTCTCTCCAAGTGTCCTGCTAAAACACAGAACATTTCCCTTCTTTCCCATTCAACCATCTTTTTTATGCTGACTCATTAATGTATTGGCATCATTAGGTTCCTCACTGATGACACCCTGATTATGACGTTCCCCCGGAGTGGCACCACCTGGACGCAGGAACTCATCTGGTGTATGACTCACGGTCTAGACTTCAACACTGCCGCCACCACTGCACTCATGGAGCGTTCACCCTTCATAGAGTAAGTCCACAGTTTTAACCATTTTCGTATTTTACACTATGAAATAATATCCAATATAGAATGTCCATTTAAAATCCAAAGAGGCTAATTAGCTAAACTTGCATCCCACCAACACTACCCCACAGAACGAGTGCTCTCCCTCCATTGAATAAATTACTCACTTTGAAAGTCTTACCTTCATCATGATTGGCACTGTAGTCGGTTATATTTCAGCTGACTGTAAATTGAATAGGTAAGCAACTATTTTATCGATGCGCAATAAAAAAAAAATGAAATTACCCTGTCTCTCCCCCATATTAACGCAATGTGGTCATAATTAACAACATATTTCACTACGAAATTATTGTACAAGCTGAGTAATAAAAATGAAGACATGGCAATTTACCGTTAACTGAAAAAATTATCACAAAACTCCGAGGTACGTACCTGATTCTCTCGACAATTAACTCGGGAAAGGCGAGCGTCCTCATAAGAGGTTTTGGTGGTGGAAGGCGAAGGTTCTCATAAGATCCAAGGCCTAAACAAAATCTTTTAAAACACCCTAGTGGCACTCAAAACAAAGCAATATGTGATTAGGTGAGATAATTCCCCTCCATTATTTGCTACCATTCCTACATATGTGTCCCCTACCCCCCTCCAGCCCCTTCCCCTCCTTTTCCCCTTTCCTCAATTATCACCTATATTTCCTCTTATTCCCCCTTTTATCGGGTAATTTTCGGTGCAAATTTTCTTCCCGCAGTCTCTATAGCATAAGCGAGGCATCTAGAGATCCTTGCAACAGAGAGACTTCTACTTAAGAGCTGTCATTGTCGCTTGAGAATTCGGGAGGAGAGGATATATGCCGCCGCGGCTCTCCCTTCATGAATGGACCGGTCAGCAATAATACGTCTTTTTCACTCCCCAAATACTATTCCCACTTGTTTTATTGCTCTTAAATGTTAATATCTTCATATTAAACGTAAAATAGGTGCATATGAATAAGTAATAACAATATTTATGGTAAAAATACAATTTTCGTCAGGAATGAATCAAAATACCTCCGCAAGGCAGGACGTTTAAAGTACCATAGTCTAGCTTTTGCTGGGTTAATCTCGGTATCTACAGGTTCTAGAGTGTTTGGAATGGGATACCCCATAGGGGGCTGAGTTATGGGCTCTCAATCACGAAAGGAAATTTGTGTTACCAAAAATCATGTACAATTGCTCTGCTATTGTGTGGTTTTCATATAAATGAGCACAGTATGACAATCTGATAATGATTGTGAAGTCGGTATTGTAATCTATAATTTGAGTTACAAGATGTGGACAATGATTGGATTGGCCAGTAATTTAATTTGTTGTTGCTCCTCCATTACTGAGGCGATCTCAATGAAACTCTAATAGCCTGATTTAATGTGCATGCTTTATTAAAATAACCTACCCTTGACCTCGTAGATGGTCTATAACTAACAACACCAGCACAACGTAACTCCATATCGGTAGGTCACTCTGCCGGACAGAATTTTACAAAATGTTTTCACTTGAAGTGTTTACCATTTTTACTTCTGACTTCAATGTACATTACTTCTGCCTGTTCAATGTACATTAATTTTACTGCATGTATTTCTTGATATATGTATTCCATTGCTATTTACGATTGAATTATATTATTGTATAATTGTTTTACAACTTTCTTCACTCGAGAAGCATATTCCGTAATATGCTGTTTGCAATTAGCATTTAATTAACAATTATATTGGTTTTACTATAAAACTAAGACAACTAAATTACTCTTTTTCTCTCTTTCTCTCTGCTACCTCATGCTTGGGAAGAGAGGCTTTGGACACCTCTATAAACAACACTATTTAATGCTTACAGGTTGTGAGAGACTGGAATTGGAGGTATTCCAGGTCGTGGGGACCGATAAATGGAGTGTGGGAGTAGTGCCCCAATAAGCCCACTCTTGACGTGTAATGCTTGACCAGTTCCTGTGACCGTTCTCTGGTACATCTGGCTGGACTGTTCTCACGTGAGAGAGTTTTACTGCCATGTTGATTGACAGGCCAACAAAAAGACCTAGGTTAGTCTACTGGATTATGCGTGATATCCCTTGATCCCTTGATTATAGAATCTGGCCGTTTGAAGATGGTTAGTAGTATTTGGTTAAGATTCAGGCTATTGCTGTCACTTATTTTGAGAAATCAGTGTCTTTAGGACACAAGTGCTGCTTAGTTGGGAGCTGTGGCACGTTTGGAACTGTCTGACTTCATTAAAACCTTTGGTTTAGTGTGAAAGGTATAACAAAGTCAGAATCTGGAACAGAATGAACACCATTGACGAATTGGCGGATGCTAATGACGTGGGTATAATTCATCACCACCACTCTTTTTTATAGAATTGTGTTAAATGACCCGCCTGTTAGTGTTGATTTCACCAGTGTAACGCTGGAGTGAATACAATCTGCTATTTGGGTGATACGGTTTCCGTCGGAGGTGGCGCTGAAGCTGGCTCCATTGCTAGAGTCAGAAGTGGCTGGGGGAAGTTTAGAGAGCTGTTGACACTTCTGACCATGAGAGGACTCCCACTTCACCGTAAAGGGAAGGTGTATACCTTGTGTGTTAGGAGTGTGATGACCTATTCCTCGGAGACGTGGCCAGTTAAGGCGGAGGATATCAATAGAATGGAATGGATCGAGAAGAGAATGGAGAGATGGATATGTGGGGTTAACATCAGGGACGAGGTATCGAGTGAGGAATTAACACTTACGCTGCAGGCATATTTCCGCTATATTTGGGCTCATTCAGGCACTCCTGAATGATTGAGAAAGTGTCTGCATGAAATGAAATGTATTCAGCCAAAAACTAGAAGAAATTAGCTTCAAAATGATACCAGAACGAGCTCATACCTCCTCAGTGTCACGGCCGCCTGGCTGGGGAGTGGCCTGCTGCGCTCCCGCTCACTCGGACTTGTCTCCACAGGCTTTAACCCTTATTTAGCGGGTGGTCAGGTATTTTACACTGTACCGCTCAGCGGGCATAATCCCGAAATATTCGCTCAATTTCACTCGCCCTAGCGCCGTTACTATGGCTCCAATGCGAACGAAACGATCATTTTTGGAAAGAGCAACTCTTCGTCTCCTCATATAAGTCTATGAATGGATGTTATGAATGAGTGTGGAGGGTGGGAAGAGGTGAGGAAGAGGAGGTACTTTTTGGTCTATTTCCCAGGCGCGTTCGGTTGCGTTCGCTTTGGCCTGACTTCGGCCTCTAGCGCGTCTAGTATTCCTTCGGTAAGCGGTCTTATTTTTCTCTTATTTCTCCTTATTTCTGTATTCTCTCTCTCTCTCTCTCTCTCTCTCTGTTTCTCTTTCTCTCTCTCTCTGGCTTGCTCGCTTTCCCTCTCTCGCGCGCTCTGTCTCTCTCTCTCTTCCTCATCCGTATATGTAATTCTCATTATTATTTTCTCTAATCTCTCTCACTCCTCCTGTCTGTCTGTCTCTCTGGCTCGCTCGCTTTCCCTCTCTTGTGCCCCCTTTCTCTCTTCCACATCCGTATATGTATTTCTCATTATTATTTTCTCTAACTAATCCCTCTATTTCATTTATTTGCTTGTAATATTTCTGTATTATTATATCTTTTTCACTCTGTCTTCAGTTCAGTTTCTGTATTCTCTCTATACGGTGGGAATGGTATTTCGTATGAGGGATGTGCAGCACAAATATTCAATCTTTCGTTGTTTGGTTGTTTGTATTACCGTAAGAAATTTACTGAACGCCTGCAAATAATACGCTATAAAATGCTTGCAATCAAACTCTCAAGCAATTTCAAGGTCACATGCAATTATAAATGTAGGCTATAGGTAACCGACCCAGAGAGGAAGAGACAAGAGAGAGAGAGAGTGTCGTGATAATATAACAATGTTACATATGTATCATATAATAGAAAAAATAATATATACGGTAGGCCTACATCTGTTCCTCACAATCATATAATGCCAAGCACAAATATTCAATCTTTCATTGTTTGTATTACCGTAAGAAATTTACTGAACGCCTGCAAATAATACGCTATAAAATGCTTGCAATCTCTCTATTTTCTCTAATCTCTCTCACTCTTCCTGTCTCTCTCTCTCTCTCTCTCTCTCTCTCTCTCTCTCTCTGGCTCGCTCGCTTTCCCTCTTCCTCATCCGTATTATGTATTTCTCATTATTATTTTCTCTAACTAATCCCTCTATTTCATTTATTTGCTTGTAATATTTCTGTATTATTATATCTTTTTCACTCTTTCTTCAGTTCAGTTTCTGCATTCTCTCTCTCTCTCTATCTTTCTGTTTCGCTTGCTTTGCAGGAATTTTGTTTTTGTTTTATATATAATATATAATAATTTACTTATCATTACTTACTATATCGTATAAACAATAGTAGGTAGCCAACTTACCATAATACCGATACACCAAACCGATCCGCATACGGTTTTGTTTATCACCTGTTTACTAAAGTGCCACCATTATCGATTTTCTTGGAGCCGACTAGAGCGGGAGGGTTACCAATTGAAATTAAATCCGCTAGCATATATTGTTAGATGTAAGACATGATAAATACCACTAGAAATATGAATTGGCAAAAACCATATAATATCACTTCGAAATTGTTCTGAAATTACAAAAACAAGACCGCTAGTGTAAGTCATTGCTGCTAGATCGAAGTAAAGGTCTCTAGATCTAGCGGAAGTCGCTATACGTATTGGCAGTACTGCACACTCATTCATTTCATTCATTCATTTTCTATTGAGCTCGTCCTGGAATCTTTACGACTCTGAATCTTACGATTGCCGACGGCGATACGTTGTTGACATTGTTGTTGATGTTCCAGTGGAGGGATGAACAAAATATTGTCCTTGTCCAATAATAGCTATGTCATAGTCCCACAGGACTTATTTTGATATATTTATCAAATTTATTGAACGCCTGAAAATAATACGCTATAAAATGCTTGCAATCAAACTTTCAAGCAATTACAAGGTCACATGCAATTATAAAAAGGTATATTGTAGACCACAATCTTGGCCAAGCTTCGTTGTTGCTTGTATTATCGTGAGAAATGTACCATACACCCTGGTTATCGTGAGAAATTTACCGAACGCCTGCAAATAATACGCTATAAAATGCTTGCAATCAAACTCTCAAGCAATTTCAATGTCACATGCAGTATAGGTAGACCCAGAGAGGAAGACAGACAGAGAGAGAGAGGGGAGGTCAAAAACATCTGTTAGGTGTGATTTCCCCTGGGAGGGAAGAGATTAGTTAGGGGCGTGCCCTGGCCTACATCAGACAAAGAGATTACCAAGGAGTACAAACACAGAGAGTGAGACAGAGAGAGAGAGAGAGAGAGAGTAGTGATAATATAAAAATGTTACACATGTATCATATAATATATGAAAACATAATATATACGGTAGGCCTACATCCACAATCATATAATGCCAAGCACAAATATTCAATCTTTGGTTGTTTGTATTACCGTAAGAAATTTACTGAACGCCTGCAAATAATACGCTATAAATGCTAAGGAAATTTCTTGTAGAGTGCAATTTTGAGGACGTAATGTGCTCTGAGAGAGAGCGGAGCGGTGATTAGGAGCATAAATTACCTCAAGACCGCTCGCCACACAGGGAATTCTATAAGGAAATTACCGTATTTTAGGGTATTTGCACTCGTGTTTTACGATCGTTGAAAGACAACCAGTGATCGTAAAAGGATGGTTCGGGTGTCATTGGAAAGCTCAATTTACGCACTTTCAGGATACATACTTGTATTACGCTCTGGGTCTTGTTTATGCATGAAAAAGAGCACGGAACAACCCCATTTAGGGTACAAAAAAAAACCCGCTGGGCGGCACAGTGAAATATACTCCACCAGCCGCTCGTAAGGTGATAAAATGCTTGCAATCACATTTTCAAGCAATTATAAAATATAAATTGTACTTACCAACACCCACACCAGTATGTTCTTCGTCAGGAACGTCTCCAATTTGCTCAAGGGTCTGTCCAATATCAACCACAACATCCACCCCACGCAAATTATGCTTGGGGTGAAAGCCTATGATCGGGTTATTTTCGTCTTCCGAGTCATCCACACTACCAAAACTCTCACCCAGACCTTCGACGGTTTCATCCAACAGCTTATTAGAAAGTTCTGAAGAGTTCAGCATGATATCTAGTTTCTGGGTGGTGAGCCGGGCGTGGTTAGTAGGGTGGCGCGACGCACTAGGGATTGGCGGCCACCGAATCGAACACGGGCAAATCTTGACCTTCCATTATGGCTGCTTGAGGGTCACTTAGTCACGGTCACGCAGTGGGGATGTGTGGGTGGGCCCTTGTAGTACACCGCCTGACCACCAAGTTTCGCTTTCCACCAAAATTAGGGCGGGAATACGCCCACGGACTTAAGTCCGACCCCGCCATTTAGTCCAATTTTCTCGTATCGGACTTAAGTCCGACCCCGCTAAATAAGGGTTAAAAGCCTGTAAATTGCTATAATTGCCATGTGCGTTCCGGAACGTCTCCCGCTACCAATGGGTTAAAAAGGTGTCTGGGCATTAGGAGTGTCAGTGAAGTGATGGGCACGAGCCGACTTGGTTGGTTTGGACATGTGAAGAGAATGGATGATCAGTGCTGGGTGAAGAAATACCGGCCAGTGAACTTGGGGGGAGCTGCTTGTAGGGGTAGACCTAGAATGACGTGGGATCGGGTACTCCAGTCAGATCTCAAAATAAAGAACTTGACAACAGAGGCAGTCCTTGACAGAATTGCATGGAGAGCTGCCATTTAGGATGTGAGACTGTTACCACATTCTCTGTGGACAATACGGTCTTTAAACTTATATATATATGAATATGTATATGTATTGGTTATTAGTTATCCTTGAAGTTAGAAGTCTTTGCTAAATATATGAATTGTTATAATATTATAAACCATGTCATTTAATAGTGCTCTAAAACATAAAGCAACTTGTGCAAAGTGAAAGAAGCTAAAATGGTGCATAGGCTTTAATGAAGGTGCATACACCAACATCCACCATGATACTCACTTTCCCTTTTGTGAGATGGATGGATGTTATGCCACACTTTCAAGAAGCAAGGTATATTCTGGTCGCACTTCCCGCTCTAGGAATTGTGCAGTAATCTTCAACTTTGGGTATTCTCGACTGAGCGGGGAATGACCTTAACTCTATTTACATCAAACAAATAACAGGCAATCAATAGAAACACAATGGTAGGGCACAATGTTTTATTCACATAAGCGGTTTGGCACACAGATATGATATTTATATACACAGGGTGGTCTCACAAGGCTCGTACATAGGTTATTAATTAATAATAATAGAGACAATGGGCCTCAACATAAGCAAATCGTCCTAAAGGTACGGCAAAGTAATTATCGTAAGTTATATAAATGATACGTCAATAAAACAAGGATGATTGCTAACGGTGATTAAAGACAAAGAGCTAAAGCCCTCAAAAAGATAAACACAAAGAGTCTAAAATGGGCTAGACTCTAAAAGCATGAACTGCAAAGTTTAAGTCTGAGATAACAAAGAGTCTGCATGAAGTAGATTCTAAAATATGAATGGCAAAGACCAACTCTGAGACAAAATATACTATGATACCTAAACCTAAACGCCCTAGCCGCTTCTCGTCAGGGACAAACAAGAGAGTAGAGTGACTGCTCAGGGAGTCGGGGGTGGTCTATACTACAGACGGGATGTTCCCAGGAGTCTCCGTGCCAGACAAGGGCAACAGAGTCTCGCCAACAACACCGGATGTTACTGAGCCAGACTCATTCACCGCCCCTCCCTGGCAAGTGTTATAGGTTACGCAGGGTGGCACTGGGCTAAGGTTATGGCAGCAAGCGTTATAGGTTACGTGCCCTAATCCTCAGCTGGTTCCTGAGTCTAAGTCTAAGATTCAGGCTCTGTCACTGATAAACAATGTATGTGATATCATGATGTAATTTACAGTGGCAAAATAAACTTACTTACTTAAAACATATTTACTTAAAGTCGAGTCCCTTACTACCCCGGCAAGCGCTATAGGTTACGTGGGGTTGCACTGAGTTAAGGCTACGGCAGCAATTAGCGCTATAGGCTATGTGGGGATGCACTGAGTTAAGGTTACGGCAGCAATTAGCGCTGTAGGTTACATGGGGTTGCACTGAGTTAAGGTTACGGCAGCAATTAGCGCTATAGGTTACATGGGTTTGCACTGAGTTAAGGTTACGGCAGCAATTAGCACTATAGGTTACGTGGGGTTGCACTGAGTTAAGGTTCCGGCTGTAATTAGCGCTATAGGTTACGTGGGGTTGCACTGAGTTAAGGTTACGGCAGCAATTAGCGCTATAGGTTACGTGGGGTTGCACTGAGTTAAGGTTACGGCAGCAATTAGCGCTATAGGTTACGTGGGGTTGCACTGAGTTAAGGTTATGGCAGCAATTAGGGCTATAGGTTACGTGGGGTTGCACTGAGTAAAGGTTACGGCAGCAATTAGCGCTATAGGTTACGTGGGATTGCAATGAGTTAAGGTTACGGCAGCAATTAGCGCTATAGGTTACGTGGGGTTGCACTGAGTTAAGGTTATGGCAGCAATTAGGGCTATAGGTTACGTGGGGTTGCACTGAGTAAAGGTTACGGCAGCAATTAGCGCTATAGGTTACGTGGGATTGCAATGAGTTAAGGTTACGGCAGCAATTAGCGCTATAGGTTACGTGGGGTTGCACTGAGTTAAGGTTACGGCAGCAATTAGCGCTATAGGTTACGTGGGGTTGCACTGAGTTAAGGTTACGGCAGCAATTAGGGCTATAGGTTACGTGGGGTTGCACTGAGTTAAGGTTACGGCAGCAATTAGCGCTATAGGTTACGTGGGGTTGCACTGAGTTAAGGTTACGGCAGCAATTAGCGCTATAGGTTACGTGGGGTTGCACTGAGTTAAGGTTACGGCAGCAATTAGCGCTATAGGTTACGTGGGGTTGCACTGAGTTAAGGTTATGGCAGCAATTAGCGCTATAGGTTTTTTTTTTTTTTTTATTTATTTATTTTTTTTTTTTTTTTTTTTTTCTATGTGATTGAGGGAGGCAAAAGGCATAACTGCCTATAGCGAGTGCCTCCCCCATAGTTGAAAGAGTGACAGGGCCAAAATCAAGGGACGTTCGAGCCAAAATGCCTGGACACACAGAGTTTGAAGCATTTTAAGTCATAGGAAGAGGGAAAGACTGATTCTGGGAGAGAGTTCCAGAGCTCAGATGTTGAGTAGAAGAAAGTTTGAGAGTAATGTTTCACTCTTGGGTTGGAGAGTTGCACAGAGTAGGGGTGGGATTGAGTTGCAAGACGGGTACCACGTGCCCTACGTAAAGGAGGTGGTATGCACTGGGATAGCTCTGAGGAACACTGATTATTATAGTAGCGATAGAATAGCGAGAGAGATGCAACATTGCGGCGGAGAGAGAGAGATTACGTGGGGTTACGTGGGGTTGCACCGAGTTAAGGTTACGGCAGCAATTAGCGCTATAGGTTACGTGGGGTTGCACTGAGTTAAGGTTACGGCAGCAATTAGCGCTATAGGTTACGTGGGGTTGCACTGAGTTAAGGTTATGGCAGCAATTAGCGCTATAGGCTACGTTGGTTGTTGATTCGTCTGGTAGGTTTGTCTGATTTATTAAAGGGGGTTGTACTATTCATACCTACTATTTATGTAGGTGCTGAGGTTGGGATTTTGGACAGGTTGCAAGGGAAGCGGGGATTAGAAGGGTTAATCAGGTTGGTTAGTGCGGCGGCTGTGTCCACGTGTGGTGGTGCCTCTCCCTCCCGGTGGGTATTATTGAGAACCAAGGGCTGAGGGGGTATTTGTTGTTATTGGTCGGTGACGGCACTATAGGCAGTATATTTAGGAATGCATGGTGGTTGTTAACCCTCTCCGACATATGACGCGATTTTTGAGCCGATTAGGGATACTTTAAAGCCTTTGTTACCATCATGGGTATTTAGAAACCTTTAGTTTAGTTACTTCAACCTCTGCAGTTGTCTTTGAGTTAGCTGTGGGCAGAAATCTAATTTTGGAGAGGTAATTATAAGAGTGAGAAAATTCTATTTCTTATTGCTAATCTGGCAAGAGTGGAAAGAGGTGTCATCAAGGCTAATGTGGGTGAGAATGCGGTTTAAGGGTGAAAGGTGGGTTTTTGTAAGTGCGTATGGACCAGGAAGTGAAAGAGAGTTAGACGAGGTAGAGGGTTTCTGGGAGGATTTGAGAGATTGTCTACAAGGGGTTGATGAAAATGAAAATGTTATAGTTTTAGGGGACCTAAATGCTAGGGTAGGAAATGAGCCTGTTGAGGGAGTCATCGGTAGTTTTGGTGTGGATGGTGTAAACGAGAGTGGAGAAAGACTGAAAAATGTATGTGAAGAGTGTAGATTGAGTGTAGGTAATACGTTCTTCAAAAAAAGGCGTATACACAAGTACACCTGGCATAGACTTGTGAGGGGAGAGATTGTAGAGAGGGCATTGATGGATTATGTGCTGGTGACAAGGGAAAGATTGTGTAGACTGCTGGATGTGAATGTGATGAGAGGTGAGGAGGAGGGTATGTCCGATCATTACCTGGTGGAGGGAAAGCTAAGAGTTAAGAGTTACAGGAGAATAAGAGACAAGCGTGAAGTAAGAGAGGTAATAAAAGTTAGTGAGTTAGAGAAGAGTGAAAAAGAGAGGGAGTACAAGGAAAGACTAAATGAAAAGTGGATGGAAGTGAGAGAGATGGAAGAGAGAGAAGTAGAGGTTGAATGGCAACAGTTTAAGGAAGGAGTGAAAGCAAGTGCAGAGGTAGTATGCGGCAAAAGGAAAGTAGGAGGCAGAGGTATCAGGAAGGGAAGCGAGTGGTGGAATGATACGGTGAGAAAGGCAGTTGAGGAGAAGAGACAGTGTTTTGAGAGGGTTTTACAGGATGGTAGTGTTGAGGTATGGGAGAGGTACAAGGAGAAAAGGAGAGAGGCAAAACGGAAAATTAGAGAAGCGAAAAAAGATGCAAACGAAAGGTGGGGTCAAAGGCTGAGTGAGAATTTTGAAGAACGAAAGAATATGTTCTGGAAGGAGGTAAATAAAGTAAGGAAAGGAGGACAAAAGAGGGAAGAGTCAGTGAAAGATGAAAATGGAGAATTACTAGTGGAACCAGTTGAAGTGAGGAAAAGATATGCCGGGTATTTTGAATCTTTGTTAAATACAAGAGATGGAAGAGAAGTAGTGATTGAAGCATAGGTGGATGGAGATAGGTTACCCAGGCCACCCAGGTGGCAGGGAATGAATGAAAGGATTGAGGAAAATGAGGTGAAAGAAGCAGTGAAACAAATGAGATCGGGAAAAGCAGAAGGTTTGGATGGTATTGCTGTGGAGTGTATAAAGAAGGGTGGAGCTGTGATAATAGATTGGTTGGTGAGACTTTTCAATGTGTGCTTTGCTGTGTCAATGGTACCAATAGACTGGAAGAGTGCATGCATTGTACCGTTGTACAAGGGGAAGGGAGATCGGCAAGAGTGTTCAAGTTATAGAGGTATTAGTTTATTAAGAACATAAGAACATAAGAAAATGGGATTCTGCAGAAAGCCGATTGGCCTAAGCAAGGCAGATCCCTGTCCCACACAACCCCAATTATAGGCTCAACACTCTAATACCCTGAGGATCATCTTACCAAAACGGTTAGAGATTAACGCAGGATTACGGGGGTCTGCAGAGCGCTGATTGGCCCAACCCTGCTGATCCCCCTTCACACCCAACCCTTCTCCTCCATATGCTTATCCAATTTTATCTTAAAGCTCCCTACCGTTTTTAATCCCACTATAGCACTTGGTAGTCCATTCCACCCATCTACAACTCTGTTACCAAACCAATATTTGCCTATATCTTTTCTGAAACGAAATTTATCTAATTTGAAACCATTGGTACGAGTTCTTTCGCTATCACTGAGCTTTAGTACATTTGTCATGTCCCCTTTGTTAATCCCACTAACCCACTTGAACACCTCTATCATATCCCCTCTAACTCTGCATCTCTCTAACGAATGTAAGCCTAATTTCTTCAACCTTTCTTTATACGGAAGATTTCTAATATTATGGATCAGTTTTGTCATTCTACGTTGTACTCTCTCCAATGAATCTATGTCCATTCTGTAATAAGGACACCAAAATTTAACAGCATAATCCATATGGGGTCTCACTAATGACAAGTAAAGTTTTAAGATAACATCAGCAGTTCTGTTACTCATACTCCTAGAGATGAACCCGAGAATCCTGTTTGCCTTGTTTCGAACGCTTATACACTGTTGTCTAGGCTTCAAATCATTGCTAACAAACACACCTAGATCTTTCTCACAATTCGAGTTTTCTAATTCATATTAGCTAGTTTATATTTAACATTTGTATGCATCTTCCCTATCTTTAATACCTTGCATTTGTCAATGTTAAACTTCATCTGCCAATTTACTGACCATTCGTGTAAGGTATATAGATCCCTTTGGAGGCACTCTATATCTCTATCTGAATCAATTGTTCTCCCCATTTTGGTATCGTCTGCAAATTTACTTATCCTACTAGTTATACCTAAATCAAGGTCATTTATGTATATAACAAACAACAGAGGACCTAATACAGATCCCTGGGGGACACCACTTTTGACTGCTCCCCATTCTGACTTCGTACCATTTATGCTGACTCTCTGCTTCCTACCAATTAGCCATAAGAACATAAGAACATAAGAAAATGGGAGTCTGCAGAAAGCCGATTGGCCTAAGCAAGGCAGATCCTTGTCCCACACAACCCCAAATCAAATACAAAGCCCAATTATAGGCTCAACACTCTAATACCCTGAGGATCATCTTACCAAAACGGTTAGAGATTAACGCAGGATTATGGGGGTCTGCAGAGCGCTGATTGGCCCAACCCGGCTGATCCCCCTTCACACCCAACCCTTCTCGTCCATATGCTTATCCAATTTTATCTTAAAGCTCCCTACAGTTTTAGATCCCACTATAGCACTTGGTAGTCCATTCCACCCATCTACAACTCTGTTACCAAACCAATATTTGCCTATATCTTTTCTGAAACGAAATTTATCTAATTTGAAACCATTGGTACGAGTTCTTTCGCTATCACTGAGCTTTAGTACATTTGTCATGTCCCCTTTGTTAATCCCACTAACCCACTTGAACACCTCTATCATATCCCCTCTAACTCTGCGTCTCTCTAACGAATGTAAACCTAATTTCTTCAACCTTTCTTCATACGGAATATTTCTAATATTATGGATCATTTTTGTCATTCTACGCTGTACTCTCTCCAATGAATCTATGTCCATTCTGTAATAAGGACACCAAAATTGGACAGCATAATCCATATGGGGTCTCACTAATGACAAGTAAAGTTTTAAGATAACATCAGCATTTCTGTTACTCACACTCCTAGAGATGAACCAGAGAATCCTGTTTGCCTTATTACGAACGCCTATACACTGTTTTCTAGGCTTCAAATCATTGCTAACAAACACACCTAGATCTTTCTCGCAGTCTGAATTTTCTAATTCTAAATTAGCTAGTTTATATTTAACATTTGTTTGCATCTTCCCTATCTTTAATACCTTGCATTTGTCAATGTTAAACTTCATCTGCCAATTTACTGACCATTCATGTAAGGTATCTAGATCCCTTTGGAGGCACTCTATATCGCTATCTGAATCAATTGATCTCCCCATTTTAGTATCGTCTGCGAATTTACTTATCCTACTAGTTATACCTAAATCTAGGTCATTTATGTATATAAGAAACAACAGGGGACCTAATACCGATCCCTGGGGGACACCACTTTTGACTGCTCCCCACTCTGACTTGGTACCATTTATGCTGACTCTCTGTTTCCTACCAATTAGCCATGACCTAATCCATCCCAACAACGCCCCACCTATTCCATGTGCCTCAACCTTTCTCATCAATCTCTCATGAGGGACTCTGTCGAAAGCTTTACTGAAATCTAAATATATAATATCGTATGCCTTGTCATTATCTACTGCTTCATATACCTCTGAGAAAAAACTAAGCAAATTAGTAAGGCAAGAACGTCCCTGTGTGAATCCATGCTGAGAAGAATTGATTAAGTTAAATGTTTCTAAATGGTTTCTCATTTTCCTAGCAATAATTGACTCTAGTAGCTTTCCTATGATTGAAGTGAGACTAATGGGACGGTAATTGGATGCTATTGATTTATCACCTTTTTTGAAAATTTGAACTACATTTGCAAGCTTCCAAGCTTCTGGAACTATACCTGTTTCTAATGAATTGTTAAAAAGAAATGTTAATGGGTAACTTAACTCATCTCTGCATTCATTTAATACTCTGGCATATACCTCATCGGGACCAGGCGATTTCTGAGGTTTCAGTCTGTCAATTTCCTTAAGCACATCATTTCTACTTATAGTAACCGTACTTAACCTATTTTCTATACTATCTCTATATACCTTACGGACTTCTGGGATCTGTGCCAAATTTTCATTAGTGAAAACGGATAGAAACTGACTATTTAATGTACTGCACATTTCTAAATAATTTTCTGTCATTTCTCCTATCGAAGTTTTAAGGGGGCCTATTTTATCTCTAACTTTAGATTTATATAGCTGGTAAAAAGCCTTAGGGTTATTTTTTGAGTCATTGGCTATCCTGATTTCATAATTTCTTTTGTCTGTCCTTATACATTTTTTAACCTCTCTTGATAGATTCTGATAGTAAGCAAGTAGATGAATTTCGCCTTTCTTTATTTTTCGATATATTCCTATCTTTTTTCCTAGAAGGTCTAATAGTCTATTATTCATCCATTTGGGTTGGTTCTGTGATCTAAATTTTCTTTTGGGGATATATTTATTTTGCGCATTGTGGAGTGAAGAAATAAAATTATTATATGTAGCTGTCAAATTATCCTGAGTTAAGACAGGTATCTGAGAGAGAGTATGTTCATTAGCGCACCTGGGTCCACTTAATAGTTTAACCATAGGATCGACTCTTAAGGCTCGTCTTAAACCCTCCAGCCCCGGGGGCTATAGCTTGCGACTGTGCTCCGGTACCGGGTGTTTTGACGATCTTTGGCCTATGTTAACTACTCTGTAAGTCAATGAATATGTCATGTAATGTTGTGAATAAAAAAGAATAATGTTCCACAAACCTTCCTCTGTCGAATGGCGTTGAGTAGAGGTCTCTAGCCCCTCTGGTTGCATAATGGTGAGCGCGGGAAGACGAGTGCTTTTCGGCGGCAAATTCTTCCCGCGTTCGGACGCGTCGCCCCGGCCATGGCTACGACGCACCTAGCCGCTCGTCGCGCCAAAGTATTTATCTCCCTTAGACGATTTTAGTGTTTGATATTGAGAATGTGATGTTTATTTGATATTTTCTAGTTATTTTGAGGCCAATTATATAAAATATGTTTATTAGGGTATCACTGTCACTGATATTGCTAATTTTCACTCGATACCGTACATTTTATTAGTAATTGAGGTAGCTTATTGTTGTATTAGGCACTGATTATTCGTTATCACAGGTGTTTATTATACTTTGGCCATCATATATTAGGTCTTGTGTCACTTTCACTTTGACAAATATGCTTTAGAGAGTGTCACTGTCACTGATAATGCTCATTTTCACTCGATACCGTACATTTTATTAGTAATTGACACTGTCACTGATAATGCTCATTTTCACTCGATACCGTACATTTTATTAGTAATTGAGGTAGGTTATTGTTGTATTAGGCACTGATTATTCGTTATCACAGGTGTTTATTATACTTTGGCCATCAAATATTAGGTCTTGTGTGACTTTCACTTTGACAAATATGCTTTAGAGAGTGTCACTGTCACTGATAATGCTCATTTTCACTCGATACCGTACATTTTATTAGTAATTGAGGTAGGTTATTGTTGTATTAGGCACTGATTATTCGTTATCACAGGTATTTATTATACTTTGGCCATCAAATATTAGGTCTTGTGTCACTTTCACTTAGTTATATGATTTGTAAACGTTTTATATACAATTTATTGTGTCTTTTTTCACTGATTTATATATTTCTATAGGTTCTAATCATATGAATGTCACTTGGTATATACATATGTGTCACTTTCACATATTATTATGGTGTAATTGTATTTGTATCAATGTTCTCATAATACATGACTTTTGTATTACAATACATTGGTTTTCTTCCACTTTTTGCCTATATATAATTATAGTGTACATATTGTCATTTTATTTGGCAATTTCAGTATGATTATTAGAACTCCAGCTTGGAGTGGTAATCAAAGAAGCACTCTAAAGCAAAGAGGGCCACCTTGCACTCCACACACTCCATGGTTGACTTTTTACCTGACCTCGGCTTCACCCTGCTGTTGTAGCAGACATGGCACCGCTTCTGCTGTGTTCTTCCTGATTCATTCTGAGGCAGGGAACCAAGCCTGTGCCTAATCAAGTATTGAGCACACTGCAAGCGGTCAATAACGGCGGGCCCAGGATGTGCCACTGCCCTCTGTGGCGTAGCATACTTCTCCAGGAGCTCCGTCAACACCTGCTTTTGGAACCTCCTAAGGCTATTGAACTTCATGGGTGTGTTCACATTCCGAAGCTTGTATATGTTGTAGGCATTCAGAACTGACATGTCCACCATATGCAGAAAGAACTTTTTGTACCATCTGCACGAGGTACGCAGGCAGTCAATGAAGCCTATCTGCATGTCGGACTTGTCCACCAGCCTCATGTTGATGTTGTAGTCCAGGACAGCATCGGGCTTGGTCACCCTGGCCTGGGTGCGGCGATCCACCTTGCCAGTCTCCACCATTTCCCCCTTGTGGATGGTGGTCAGGAGGTTGACCTTCCGCTGGTCGTGCCAGTGGATAGCCAGAATGGGCCCCGACTTCTTCTTGAACACATCACCTTTTTTGGTCTTTGGAGGGAAAGGTGGCATGCCCTTCCTTTTCCCTCGTACTGTGCCTACAGTCCCCGTCTTGCGCTCATGCAGGTACTGTGAGAGAGTGGGGGACGTGTAATAATTGTCCGTGTAGAGGACGTGATTCTTGTGAAAGTAGCGGTCCATCATGGCTTGCACCACTGCTCCGCCAAAGCCAATGAGGGGGTCCACAAGCAAGTCCCCTTCCTTCCCGCTGTAGACCAGGAAGTCCAGGACATAGCCAGTTTGGCAGTCGCACAGCACAAAGAATTTTATGCCAAAGCGATGTCTTTTTGAGGGGATGTACTGCCGGAAGCTGAGTTTTCCCCGGAACAGCACAAGAGACTCGTCAATGACGACCTTGCGGAAGGGCTTGAAGTAGGAGGTGAAGCGTTCTCGCATCATCTCGTACAACGTCCTAATCTTCCACAGCTTGTCTGGGAGGTGGACGTCAAGGTTGGTGACAAGATGGAGCGCTGCGAGGATATCAAGGTACCGGTCGCGAGACATATATTTCCCGAAGGCAGGGGTGGATATCAGATCATTGGTGATCCAATAGTCAGGCAACCTATGCTTCTTGACATGAGGCATTAGCATGGTGAGTGCCAGGAACACCATGAACTCTTTATGAGTCACTGGGGTCCACTGCCTCATGTGGCCCTTGGTCACCTTTCCCAAAAAGTGGACCTGGAATTGGTGCTGCTTATTTGTCTCTTTGACAACATAGCCTACCACCTCCTCATCAAAGAAGGCCTCAAATAGTTCGTGTGGTGGAGCATTGGGGCCTGCAGGAAAATTGGGGGTAACGCCTGAACCCTCCAGTACCTCATCAAAAGCTGGCACATCAGGGTTGTATCCATCCTCATCAACTACGTCTTGCCACTGAAAAACGTAGAATGGGTCTTGTCTACGCTGACGAGGAGCTCCAGCTGGTGGCCCAGCACGCCCACGGCCAACTCGGGAGGCGCGCGCCCTAGGGCGGCGAGGGCGGCGGCCAGGGCGGTGGGCAGCACGACGGGCAGCACGACGCCGGGCCAAGCGGATGGGTCGAGGGTCGTCGATGTCCATATAGTCATCGTCAGAGTGGTCATCTTGCCCTGACGGTGGACCTATGTAATCATGGCCAGAGTCTTCAGAGAGGTGCCCTTCATCATCAGTGGCCCCCACATAATCTGGCGGGGAACCAGTGATGCGTGGGCGGCGTGCGGGTGGGCGAGGTGGGGAAGGAGTGGCAGGTGAGGCTGTGTCCCCCCGAGGTCCTGGGCTCCTTGGCCTGCGACGAGTGACAGAAAGCAATGTTTCACTGTCACTAGGCCCAGGTATTGGTGATGCGAGCTCAAAGACTTCTTCAGGAAGACATGTTGAAGGCGGGAGAGGTGGGGAGGACCGTGGGGAAAGTTGCGGGGACGTATGGCTGGGGCCGGCCGGGGTGGACGCCGCGGGATCCTCGAACAAAACTCTCTTACTTTTCTTAATTTTTTTGGTATCTTTCCTACCTTTCCCCTTTTCGGCAGCAGTATGTCTCCTGTCGGGGGACCTAGGAGGCAAATAGGCCGAAAGTGTGGGGTCCTCAACCCTTGGCAATGGTGGGGGTGGTGGGGAAGAATGCGGGGCATCCGGGTCATCTTGGGTGGCGTGGGTAGATAAGGGAGACAATGGCGGATGAGAAGGGTCACCACGCTGACCCTCACTCACAGCCAAGGATGGCAAGGATGGCAAGTAGTTTTGCTTGTTCCCTAGCTGCCGCGGCCGCCTTCTCAAGTATTTTCTGCTTATACAAATGTAGCTTGAAAGGCGATTTACCTGGGGAAGGGCTTGGCGTCGTGTCACTTATGCGAAATTTGGTGAGTGACCTTGAACTCTCCCACTCACTCACTCTCTCAAGTTCACTGTCTTTAGGTAAACCAGCTTCCTCAACAACTGGTACATCACCTTCATCACTCTCATCACTGTCATGTTCTCTCGCAAATCCCAGGAATTGCTCTTCTTTGTCACTCTCATGGCCATAATCACTCGACTTATAATTACTGGAGTCGTCACTGACTTCATCATCAACATTATGCTTGGCATCAGCTCGCTCATAAAGTCTCAATGTCGTCTCAATACCTCCGGGAGATAACACATTTAGGCGATGGCGTCGGGGTAAGGCGCGACGAACTAGCAAGGGCGTCGTAGGAAGCACGGTATCGGACACAGCGGAATCACTATTTGGCGTACTGTCCATGATGGCGTCGGGGTAGATACTGTTGCTGTGGCGTAGTTTACGCCAGGTGGCGCCACCTACCGTCCCACGATACCGAAAATGTACGCGCGGCATTCGAAAGCACGCACGCAAGCAATGGGCGTTCAAGAGCCCTTCCGGGTTGCGCGGGCCGAGGTTGTTATGGGCGTTCAAGAGCCCTTCCGGGTTGGAGGGGTTCCACCATAATTGGCTTTTCTGAAATCTGGGATAAGTGTCGTATTCTCTTTAGCCTTTCCTGTCCATTGTATGTTAAAATAAATTGATTTATGATCACTATTTCCTAGTTGGTCTCCTATCTCTACATTATTTATCATTTGTTCATTATTACTGAGAACAAAATCGAGGATATTATTACCTCTAGTAGGCGAGTCTATGAATTGAAATAAAAAAACTATCCTGTACCGCCTCAATAAACTCTTTTGAATCTGAGTCGCCGATTTGATGCTGCCAATCAATATTCGGAAAATTAAAATCCCCTATAATACACACATTGCTAAACCTTGATGCTATTTTCACTTCCTGCCATAAAGCTGTACCTTCGTTTCTACTCATATTTGGTGGTCTATAAATAACTCCAATAATTATGGTCTCACTACCTTCGCTAACCTCAACCCAAACACTTTCGTTATCAGTATTTAGTCTAATACCTGATTTAATACAGCTTTTTAAAGAACTCCTGACAAACACTGCTATTCCGCCGCCCCTCCTACTTGTTCGGTCGCGTTTAAACAAACTATATCCTGGTATATGGAATTCTGCTAAAAAATGTCTTGATTCTGTATTAATCCATGTTTCAGTCAGTGCTATAATGTCTATATTTTCGTTGCTAACAAGTGCTCTAAGTTCATCCATTTTGTTACATAAACTCCTACAGTTTGAATTATAATCGCAATGAATTTATTTTACTAGTATCGGATTTACCTTTATTTCTAACTGAATTCCCATCTTCTGTTACACCTTTAATATTTCTACTAGCAGTACAATTAAAATCCTGTGACTGATATTTTCTATTCCTATCTGATGTACCAGTACGGCAATTTACCCTATCTAGACAATTATTCTTACTCATATTCTCAGGCTTTATTTTCAGCGAAACCCCGCGACAATCCTATCTATTGACCTAGCTAAATTTACCACCCCTAGCCGAGAAAGATGAACCCCGTCCTGTGCGTACAACTGATTTTTACCATAGAAACGGGTCCAGTTATCAAGGAATGGCATTGCATTTGCATTACAGTATTTTTCCAGCCGACAATTGATACCAATTGTATCAAGTCCCTTTCGGGACTTCGGTGAGACTTTTTCTATTGCACTAGACATATCGAAAGCCTTCGATAGAGTCTGGCATAAATCTTTAATTTCTAAACTACCCTCCTTCGGTTTCTATCCCTCCATCTGTGCCTTTGTCTCTAATTTCCTTTCCGGCCGTTCCATAGCCGCGGTTGTGGACGGCCATTGTTCACTTCCTCACTCTATAAACTCCGGTGTTCCTCAGGGCTCTGTCCTATCTCCTATTCTCTTTCTAATTTTTATAAATGATCTCCTTAACTGTACCTTAATTCCCATCCATTCATACGCAGACGACTCAACCTTGCACTACTCCATTAGTTTTTCAGAACGCCCCAGCCAGCAATCCCTCAACGACAAACGTAATGAAGCCATAGAACTCTTAAATTCTGATCTAAATACTATTTCCAATTGGGGCAGAGAAAACCTTGTTAACTTTAATGCTTCCAAAACCCAATTTCTCCATCTATCTACCCGTCAGGATCTCCCAGCGGACTATCCCTTATTCTTCAACAATACAAAAATCAACCTTCATCTTCTCTCAATATTCTTGGTGTCTCTTTTTCTTCTGCTCTCATTTGGAAGGACCATATTACCAGTCTTGCTAAGGCAGCATCCCAGAAGCTGGGTGTGCTCAACCGCCTTAGGGGGTTCTTTTCCCCTGCACAGCTTCTTGCTCTGTACAGGGGCATAGTGCGCCCTTGTATTGAGTATTGTTCACATGTGGGGAGGTTCCTCTCACACTGCTCTCCTAGACAAAGTTGAAAGGAAGGCCTTTCGTATCATTAACTCCCGTCCATCACCAACTCTCTGCAATCTCTCTCTCTCCGCCGCAATGTTGCATCTCTCTCGCTATTCTATCGCTACTATAATAATCAGTGTTCCTCAGAGCTATCCCAGTGCATACCACCTCCTTTACGTAGGGCACGTGGTACCCGTCTTGCAACTCAATCCCACCCCTACTCTGTGCAACTCTCCAACCCAAGAGTGAAACGTTACTCTCAAACTTTCTTCTACTCAACAGCTGAGCTCTGGAACTCTCTCCCAGAATCAGTCTTTCCCTCTTCCTATGACTTAAATTGCTTCAAACTCCCGTGTGTCCAGGCATTTTGGCTCGAACGTCCCTTGATTTTGGCCCTGTCACTCTTTCAACTATGGGGGAGGCACTCGCTATAGGCAGTTATGCCTTTTGCCTCCCTCAATCACATAGAAAAAAAAAAAAAAAAAAAAAAGATGACCATTCCTTGCTGACCCCTCTCCGTGGCAAGATACTGTGTACTACAGGTATGCCTCCCTTCCTCCTAACTTTATCTAACACCTCCCTGTACTGCCGAAGCAGTACTTTCGTCCTACCTTTACCAACATCATTGCTCCCTGTACTGAGACAGATAATGGGGCTATCTCCAATATCTTTCATGATGTAATCAATGTCCTCTAACACCTTCCCAACCCCGGCACCAGGCAGACAGACAAGCTTCCTAATATCAGTACAGGTGGACCTAGCTAAGTGTCTGACCATGGAGTCCCCAACAATTGAGAAGGACTTGCCTCTCCTTGTCGATGACTTGGTAGCAGCTGCGGCAGCGGCAGGAACTCCTGGGGCAGCAGTTGAAGGTACTCCTGGGGGGGCAGCAGTCACACCATTCCCTGTTGGAGGCAACTTACTTACCTTTCTCCTGGTTCCTCGCCGAAGGAAGCACTCGCAGCCTCACCATCACATTCGTCATCCAGGTGATGAACTTGTTGCTGAGGGCAACTGGCCGCCGTAGAAATTTGCACTTGTTGGAACAACTGTCCAGGGAGCATCACGATCCCTAACAGCAGTTGCACTATCCTCACTTTTCTTGTCAGCCAAAGTCAGCTTTAAGGCCAAATTCTCGTCTTTGAGAGACTGCACCTCTCTCTCCACATTTTCCATCCTTTCTTGCAAAGCAAGACAAAGCTGGAGAATATGAGAGGAGGTAGCAATCTCGTCAACACCAGCCATTTTAAGAAAGCGTTAATACTATCACCACACTATGGGCAAAGATATTCACTGGGAGTCACTAGGGACAGGTCCTCACTCAGCAAAGGTCAGACAGGTACTGACAAAGGTCAGACAGGTACTGACAAATGACCTAATCCATCCCAACAACTCCCCACCTATTCCATGCGCCTCAACCTTTCTCATCAATCTCTCATGGGGGACTCTGTCGAAAGCTTTACTGAAATCTAAATATATTATATCATATGACTTGTCATTATCTACTGTTTCATATACCTCTGAGAAAAAACTAAGCAAATTAGTAAGGCAAGAACGTCCCTGAGTGAATCCATGCTGAGAAGAATTTATTAAATTAAATGTATCTAAGTGGTTTCTAATTTTACTAGCAATAATTGACTCTAGTAGCTTTCCTATGATTGATGTAAGACTAATGGGACGGTAATTGGATGCTATTGATTTGTCACCTTTTTTGAAGATCGGAACTACGTTTGCAAGCTTCCAAGCTTCTGGAACTATATACCTGTCTCCAATGACTTGTTAAATAAAAATGTTAATGGGTAACTTAACTCAGCCCTACATTCTTTTAATACTCTAGCATATACCTCATCAGGACCAGGCGATTTATGAGGTTTCAGTCTGTCAATTTCCTGAAGCACATCATTTCTACTTATAGTAACTGTACTTAACCTATTTTCTATACTATCGCTATATACCTTACGGACTTCTGGAAACTGTGCCAAATTTTCATTAGTGAAAACGGAAAGAAATTGACTATTTAATGTACTGCACATTTCTAAATCATTTTCTGTCATTTCTCCTATCGAAGTTTTAAGGGGGCCAATTACATCTCTAACCTTGGATTTATATAGTTGGTAAAAAGCTTTAGGATTATTTTTTGAGTCATTGGCAACCTTAATTTCATAATTTCTTTTTTCTTTCCTAATATCCTTTTTTACCTGTCTTGATAGATTCTGATAGTAAGCAAGTAGGTGAATTTCGCCTTTCCTAATTTTTCTATATATTCCTCTCTTTTGTCCTAGAAGATCTAATAGTCTATTATTCATCCATTTTGGTTGGTTCTGTGTTGATCTAAATTTTCTTTTGGGGATGTATTTATTTTGTGCATTGATTACTGACTCGATAAAATTATCGTATGTATCTACCAAGGTTGACGTCTCTTCCTGACTTAAGATGACAGGTGCCTGAGAAGGGGTACACTCATTTGGACACCTGGATCGACTTAATTTTTTGACCATAGGGTCAGCTAATAGGGCTCTTCTTAACCCGGGAACTGCGGGGAGACTCTTAAGAGTTCCCCCGGCGGACTGCAGGGAGACTCTTAAGAGTCAGAGAAAAAAAAAATAAACTTTTGACATCAAATTTATTTTTTTTTTTTATTTTTTTTTTTTTGGCCCCTGGGCCATGCCAAATCTCAGTCCTCTACCTCCCCTCCTTCCCCACTTTCCTCCTCTCCTTCAGTTATCACCTATTTTTCCTGTTATGCCCTTATTCTGAGGTATATTTTCGTGCTAACATTAGAAATCCGGTTGCAGGGTGTGGTCATCACTGATAGCAAGCGAATGCAAGAGAGAGAGAGAGAGTATCGATCGATTGTGTCTCAGTGGCCTTGGGGGAAATTGGCGGGAAAGCAGCTTGCCTCACCCATACATTATACAACTCGCGGGCTATATCTCCGATTTTGACCATCCAAACGTTGTTTTCACTCGTTTTATTGTTGTTTCAGGTTAATACCTTTATAAACAACCCATAATAGGCGCATATGGATAAGTATTAATGCTATTAATGGTACAATGAATATTTTAGTGACGGAAACACCTCAAATACATGCGCACAGGGAGAGGTGTCTAATTACCCCCATGCGCACTTCAGAGGTTAACCCACCATAATTGGCTTTTCTGAAGTCAGGTATTAATGTTGTATTCTCTCTGGTATTACCTTTCCATTGTATATTAAAATACACAGAATTGTGGTCACTATTTCCTAGGTGGTCCCCTATCTCTACATTATTTACCATATGTTCATTGTTACTGAAAACTAAATCGAGAATATTATTACCTCTAGTCAGCGTATCTATGAATTGAAATAAAAAACTATCTTGTACTACCTCTATAAACTCCTCAGAATCAGAGTCTCCTATTTGATGCTGCCAATCTATATTCGGAAAATTAAAATCCCCCATAATGCACACATTGCTAAACCTTGATGCCATTTTAATTTCTTCCCATAATGACGTTCCGTCATTTCTACTCATATTTGGCGGTCTATACATAACTCCAATAACTATAGTCTCACTACCTTCGTTAACCTCTACCCAAACACTTTCATTATCGTTATTTAGTCTAATACCTGATTTAATACAGCTCTTTAAATGTACTCCTGACAAACACTGCTATTCCGCCACCCCTCTTACTTGTTCGGTCATATTTAAACAAACTATATCCTGGTATATCAAATTCTGCTAAAAAATGCCTGGTTTCTGTATTAATCCACGTTTCAGTTACCGCTATTATGTCTATATTTTCTTTGCTAACAAGGGCTCTAAGTTCGTTCATTTTGTTACATAGACTCCTACAGTTTGTGTAATATACTCTCAATTTACTTCTTTTCTTTATACCTAATTTACCTTTATTTCTATCGACATTTCCATCTTCCATTGCACCATCACTACTATCATTTGCAATATAGTCATCATTTTTAGCATGAGACTGAATATCCTTATCGCTTTCGCCTGACGCTAAAATTGTTCCATTTAACCTCTCATTTACACTCTCAATATTTCTGTTCAAAACCCCACAACCACCCTATCTAAAGAACTAGCTAATGTAGAAACCCCTAACCGTGAAAGATGAACCCCATCCCTTGCGAACATCCCATCTCTCCCAGTTATCAATGAATGGTATTGCTTTTTCTTTGCAATATTTCTCCAAACGGCAATTGACACCAATCACCCTGGATGTCCATTCCTTGGGAACTCCTCTTCTGGGTAGGATACAATGTACTACAGGGATCCCTCCCTTCATCCTAACCTTATCTAACACATCCCGATACTGCTGCAGCAGTTCCTCACTTCTACCCTTACCAACATCGTTACTCCCGGCACTGAGACAGATAATGGGGTTATCTCCACTATCTTCCAAGATGTGGTCCATCTTCTCTAAAACCCTCCCAACTCCATGGCCAGGCAGACACACAACCTTCCTAAGTTTAGTGCAGGTAGCCCTAACTAAATGTCTTACCATGGAGTCGCCCACAATCGACACAGACTTACCTTCTCGGGACACAGACTTACCTTTCCCTCGGGAGGATCCAGCAGCTGCAGTTGGAGAACCCCGGTGGTGGCAGAAGCTCCCTTGGTGGTGGTGGTGGTGGTGGGGGTGGTGGTGGTGGTAGGTAGCACAGCGTCAGCGGTTGGAGCTGAGTCGGCGGCAGGCACTTCGGCTAAGCCTCCCTTATCCTGACTATCTTTTCCCTCACATTTGTCTCGCAAAGGAGAGAATGTATTTGTCACACTCATACCTATTCTACTATCCTGCTTCTTGAGTGCGACTTTCCCACCCGTATTTTTAACAACCTGCCATGAATAAACATTTTCATTAACTTCCTCCCTTTTCCCCTTACTCGACTTAATTTCCTCTTGGCTAAGCTTGAAAGCTAGATTTTCGTCTTTAATCAAATCCACTTCCCTCTGAAGTTTAACATTAACCTCCCTTAGAGCAAGACCTCTTCCTTCACCACAACCATCTCTTCCCTTACCTGGAGAATAAGATGATGCAGTTCAGTAAAGGACTCGCACTCCATACCTGACATGATCTGACACTGACATGATATTGTCAGTGGTTGGAAAGCTGTATGGCAGGGTGTTGATAGAGAGGATAATAAAGTGTACGGAAGTTGCAATAGGAGAAGAACAGTGTGGGTTTAGGAGGGGAAGAGAGTGCGTGGATCAGATGTTTGCAGTAAGACAGTTATGCGAGAAGTATTTAGAGAAGCATAAGGAGATATTTTGGGCTTTTATGGACTTGGAAAAAGCGTATGATCGTGTGGACCGTGAAGCATTGTGGAAGGTGTTAAGGATTTATGAAATAGGAGGAAATTTGTTAGAAGCAGTTAAGAGTTTTTATGAAGGGAGCAGAGCATGTGTGAGAGTAGGAAATGGTGAGTTGAGTGAATGGTTTGAGGTAAAGGTAGGTTTGCGACAGGGTTGTGTAATGTCACCATGGCTGTTTAATATGTTTATGGATGGTGTGGTGAGGGAGGTGAAAAGGAGAACTATGGGAACAGGATTGGGTTTAGTAGGAAAGAATGGTAGAGATTGGGAGTTGAATCAGTTGCTGTTCGCTGATGACACAGCATTGGTGGCGGATTCTGATGAGAAACTGCAGCGGGTAGGCAAAGAGTTTGGTGTGGTTTGTGGAAGGAGGAAACTGAAGGTGAACGTCAATAAAAGTAAAGTAATGGTGTGTAATAGGGGAGAGCATAGGGTGAATCTAGATGTGAGGCTGGATGGGGAAATATTGGAACAAGTAGAGTGTTTTAAATATCTAGGAGGAACGATAAGCAGGAGTGGAGGTATGGAAGTGGAGGTAAAACAGAGAGTGTGTGAAGGAAGGAAGGTTGTCGGAGCAATGGGAAGTATGTGGAAGACGAGAAATCTCAGAGTGAAAGTAAAAAGTGCACTGTATCAAGGAATTGTTGTGCCAACAGTGATGTATGGGGCTGAGACATGGGCTCTGAAGAAAAAGGAGAAAAGAGGGCTGGATGTGATGGAGATGAGCTGCTTGAGGAGTATGTGTGGAGTTACTCGTAGAGACATATTGAGGAATGAAGAGATACGTAGGAGAGTGGGGCAGCAGGAACATTTGTCAGCCAGAGTGGACAGAAGGGTGGTATGGTCATGTTGAACGAATGGGAGATGAAAGGCTTACAAAGAGAATATGTGAGTCAGGTACAAGGGGAGATAGAAGGGCAGGAAGACCCCCATTGAGATGGAGAGACTGTGTAAGAAAGGCTTTGGATGATAGAGGAATGACTATAGATCAGGCAGGGGAAGTGGTGGTGGACAGGAGTGAATGGAGAATGCTTGTGAATAGTTGAGTGAACACGTGGTAATTTGGAGTAAGGGGTCGGGCGCAAGTTGGACTAGATAATAGTCCATCAGGCACCTGGCCCGGGGAGACGATTAATATGAAGGGTGCGCCTGGAAGTGTGGTGGGAGGGCTTGTGGCTTTGGCTCCGCTGCATGTCTGCCTGCCGAGATCAGAACCTCTCCGGGTGGTCGGGGGCCGGGGGAGTGCTGGAGCGACCTTGGTGACCCTGGTCTCTGGGTCTCCTCCTGGGTGACCTGGATGTGTGTGAGTTTGTGCATTTTATCTGTGTTTATTTGTTGTTTTATATTGTTTTTGTGTTTTCCCTGTTCTTGCTCTGTCTTGAGTCGGCTACCCCCAAAATGGGGATTGGGCCTGAGCATATAGATAGATAGATAGAATCTGGCAACCTCTGCATCATATGAGTCTGAAGGGGTTAAGCAGGTGGGGTTGAATTAAGGGGCTGCGATTTGTTTGAGGTGAAAGTGGATATTCAACTTAATTGTGCTTGGGTTTCCACTGATTCCTCTCGCTGGGCTCCGTTCTCTATCGTTGTAGCTGTGCCTGTGGGGATCATAGAGTACGAGAGGCGGAGCCTGGAGGGGTCACTATGTTGATGAATGTTTCGATGGCGAATGGTAGCAATCCGGGCATATGGTTTATGCAATTCCGGGGCTGGCATTTTGTTGTTAGACTGCATATCAAAGGAAAACTTATGAAGGAGGTAGAAGGGATTAAGGAACAGTTAAGGCAAAGAGACACTGAGAATACAATCCTGAAGAACGAAGCTTATGAAGGAAGAAAAGAAAGAGAAGAGTTGAAAAAGGAAATAAGTAATCTTAGAAGGGAATATAATGTGAGGGTGACAGCTAGGACTTCAAACACCAGTACAAGCATGCACATGGGCATAAGCAAAAGAAAATTGTGGTGCAAGTCAAGAAGGCAACAGCTGAAGCAGCAACTACGAAGAGGCTATGAATCCTGCCACAGCTAGCACTAGTGACCCTCGCTATGTTTGGAGAGAGGTTAAGCGTAAAATGAAGAAACAGACAAGACAGGAATATTAGCTAAGCACCTCAAATAGATTCAGCCCTCTAGACAAACAATCAACAGTCAGCATGACTTCTCTAAGTACTCACAGAACAGAGGAAAAAAGGACAGTCAAGTATTGAGTAGACAGCAAAATGCTAAGCCTACTATGTGTCTTTCAAACACTAAAGGGACGAAACTAAAGATGTCAAGCAGATTTGGTCTTGTTAGCGACCAAAAGACAAAAACAATTTTGATTGGAGATTCTTAGGTCAAAAGACAAATGTCTCACTTTGTTCAATTTTACTGTGATGTGAGAATGGTGAAGAGCCTCACTGGTGCAAGGACTTCCTATATCACAAAGAAAGTTAGAAAAAAACCGGTCTAAGACAGCAATAATAGCCCAGGTCAGTGGTGATGACCTGGAAATTAGAAAAAAATGCCCAGGATGTATGAAGGGGATTGTGCTTCCAGCAAAACAATAGGCTTAAATGGTTGGGTTGCTGACCTGTGTACCCAGAAAGGGGTGAGATTTGTGGACTCATTTGATGAGTTCTATGGGTAGCGCAACCTCCACCTCCGTGACGGTGTGCACCTAAGCATCAGCAGTAGGATCAAACTTTGTGATTTTCTAAATCTTTACAGCTTGCTGAGGGCAAATCAAAATGTAAAAAGCATCCCCCTGCAGGAAAAGAGGTCTAACAGAAGAAGTATAGTTAGTCCCTCAGAGAACAAGAATACCTCTCATCCAACGGCAGAGTTCCCCAACATAATGAGAGATGACGCACAACTCAGTCTAGACTCTACACCTTAGTTGCCAATTTCCGAACCACTATAGATAATGATTGTTCTACCTCACGTGAGGGTTCACCACATAGAGGGAATTGCAACACCTCTGATAGTGTACAGAAAAATAGTATACTAGAAAATACACTACCCCCAGCTGAGACTCCATTCCCTTCGGGAAACAGGGTAAACTAAGGGATTCTAAGAAAAACCGGAACTCTCTTAAGGTAGTATTATTTAATGCCAGGTCAATTAGGAATAAATTCTCCAGGCACTTCTGGCTACAGAGTGCTTCGAAATAGTGGATATAACTAATATCAGAGGACCTGGAGTGGCGACGTCTACACCGTGGGTTCACCTTCAGGGGATGCCGACCGTGGGTGGCTGCCGTTCCTCCTGGCCGGGGACAAAATCGCTGACCGATGGGGAACAGCCGGCTGCCGACCATGGAGAGCAGTTCTGGGAGCCAAACCACCACAACAAACCGCTGCCCCCTCGCGGGGGCACGAGAACCTGGGAGTAGCTTCGGTCGCCCGGGCAAGTACCACACCAACACATTACACATTACACACAACCACACACACACATTACACTGTTTTTTCTACACCGAATAATGACTCTCCGGCTGTCATTTTTTGAAGACTTCTTCTAGCCGGAGACATCGAGAGCAACCCAGGACCCACCCACAAATACATATGTCCAACATGCTCGAAACCTATCACTTTGAGTCACCACACAAAGGTTTCAGTTCTCTGCAACTCATGCGGGAACTGGACCCATTTCACCTGCACAACACTTGCCTCCACGGAACACTACACAAACACCTGGACCTGTTCCCCTCCCTTATCCAGTCAAACCCCTCTCCTATCCAACCCACCAATCCTTTCTGCGCCACCCACATCCTCAACCCCACACATCCTTCCCCAACCAAATCCACACTTTGCCATCTTACAAGAAACAAAACACCATACAACACAAAAAAAAAAACTACATTTCATGACTTCACCACCATTAGACAAGACCGGGCCAAAGGCGGCGGCGGTAGACTCATCACCTTGGTTCACACAGCAATAAACTTGACAGACACCAGTGCGCAAACCAAATCCCTCCTTCCCCCACATGAAAACACAACAGAAATACAATCCTAAAAAAGCACTGGCAATAACTTCAATATTACCATCATAACTACATACATCCCACCCGGCTCTCCGGCAGTATATCTTTGATTTCCCATGGAATGAGTTTTGTTTCCGTGGCCGGGGACCCTCGGAGATTGCTGAACGCATTACCGAGGTAATCCTATCAGGCAGACTAATGTAAAAAAATCTTGGTTTACTCATGCTTGTTCTACTGCTGTCCGCAATAAGGAGGAAGCATTGAAACGGTACCAACGCCTAAAATTCCAGAATATCTTTCTTCCTATGTTTCTGCCCGGAATCATGCCAAATCTGTTCTTTGATTTGCCAAACACTCTTTCATCAATAGTAAATGCACGGAACTATCCAACTCTAGCTGTTCCCAAGCTTTCTGGCATCTAGCCAAAAATCTCTCCAACAATTTGTCTTCCTCGTCTTTCCCTTCCCTTTTCCACTCTAATGGCACAACCATCACTTCTTCCTCTAACAAAGCTGAACTCTTTGCTCAAACTTTCGCTAGAAACTGCACCTTGGGGGATTCCTGTGCTATTCCGCCCTCTCCAGCCCCCTCTCTGCCTAATATCCTAATCTCTTCTAAAGATGTACTCTCTACCCTCTCTGGGCTTAATACTAAGAAGGCGTACGGTCAAGATGGTGTTCCTCCTGTTGTACTCAAAAACTGTGCTTCCGTGTTGACTCCCTACCTAGGCAAACTCTTTTGTCTCTGTCTCTCCTCTAATGCCTTCCCTTCTTGCTGGAAGTTTGCTCGCATTCAACCGGTCCCTAAGAAGGGTGACCACTATCATCTCTCCAACTGCTTGCATCTCTTGTATCTCTAAAGTTTTAGAAACTATTGTTACTTCCAAATTTCTTAAGCATTTCTTTTCTCATAATCTACTCTCAGATCGCCAGTATGGCTACCTTAAGGGTCGCTCTACTGGTGATCTTCTTTCATATCTTACTAAATCTTGGTCATCCTCCTTTCGGGACTTCGGTGAGACCTTTTCTATTGCGCTAGACATATCAAAGAGCTTCGATAGAGTCTGGCACAAATCTCTAATTTCTAAACTACCCTCCTTCAGGTTTCTATCCCTCCATCTGTGTCTTCGTCTCTAATTTCCTTTCCGGGCATTCCATCACTGTGGTAGTAGATGGCCATCATTCACTTCCTCACCCTAACCCCCTAACAACCATTTCCAATTGGGGCAAAGAAAATCTTGTTGCCTTTAATGCTTCCAAAACCCAATTTTTCCATCTATCTACCTGTCGTGAACTCCCAGAGGACTATCCTTTATACTTCAACAATACAAAAATAAAACCTACATGTTCTCTCAGTATTCTCGGTGTAACTTTTTCTTCTGCTCTCTTTTCGAAGGACCATATTACCTGTCTTGCTAAGGCAGCCTCCCAGAAGCTGGGAGTGCTCAACCGCCTCAAGGGGTTCTTTACCCCTGCACAGCTTCTTGCTCTGTACAGGGGCACAGTGTGTCCTTGTATTTAGTATTGTTCAAATGTGTGAGGAGGATCCTATCACACATCACTTCTAGACAAAGTAGAAAGGAAAGCTTTTTGTATCATTAACTCCTGTCCATTTACTGACTCTCTACAATCTTTCTCTCTTCATCGCAGTGTTGCATCTCTCTTGCTATTCTACCGCTACTACAATTGTCAATGTTTCTCAAGAGCTCTCTCAGTGTATACCACCTCCTCTACGTAGGGTATGTAGTATCTGTCTTGCAACACAATCCCATTTTTTTTCTTCTATATTCCATCTACTCCCTCTCGGGCATAGGCTGAGAGCCTGTACATTCACCGCTCAACACAGTGAAGCCCATGAGGTCTTGTTCCAGTCTAGGAAGTGAGACAAGTGAAGCATGAGCTACAACCAGCCTTCGCCAACCTGCCATCGCAGACGCGAGGCTCTTGGTTGCTCACTCATGGCTCGAAGCAGTCCCACTTCTGAGGTTGCTTCGTCTTTATGCTTCACTGTCTCACCTCCTCGACTCGGACCCTCACTCTCAGAACGCCACCTATTGAGCAATTAACTCACTAGGCATTGCCCCTCTGTAGCATATTTTGAATATGGGAATATTTGTACAGTGCTATTTAATGAGGGAACAATGATATTTGTTTTTTTATTGGGTATTTCGGTGGGCTTTTGTGGTAATGCACTGATACTAGGTACAGCACAAATTTCATCTCAATAATATCTTCCCATTGACATATCGGGATTTGACCCGGGACCTTTGGATTACCAGTCCAGTGGCAAGACCACTCCACCACACCTCCCCTCTGTGCAACTCCCCAACTCAAGAGTGCAACGATACTCCCAATCTCTCTTCTATTCAACAGCTGAGCTCTGAAACTCTCTCCCGGAATCCATCTTTCTCTCATCCTATAACTTAAATTGCTTCAAACTCCGTGTGTCCAGACATTTTGGCTCGAACATTCCTTGATTTTGGCTCTGTCACTCTTTCAACCCTGGGGGAGGCACTCGTCACAGGCAGTTTTGCCTTTTGACTCCCTCATCCACATAGAAAAACATAAAAAATTAAAACATCCCCACAGTACCCAATGACTACAGACCACAATTACAACAAATCACAAATACTCCACACATCATCCTGGGTGGTGACTTCAATAGTATACCAAGACGTCGGCCTGGTTTGTCGACAACCCTGACACAGACAGAGGGATGGTGTAGGGATGGAGGGAGGATGGAGGGAGGGAAGTTCAACGCCAATCAAATAACATTTTCAGCTTTAACGGCATCCATCAACATACCCATATTCCCCACGAAACCCTCTTCCCCCCTGTATCTCCAGATATCACCTTCTGCTTCCCAGAACTCGCCCCCACAACATCCTGGAAGGTGGCCTTGGGTTCCGACCACCTCCCGATCATTATCACCACCAAAAAAAGACTTACCCGAGCTAGCCACAGATTCACATACACTAACTATAAAAGAGCCACCTGGGAAGCTTTCACAAAGGAGACAGCACAACACTTTGAAACTCTAAACAGCACACCCATCACTAACATCAACAATGTTGTTCACACATTCAACACAACTATCCAAAACACTAACAAGAAACACATTCCAAGAGGTAACAGGAAAAGGCACAACCCCAACTTCACACCAGAAGTTCAAAACCTCATCAGACAATGCGACACACTGAAACACTCCCCAGCACCCCACACACAAGACATCGCACAACAAATCCAAGCACTTAACATACAGATAAACAACAAAATACTAGAACAACAAACACTAAATTGTAATAACTAAAAAACACTTGATCACAAAACAGACCCCAAAAAACTCTACAAAACACTAAAGAGCATCACACTTTCCAAACAGAAACACAACAAAATCACATGCCACAATCACAACAAAAGACTCTATTCCTTCATATAAACAACACGCAAACACTCTCCTTAATCACTTCTCTCAATTGAGCTACCCCCATCAAGACAACCGACATGTCATCAGACGTAGGAGACAATTCCCCACAGACTCAGACCCTTCACCAACAACCAGACAAAGCACATCATCAACAATCTCAAGCACTCACCCGCCTGTGGTCCAGACAACATAAGCAACATACACCTCAGACACCTAGGACCACAAGGCATACAAGCACTCACCAACATATCAAACTACAGCTAATCACACAACACAATACAAGACATCTGGAAGCATGGCGTCATCATTACATTCCCCAAACCCAATAAAGACTCCACGCTACCCTCCTCACACCGCCCCCTCACACTCCTTTGCAACCCTCCAAAGTCTCAGAACGCCTCGTACTGACCACACACGCTCTACCCCTATCTCCAACACAACTTGGCTTCAGGCCACTACACTCCACAAACACTCTTCTTACAGACCTTACACAAAGAGCTTTTGATGGCATCAACTCAGCCAGACCACCACACAGATCACTACTTGCTACACTAGACATCAGTAAGGCCTTCGATGCCATCCCCCGCCAAAACCTAAAAAATAAAATCTACTGCACAAACATTCACAAAAATACAAAAAGGTGGGTGGCCAACTACCTAGCAGGCAGATGTGCACACGTATCATTTGCCGGTCAGTCATCTAGCATCAGAAACTTCACAAATGGAGTCCCGCAAGGATTCGTCCTGTCGCCCGCACTCTTCAATCTGTACATGCACCCAACACCCAACACACCCCAAATAAATATAGCTTCCTATGCATACGACATAGAACTCACATGCACACACCAAGACCCAGAGAGAGCAACACTTCTCCTTCAACCCTATGTCAACATACTACATGTCTGGTGCACTACAAACAGACTCAAGTTGGACCCAGCAATATCCACTGCAAAATCACAAGCTGGACAGCCGAATACAAAAACACCCCGCACCTCACCATAAACAACATCCCCCTAACACACACACACAAAATCCTAGGAGTAACATATGATACTCTAATGACATTCAAACAACATATCACAAATATAAACAAATAAACTGACACCCAGACTTAATGCCCTAAGGTCACTTGCCCCACAAAAAGAGGACACAACAATGAAACTACCACCACAGCATACAAACAATACATATGATCAGTGATGGAATATGCAAGCCCTGCCTGCACTTATAACCTAGCTGAAACACATCACAAGACCTTGCAGACTATTCAAAACAAAGCCCTAAAAATCATCACAGGCTGCACAGCTACTACACCCACAGATCACCTACATCAAGAAACCAAAGTCCTCAAAGTCAAAGACCACCTGGACATGAGAGGCACTCAATTCCTGGCTGCAGCCTCCACAAACCAACACCACCGACTACACTACAAGGCAGCACACCTACAGACACCACAGGATATAAAAACAACACCCAACACACGGTATCACACACATATACTGTCATCTCTCCCTCCCTGCCCATCCCAAACCAGATTCCAGAAGCACATCCATACTCATATATCTCGCCGTTCCATCCAATCACTCATAGACAACACACAGCTGTAGGCACAACCTCCCAAAATCCATCCTTCTAAATCCTCCCTTCCTCGCGAGGACAGAGTCCACCTGGCCAGGCTGAGATGTGGGCACCATCTAGCTCTTCTGAGCTATCAGAAGAGACTGGATATCTCCTTCGTCGACACCTGTCCAGGATGCAACACAGCACCCCATACTATTAACCCCTTCAACACGATGATGTAGTTTTAATCATATTCTGGTTACCATTAGACGATTTTCTTTAGCTTATAATCTACCTCTAGGACTCTAAGGGGTAAATACTATCTCACTGAACCGTCTAAATAACATAGGTCCCTCTTAAGCTGCATGTAATTGTCTAACTTTAGCCAGAATAAAAGACGAAAAGACTACATCGTGCTGAAGGGGTTAAACACTTCATAGAAGACTGCATTCTATGCAAACACTTACGCCAATAACATAATCTACACTATTTGACAACCCTGTGGGAAAGCCTGATTGTGGCCATGGCCTTCCTTAGGGACTTGGGGCTGTTCATTCAGGCAGCCTAGGGAACAACAACAACAACTAATATCAGATATTACTTTGGGGAATTTGAAATAACCGGGTATAGAATGCTCCACAAAGATCAAACCATGCGGGAAGGGAGTGGACTTCTAATATACATCAAAGTTTTTCTAAACCCAATTGACTACAAGATCAGGTCAGAACATGACCTATTAAGAGTAGACCTCAATCTAGGTTACTTTATCCATAGGGATGTTCTGGTGTACAGGCCTCCACATAAAAATGTTGAAAAGAATGAACTGCTGTCTTATCGACAGCAAAACCAGTGTGATCTTACTCTTAGGTGATTTTATTGCCTGGTAAACTGGGAAGCAAGAACTGCAGATTCTGAAAGTAGGCATCTTGTTGACATTGCTAATGATAATGATAAGTGGGTGAACGAGCCAACTAAAAGCAACGATATACTAGATCTTGTGTGCACCGCAGAAAAAGAATGTGTGACCAGCTAACTGCTTGGAAATCACTCTGTGGTAGAGACCAGAATCTAGTTAGGTTCTCTCTTCGCACATTTTGCGGCAAACCCACCAGTCCTCAGAGTATGAAACTAGATTTCCGTCAAGCAAATTTTGAAGATCTTTGAAGAAGCTTATCTCAGATCATACTTAAGGGTAAGGATGTTAATGACATTTGGTGCTCATTCAAAGACCATTTTATGGACTGAAGCTGCATTCGCTCCCACTAAACTTACCAAATCAAGCTCACCTAAATGGTTCACAAGTGACATAGTTTCAGCAATTATAAAGAGGAAGGTTGCATACAGAAATGCCAAAATAAGTCTGGTCCAAAGAGATCTAGATTCCTTCAAAAATATGTGTAGGAGAGTGAAATATCTTATAAAGGAAGCAAAGCAGAATGAAGAACAAAGGGATGCAGCCCTCTGCAAAGAGAGTCCCAAAGAGTTTTGTTCAGCTATGTGAACATTAGGAAGCCATTCAAAAGTAGCATTGGACCTCTAAATGAGCCAACAGGCCAACTACAAACCTCTGACACTGAGATAGCCAAAACCCTAAACAACTATTTTGCCTCAGTTATTACAAGGGTAAATACCAGTGACATGCCAAGTCCAGGATTGCTGCATGAGGATGATGAGGGTGCATTTTTTAGCAGAACTAGATGTACCCCAGAGGAGGTAACACAAATAACAGGCGATTTAAAATTAATAGGTTCGTCATCTGGGCCAGATGGCTTTCTTTCCCGAGCTGCATGAGAAGTGCAATGTGAAATCGCACCTTTCTTGGCAGAAATCTTCAATATATCAATAGAAACTGAAGACTTCAAACTGGCCAATGTGACCCCAATCTTTAAGAAAGGGAATAATGTGTCCCAAGAAGTATCGGTCAATTAGCTTGACTTATATCATAGTAACACTTTAAGAAGGGATACTAGTAGACAAGATAATTGACTACTTGGAAATTCACAACTTAATTACAGATTTCCAAAATGGATCCAGGCCACGATCAAGCAAGTCTTACCAACTTGCTGGAATTTGTCCATGAAATCCTGAGTTATAAAATTATTATGACAAAGGTAGAGCCATAAATATTCTTTGCTAGAAGTTCAAAACACTTTTGACAAAGTCCCTCGTTGCAGGTTAATGCCAAAAGTGAGTGCACTAGGTTTAAATACAGAGGTCACAAATTGGATAGAAAGTTGGCTAACAGGTAGACAGTAAAGGGGGTAATCAATGGTGTTTCCTTCTGAGTGAACTCCAACCACTTCTGGAACTCCACAAGGATCTGTCCTTGGCTCACTTCTGTTTATCATATAATATGTTAAAGACATCGATAGTTGCCTTGAGTGTGATCTCCAAGGTTTGCAGATTACATTAAGCTTGGAGTGAATGTGAAGAGGTTGAACAGCTCAGGATGGATCTTAACAGACTGGATGAATTGTCAGAGACATGGCACATGCCACTAAACTTGGACAATTGCGAGGTGATGCATATCGATCAAGCAAACCACAAGTCAGGCCCATTCCCTATTGGGAATGTCCCTGGAAGTGACTGACCTGGAAAAGGATTTGGGTGTTCTGATTTGCAGTGACCTAAAGTTTTACTAGCAGTGTTTTTAAGTAGAGAAGAAAGCTCAGCAATTTGTTGGGATATATTTATTAAGAGGCAATTTAAGTATAGTAATAAGGAAATAGTTCTCGCACTTTACTATGCTCTCCTGGAGTATGCTGTTCAATTCTGGTTTCCAGCACTCAGGACTAGAAAGAGCACAAACTAGGGGTACAAAGATTATTCTATCTTTAGAGAACTGAGCTATGAAGACCGGTTTATAGGTCAAGATCTATTTTTGTTGGAGACATTCAGACTACGAGGTCAGCTCGTTGAAATGTATATAATATTTAATGGGTTTGCTAATGTGTATTATAGCAAAACGTTTAGTCCGATTATGAATGCAACTCACAACCAAGGCAAAAGGTTCAGCAATAATATTTGTGGACACATTTTCACATATAAGATCTGTTCTACGTGGAAAAAAACTCCCTCAGAAGTTGTAAGCAGTTCTTCAGTGGAGCAGTTCAAGAAGAGAGTAGATAGTATTTTGCACACTGTGCAATGAGTGTAATCTATCTCTATCTATCTATTGCCTGACGCCGTGATCCCCGAAGGGGTGGCCACGAACGAACCGCCCCCATGCACCTCTGTCCCCAGTCAGTCGACGCCCCTCCCCCCAACCAGCACCGCCTTCGTTCATGTAGTTCCTCACTCCATCCTTCCACCTCATATTCGGTCTACCTCTCCCCCTCTGTCCCTCCACCTCGCTCTCGTACACCCTCTTAGTCATTCTCTCGCTTTCCATACGTTCCATATGGCCGAACCATCTCAAGTTGTTCCTTTTCACACTTTCCAGCACATCTACCTCCACACCACACCTCCTTCTTACTTCCTCATTAGTCTGTCTATCCCTCCATGTAACTCCGCACGCACTCCTTAAGTAATTCATTTCCACTGCTCTCACTCTTGGTCTGAGTCTCTCAACCAACGTCCATGCTTCGCTTCCGTAAGTCAGTGTCGGGATTACCACACTGTCATGCAAGGACTTCTTCACTTCCATACTGACCACCCTATTTCTTGTTACTGCTTTTAGCGTTCCTACAACCCTCTTCCCCTGTTGTACCCTCTCCCGCACCTCTTCATCCATAGTCCCATCTTTACTCAACACACTGCCCAGATACTTAAAAGAGTTGACGATCTCCATAGCCTGACCGTTCAGCTTCACCTCACACTCTGTGACTTCACCCCTTTCGAAGACCATAACCTTGCTCTTCCCCGTGTTTACCTTCAAATTCCGTTTTTCGCACACTGTTCCAAACTCATTTACCAGACCCTGCAACTCCCATTCATTATCAATCATCAGAACTGTATCATCCGCAAACAGCAGTATAGGTAGCTTCCACTCAATTCCCTCCCTTTTCAGCGATACACCAACATCCACTGCTCTTGATAGTATTTCTTAGTGTCCATCTTTAGTCCATCCATCTTTAGTCCATCTTTAGTCCATCCATATGTATATATGGATATATATATGGATGAGTAAACAACCACGGGGACATCACACACCCCTGTTTCAAACCAACATTCAGGTCAAAGAACTCGCTCTGCTCACTCTCCACACGTACTGCCGCCTTTGCACCCTCATACATGCTCTTCACTGCTTTTAGCAACTTGCCCTCTACTCCATATATTCTAAGTACTTTCCACAAACCTTCTCTATCCACTCTGTCATAGGCCTTCTCCAAGTCCATAAAGGCAACATACACCTTTTGTTTCTTCTCCAGATACTTCTCCACAACACAATTCAGGGTAAAAATCTGATCTACACATCCTCTTCCCTTCCTAAAACCTCCCTGCTCGTCGCCTATCCATTTCTCCGTTCTCACTCTCACTCTCACTCTCTCAATCACTACCCTACTGTATACCTTCCCTACTACGCTTAGAAGACATATTCCTCGGTGGTTACCACACACTCCTCTTTCCCCTTTGCCCTTATATAGGGGGACTATTATGCCAGTCTTCCAGTCATCGGGTGCACTCCCCTTCTCCCATGCTAGTTTGCACATTTTCCATACCCATTCTATCACTATCTCACCACCATACCTCAACATTTCCCCACACACTCCATCTGTTCCTGGTGCTTTCCCCAACTTCACTCTTTTCATGGCTTCCCACACTTCTGACCTCCTGATCCCCACCTCCTCCTCCACTACTTCTCTTCTTCTCCCTCCCATACCATATCCAGCTATGTTTGCTGGCTCTTCATTCCTTTCATTTAGCAACTCACTGAAGTACTCCCTCCATCTTTCGACTCTCTCTTGCTTCTCGGCTAGCATTCTCCCATTCTTATCTTTCACACCCTTACTGTTTCCCTTGCTACCTTCCCTAACTTTCTTGACTTCTTTCCAGAACAGTTTCTTACTCTCCCTCCATTTTACACTCAGATTCCTTCCAAATTCCTTCCAAATTCCTGAGTGTAATGCACTACACAATATCTCTCATTTGACTTTGAATATCTCCCCTAAATGGACGGCAAGGTCTTTGAGATACAAACTATTCCTTGGAACTCCATCTCTCTCTCTCTGTTTTATACATAAGTAGATAGTGGTTAGTCAAAGTGAAAACTTACAAAAACAGGGCATAACGTTCACTATCCAAAGACAAACTTACATTAAAATATTTAATTGGAATTCAATTCATATAGTATGCATATATCTTGGTGATGAGTACACTTTAGCATGTTGCTTGATTTTGTTTATATTTACAATTAAATTAATATTAATTTGACAACAAAGTTGATTCCACAAGGTTGAGCATGTGTACAGAAAAGCTCTCTGGTAGTGTGAGGTATGCGGATTAGGTACGACTACAGCTTCATCCCGGGATGCCTAATCTGATCTGGCAAGGTGGGTGGGAGTCTGTTGTGGCAGATACAGTGAAAGCAAGGGGTCCACCTCCTTCCCATAGGCTATCAGTTCATAGAAGACTCAGTTCTCCCACCTCTTGTTGATGCTGCACGTTATCCAGTAAAGTCAAATGGGTCCGTGCTTCACCCCCCCCCCCCCCCGGATAAAAAGCTGCATACTCTATATTTGAGCGAATCTAGGAGTAATAGTGACTGAATACTCTTTGGTGTGAACAAATTAAACATTTTTCTCAGGTAACCCAGCTTCATGGATGCCACTCTTACGATATGGTGTCTTATGTCTGTCGTGGGTAAGACAATTATCAAATGCTACTCCAAAGAGAATGAGGCAGTTTATAGGCTCAAATATGTCACCATCCATAATCAGATTCACCAACTGAGACAGAGTGATAATTGGACTCTTCAACCTGTAACACCACACACTTTTTGTCAGACAGATATCTCTCAAGCAAGACAAATATCATGATTGATTGGAGTCTGGTGATTAGGCCTCGGTGCCAGACAGAATCAAATGCACCAGTAATATCCAGTTTAACAACAGAATAACTGTTAACCCATACAGTACCGGTGAAATCCTTTTCTTTATATTGTGGCAACTATTAGACGATTTTAGTCACATTAGGAAGGACCTCTAGCAATAATAAGGCTTCAAATTATCTCAATCAACCCTTTTAACTACCACAGATCCTTCCTAAGCTGCATAATATCGTCTAAATATAGCTAGTATAAAATATAATGCACATCGCTGGTACTCAAAGAGGTAAGGAAATTCTTTGGTACAGCAAATCAGTTGTGAATGATCTTTGTAAGGCTAAGGAACTTTCATCTTGTTTGAGAAGTGTCCACCAAGATCCTCTGCCTTATCCTTACTCTTGAAGGCTACAGTGTCATCAGGGAGAATCAGAGGTCGGATGAGGTCATCTTTAGCCAAACCTTGTTGTTCCTTTACTGTGCTCCATCACTGTTTGTTCCCATACGTCTTTGCCTTTCTTCTTTGATAGCTTGATGGTTGAAGGAAGTGAGAATGGCAAGGTGGTCAGAAGTCCCCGCAGGTTCTGATAGGTTAATATTTCACAAGTAGATTTTGGAAGTCTGTAAGAACCGGATCAAGAGATGAGCCTGAGGTTGGACAAATCTACATGGTTATGGAGGTCATATACTTGTAACAGATTTAAGTCACCAGCTATAAGGACATTTGAACACCCATCTCAAGCAGTAGTCTGTAGAGGTTGTCCTTCTGATACTCGATGGGTTTGTCACCACCAAACTGTCCTTAAGAGATCAAATAATGGAAGCGGCGTAAGTGATCTGTTCTGACACTATCATCATCAAAAGATGCTCCTGCTTATCATCCACTCCTGGTGTGGGACACAGGTCCTGCATGTGCCCGGTCCTCCCACAGTAATCACATTTCAGTCTGATGCGACAAATTTCCTCTGAAAAATTGTCTCTGTGTGACAGAGTCGACTGGAGCTGGACAAGGTGTCTGTGTGTGCATGCATTGGGGTCCCTCCTTGTTCAATTTCCCCAAGCACCTACTATCTCAGGTACTGTTGAACCAGAGGGGGTACTTGTTGAGTTTGGTTATGGTGCAGTTTCCTGATGACATGGTTGCAGATAGTTATTTATATTATGTTTTACAACATTCGCATTTTCTGGTCTGATATAATTGTTTGCGTTTCTTGACCTACAACAATATTGATGGTGCCTGTAGTTCCTTGAACCTCTGCATCAGATGAGGAAAAGCGTATGCCTGTGTTTTTTTTTGTTTTTTGTTTTTTTTTTCTATGTGATTGAGGGAGGCAAAAGGCAGAATTGCCTATAGCAAGTCCCTCCCCCCATAGCTGAAAGAGTGACAGGGCCAAAATCAAGGGACGATCGAGCCAAAATGCCTCGACACACGGAGATTGAAGCAATTTAAGTCATAGTAAGAGGGAAAGACTGATTCTGGGAGAGAGTTTCAGAGCTCAGCTGTTGAGTAGAAAAAAGTTTGAGAGTAACGTTTCACTCTTGGGTTAGAGAGTTGCACAGAGTAGAGGTGGGATTGAGTTGCAATACGGGTACCACGTGCCCTACGTAAAGTACAAAGGAGTACAAAGGAAATCAAGCAACAACAGTTCTAGTGACCCTTCTAGGTTGCTTGTCCTCCAAAACACTGAGGATCAAGTGTCCAAACAGTGGAATAGAGTGGGTAAGGGAACATTGGGAAGGGAACTACTGCCCTGGAACATAGGGGTTAGTAACTGAGGGGAGGATAAAATAAAGTTATTCATTTACAAACGCAGTCAGTCGTGGGTTTGATGCGAGATATTTGTCTAGGCGGAGTTTAAATGATTCAATGGTGCTGCAGTCTATAACGTCTCGGGGAAGCCCATTCCACAAGTTGACAACTCGATTGAAGAAGAAATTCTTAGATTCGTGTGAGTTAAAAGATTTACCAATAATTTTGCAAACGTTTCCCCGCGTGTAGTTAGATTGGTCGATAGTGAAGTACTTACTACAGTTCATATTGTCGATGCCTTTGATGATTTTGAACACTTGAATTAAGTCACCTCTTAATCTGCGCTGGGTTAAAGGAAATAGATTTAATTCTCTAAGAAGCTCTTCGTATGGTTTGTTCTTTAGGCTAGGTATCATTTTGGTAACTCTACGTTGAACTCGTTCTAGCTTGTTTATGTCTTTTTGGTAATAAGGTGTTACGACTGGGGTTCAAATATATCAGGGCTCTTATTTATTGGACTAGTAATGGCATAAATGTTACAACGGAAAGCGCTAGCTCCAACCTCCGATGTATATTCCCAGTGAACAAAGAACACAAATACTCTACAGAGTTCTATATGCAATAATAGGCTATCAAACTCTCAATAAATGTGCGTCTACTCTAGGCTTAATGTTATGTGAAAACAGCCTATTACTACCTATAACCGAAGGTGCTTGGTTATGGTATGCAAAGTAAGGTGGTAAGAGAAGTTACAGCTTACGTTACTTTAATTAATAAATGTCAGGCACTCCTGCATGAAAGAAAGTGCACTAAAGTCCTTCAACACTAACAAGGAATCTTCTTTAAATGTTAGATGCTATAAAGATGCTCGTATCGGAAATGGAACCCAAAAAGGCAGGCAGAGGAACAATGCTCGTGCAGGCTATGCACACAAAAAGGCAGAATATATATATAATGTCGTCGGAGCCAAGAATATCCTAAACACAACAACAATAATAATAATAATCGCCACGACAATGCAGTATTCCTATCAACAAAAAGAGCCTAAGTCGTTTGTGTCTCAATACATCAAACTAGGCTGCGAAATGCTTGTGTAATCATAAACGGGTATGCATAAAAAGAGTAATTAGGTTAATATACTTAATGTCTACTATGATTGATAAAGTCTAGCTAGAGTCAATGATACGAGATACTGGTGCGCATGGCATGCCGCATAGCCTAGTGCAAATCTCAAGTCTGTGCGTCAAATATTACGTTATAGGGAAGGGTAGCTCTCTTGAGAAACCTTAATACCGAAGTATTAAGCGTTCTCCTGGCGTACCTCAAAGACAAACAAACGAGACTAGAACAGTGCAGAATGGTATAGGCAAAAAGCCCTCATTCGTGCATGCTCTACTCTCAATGGCACACAGACTAGAATTTACTCAATCAACTCCAGTTCTCAGGTATGTCGTGCAGCTTTATCCTAAAGCCAGCACTCATAGGAAACAATACCTTATAATATCCGACCCCTAGTCTAGCATTATCTAATCCAGCAGAACACTAATAATTAAAGGATGCAGTACTTAAACAATATAAATGCCAACCAATGCTTCGTGATCCACTTATCTTAACAACTAACATACATTGGTTATATCAGACCTTAACGCACAATACAACTGGCCAGCATGAAGCTGATTTTGCAGAGTTAACCAGAGGGGATATAATGTTAATAAAAGGTGGTGAAAGATATGGAAAATGAGAGAGATAGGCAGAGGAAAAGATTCTCAGGTGACAGCAGGTGACAGGTAGCAAGGGAAAAAGATGGGTGCGTTCTAGAAACCAGATCTGAGGGAGAGAGTGGCGAGGAACTGTATATATACTCGCACCAGCTCGAGCCGCGTGGGAAAAAAGCGGTTACAAGTCCTCTAGCCACTACCAAAGTAGCTAGCAAAACATTACGTCACCAAGCATGGCAAAGAACTCCCTCAACCAATCCCCACGAGGCCAGCCAGCTGTGACGTCATCGAGCGGGGCAAAAACACTACGCGCCCCCTCTCACTCTGTTCTACTCTCTCTCTCTCTCCGATCTCATCACCACTAGTTAAGGATAAAACACACACTCTACAATTAAACACACAAAGCCCCGACATGCGACATGGGCGAAAACAAAGAGCCCCTCTGGACTGCCCATGACACAAGCTTTAATACGAAACAAAGCCCATTCTAATACACAAACTGCAGCCCCATCCACTGCCCCGGCGATCCCAGCGAGTCACTGTAGGACAAGCCATGCGGTTCCAACGGAGTGGTTAACGTCACACCCCCCCAAGATTTTTCTCAGAGGCCCCAAGGCTCACAAAAATCTGATGGTTAGAACCCATGCTATATCTCCACTTCCCATCACCCAGCGGCAGTAAAATATCTGGCACAGTTCTTCAACAAAACATTGTTCAAAATTATAACCCTCCCCAACACCATAGGTTAAATTATATGTAGTTATGCTCCTCAAGAGCGAGCTTCTCTAGCCCAGCATTCTGAGAGGAGTGCAACTCAGAATTACTGCTATAACATACTAAAAAAAATAAACTATCAAAGAAAGAGTTTTTATTTGATTTTTTTATGTTTATAATTTGTTTATTTCGGCTGCACTATAGGGGCAAGCCTAGTTTTTTCTTCTATACCAAACGCTCAACTCCTGCTTTACGACCCAATACGCTGGGCTACAACCGCGAGCCAACAAGCACCAAGCGCAAAATACTATTCAAACTAAAGCAGGAGGCTACCCGTGTGTCAATCTACCCAGGATCATATACCCTTGAACGACCATCTGCAACCACGTTGTCACAACCGGCAATATGGCGTATGTCCAGGTTATATACCAATAACCTTAGTGACCACCTGGTCAGCCTCATATTCCGATTGTGAAACTGGTCCAACAACTTGAGAGGGCGATGATCTGGGTAAACTACAACGACCAGACCATAGGCTGGAACACAGACCTCGAAATGCCTCAGAGCAAGCACAACCGCCAGCAGCTCCTCCTCGAAAACAGAGCAGCTCCCCTGGGCCGAATTGTACTTCTCCGAGCAGAAACTAACAGGATGCTCCAGCCCATCATAGTCCTTTTCCACAAGGACGGCACCAGCCCCCACACCACTAGCCTCCGTTGCTAGTTGGAAAGGTAGGCTAAAGTCAGGGGCCCTGAGGATCGGGTGAGTGCACAACAGGTGTTTTACTTCTCTAAACACCTTCTCACACTCAGGCGCCCATTTGAACTTCTTATCCTTCCAGTTATCCTCCACCTGAGCTTGACTGTCCCGTTCTCCTTCTCCACCTTGACTGCTAAACGTCATCACAGGCACAGTGAGAGGCTCAGGGGGGTGCCTCCCATACTCCTTCATGGGATTTACATGACATAACTGATTGTGCTTCCGCCTGTCTGGAGTGGCTACCAAGTAAACCAGGTCCGATAGCTCCTCAACCACCCTATAAGGACCAGCGTACTTCGCGGATAAGGGGTGACCTACAAGGGGCAGTAGAATCAACACCTCCTGACCCACGTGAAACTCCCTGAGTTCAACCTTGAGGTCGTACCTGTCCTTCCTGAGGGCCTGAGAGCTAGTCAAATTACGGCCAGCCAACTCCAGACTGCGCAACATCCGTTCTCGACTGTTGAGGACACACTTGAGCATAGAACAAGGTTTTTTCTGCGCCCTCCCATACTTCTTCAACCATATGGAGAGGCCCTCTGACACGGTGTCCAAAGACGAGCTCATTAGGGCTGAATCCCAAACTCTCCCCAGGTACCTCCCACACAGCATACAAAACACATGGCAGGCCAAGATCCCAATCCTTCCCACTCTCAAAGCAACAACAACGAAGCACAGATTTCAAGGCTGAGTGCCATCGGTCTAACACACCCTGGCTCTCCGGATGATATGCAGATGACACAACCCCAACAATCCCATGCTGCGGCATTGCTTGTACAAAGAGGCTAGAAGTGAAGTTGGGTCCCCGGACTGACTGAATCCCCTGCGGGTAACCATACCGGTGAAAAATACACTAGCAAGCTTCGGACCACCGTTTTCGCCGACCCATTTCTCATAGGGTACGCGTCAGGGTACCTTGTTGCTACATCTCCCGACTGTGCATCACTGTCCTCCTTCAACTCTTTCGTCTTTTTAAGCCCATCCTCTGCCCCTTCAGGAACAGTTACTGGGTCTTCTCCAGACTCGAAATGTGGTCCTAATAATGAGTCCCCGAGAAGGTCCGTTGACACTAAACTCTCAACCGCATCAACTTCCAACCCCTTCTCGGTACCCTTCCTCCGCTGATCTAAAGATTGTTGACCAGAATGTGACTCCCTGGATGCAGAATCTCCGGTGACAACACACGCCATAGGCTGCACCGGACACTTCTCAACCCACTCCTGCTCCTCCCTACTCACGTCGGCCGGCTTCTCGACAACGACTAAGGGTGGAGCCTCAGAAGTAGGCCCCGCAAAGTCGTTGCTGAGAAGGAGGTCGACGCCCCCAACAGGTAACTTCTCCACAATTCCTACATCCAGGTCCCGAGTCACACCATCAACTTCCATCTTCATTCTTTCAAGCGGGTATGACCTTGTCGCATTAACTCCCTGAACCACAACCACCCGCGCCGTATTGACAGGTTTACCAGTGAAATTTCTCAACAGTGTTTGCGATGCCCCAGTGTCACGCAAAATTCTCACCTCATGTCTTCTACCCCCCCACTCCACACAACCGAGTCCCCTGTGGTCACTAAACGCATCACGGACAGGGAATAAGCCTTCCGGATCCTTCTGCACTGGCAGTGTATTTACCTCGGAAGAAATGCCTCTAACAAACTCCGATGTCCTCTTGAACACTCCAATGCCGTGAGCAAAAGACACGGCTGCCGGAGGAGGTCGACTAGGGCACTCATTTGCCTTATGACCCTCCTGGTGGCAACTAAAACACATAAATTTTGGTTTCGGCTTATACTGTGATGTAAAAGGCCCCTGACTTTTCACATACGGTGTGGTGTAAGGTTTGGATTCAGTTTTAGTTTCATGGCTCTTCTGTTTAAATGTGTCATTGTTACGGGGAGGGGGAGGATAACGGTCCTTAGCACTTAAATCGTACTTCTGTGAGGACCCGCAACCCCGAATCAACGACAGCCTTCGATCAGCCATTTCTGCTGCTTCGACTAGAGTTCTTGGGTTTTTCTCCTTCAAGTTCAAAGTTAGATCACCGCCTGTGCTCTTAAAGAACTGCTCCAACATCATTAACTGCTTAATTTCATCATATGTTGTGACCTTCTCAGATCGGAGCCAGTTCCACATAGCATCGGACAAGTCCCGGGCGTGTTCCAAAAAGGTGCTATCTCTTCCCTTAGTTACACCCCGGAACTTCAAACGGTACGTTTCTGGTTGCAGTTCGTAAGCCCTCAGGACAGCCTCCTTGAGATCCTCGTACACAATACATAACTCCAAAGGTAACGCATCGTAGGCTTTAAGACCCTTGCCTATTAATCTAGAGGATACAAGTGCTGCCCATTTATTCTCTGGCCACTGGTGTTCCTGGCACTTCTTCTCAAAGCGTGTGAAAAATTCTGTTACACCACTCTCATCAAACACCGGAACCAGTTTCAATAAGTGCGAGAGAGACTGCTCATGAACACGGTTACCAGCCCCATGTCGCTGTCCCGTTGCCTCTACTCGCGACTTCTCTACGTCCATGTCGGCACAGTACCTAGTCGACTCTAAATCCGCTTGGATTTTTGCTAGCTCTGTTTGCTGCTGAAGCTCACATGCCCTTTGTTGCTGTTGAATCTCAGATGCCCTGATAGCCTTTCTCTCTTCGATCTTAGCTGGTTCTATTTGCTGCTGGATCTTAGCTAATTCGAGCTGAAGCAATAATTCTGGAGATAACCCTTGAGGAGGTGAAGGTGCTACAATGTTTGAAATTACCGGTGGTCCCCCCAGGGGCAACCCACCCTGCCAGTCACCACCCAACTGCGGAAGCGTACCCGGGGTCGGCAAACTACTGGGATGGCGGGGAGTCGAGTGTAGGGGAAGCATGGCCGAAGGGCTCTGAGCACTCAACCCATCTCGCTCACCAGTCACCCTGCCCAGTACACACGTTATCAAGTTATCCTTGGTCATGCTGCTAGTAACCGCATGACCGATAGCTGTGGCCAGGCATTGAAGACCGTACCGATCCATACCCTCCAACCGCTCGGCAGTAACAGGCCACTGCAAAAATATCCTAGCATCCTCCTCACAGTTCACCCGATTAACCCTTTCATCATGCTGCTGTTCCTCAGTTTCGACATTACGTACTGTGTCTCCATTCTCCTCTGACCCGGTATAAGACATGATGCTCACACAAATTTCTCACCACAATATTCAGAAAAGAAGTACCCCAAACTCTTATACCTCAAAATACACACAAAAATTCTCGGAAATACTCAAGGGCTATACTATGTTGCAAAAAAAAATTATCCTTGCTGATCCCCGCAAAATATTCTCCAAAACAACAAATGTTCCCTGCTAATAAATGTAGGTTCACCAAATCCTGGCAAGGTCGCCATTTGTTACGACTGGGGTTCAAATATATCAGGGCTCTTATTTATTGGACTAGTAATGGCATAAATGTTACAACGGAAAGCGCTAGCTCCAACCTCTGATGTATATTCCCAGTGAACAAAGAACACAAATACTCTACAGAGTTCTATATGCAATAATAGGCTATCAAACTCTCAATAAATGTGCGTCTACTCTAGGCTTAATTTTATGTGAAAACAGCCTATTACTACCTATAACCGAAGGTGCTTGGTTATGGTATGCAAAGTAAGGTGGTAAGAGAAGTTACAGCTTACGTTACTTTAATTAATAAATGTCAGGCACTCCTGCATGAAAGAAAGTGCACTAAAGTCCTTCAACACTAACAAGGAATCTTCTTTAAATGTTAGATGCTATAAAGATGCTCGTATCGGAAATGGAACCCAAAAAGGCAGGCAGCGGAACAATGCTCGTGCAGGCTATGCACACAAAAAGGCAGAATATATAATGCCGTCGGAGCCAAGAATATCCTAAACACAACAACAATAATAATAATCGCCACGACAATGCAGTATTCCTATCAACAAAAAGAGCCTAAGTCGTTTGTGTCTCAATACATCAAACTAGGCTGCGAAATGCTTGTGTAATCATAAACGGGTATGCATAAAAAGAGTAATTAGGTTAATATACTTAATGTCTACTATGATTGATAAAGTCTAGCTAGAGTCAATGATACGAGATACTGGTGCGCATGGCATGCCGCATAGCCTAGTGCAAATCTCAAGTCTGTGCATCAAATATTACGTTATAGGGAAGGGTAGCTCTCTTGAGAAACCTTAATACCGAAGTATTAAGCGTTCTCCTGGCGTACCTCAAAGACAAACAAACGAGACTAGAACAGTGCAGAATGGTATAGGCAAAAAGCCCTCATTCGTGCATGCTCTACTCTCAATGGCACACAGACTAGAATTTACTCAATCAACTCCAGTTCTCAGGTATGTCGTGCAGCTTTTATCTAAAGCCAGCACTCATAGGAAACAATACCTTATAATATCCGACCCCTAGTCTAGCATTATCTAATCCAGCAGAACACTAATAATTAAAGGATGCAGTACTTAAACAATGTAAATGCCAACCAATGCTTCGTGATCCACTTATCTTAACAACTAACATACATGGGTTATATCAGACCTTAACGCACAATACAACTGGCCAGCATGAAGCTGATTTTGCAGAGTTAACCAGAGGGGATATAATGTTAATAAAAGGTGGTGAAAGATATGGAAAATGAGAGAGATAGGCAGAGGAAAAGATTCTCAGGTACAGAGCAGGTGACAGGTAGCAAGGGAAAAAGATGGGTGCGTTCTAGAAACCAGATCTGAGGGAGAGAGTGGCGAGGAACTGTATATACAGTATACTCGCACCAGCTCGAGCCGCGTGGGAAAAAAGCGGTTACAAGTCCTCTAGCCACTACCAAAGTAGCTAGCAAAACATTACGTCACCAAGCATGGCAAAGAACTCCCTCAACCAATCCCCACGAGGCCAGCCAGCTGTGACGTCATCGAGCGGGGCAAAAACACTACGCGCCCCCTCTCACTCTGTTCTACTCTCTCTCTCTCTCCGATCTCATCACCACTAGTTAAGGATAAAACACACACTCTACAATTAAACACACAAAGCCCCGACATGGGCGAAAACAAAGAGCCCCTCTGGACTGCCCATGACACAAGCTTTCATACGAAACAAAGCACATTCTAATACACAAACTGCAGCCCCATCCACTGCCCCGGCGATCCCAGCGAGTCACTGTAGGACAACCCATGCGGTTCCAACGGAGTGGTTAACGTCACAAAGGGCACCAGCATTGAACGCAGTATTCCAGAAGAGGGCGGACTAAGGAATTGTAAAGGGTTAGGATAACGTCTTTGGATTTATGCTCAAATGACCTGCCTATAAAGCCAATTATTTATTATAAGGAGGTGGTATGCACTGGGAAAGCTCTGAAGAACACTGATTATTATAGTAGCGATAGAATAGCGAGAGAGATGCAACATTGCGGCGGAGAGAGAGAGATTGCAGAGAGTGGTGAGTGGACGGGAGTTAATGATACAAAAGGCCTTCCTTTCAACTTTGTCTAGGAGAGCGGTGTGAGAGGAACCTCCCCACATATGTGAACAATACTCAATACAAGGATGCACTATGCCCCTGTACAGAGCAAGAAGCTGTGTTGGGGAAAAGAACCCCCTAAGGCGGTTGAGCACACCCAGCTTCTGGGAGGCTGCCTTAGCAAGACTGGTAATATGGTCCTTCCAAATGAGAGCAGAAGAAAAAGAGACACCAAGAATATTAAGAGAAGATGAAGGGTTGATTTTTGTATTGTTGAAGAATAAGGGATAGTCCGCTGGGAGATCCTGACAGTTAGATAGATGGAGAAATTGGGTTTTGGAAGCATTAAAGGTAACAAGGTTTTCTCTGCCCCAATTGGAGATAGTATTTAGATCAGAATTTAAGAGTTCTATGGCTTCATTACGTTTGTCGTTAAGGGATTGCTTGCTGGGGCGTTCTGAAAAACTAATGGAGTAGTGTAAGGTTGAGTCGTCTGCGTATGAATGGATGGGAATTAAGGTACAGTTAAGGAGATCATTTATAAAAATTAGAAAGAGAATAGGAGATAGGACAGAGCCCTGAGGAACACCAGAGTTTATAGGGTGAGGAAGTGAACAATGGCCATCCACAATCGCAGCTATGGAACGGCCGGAAAGGAAATTAGAGACAAAGGCACAGATGGAGGGATAGAAACCGAAGGAGGGTAGTTTAGAAATTAAAGATTTGTGCCAGACTCTATCGAAAGCTTTCGATATGTCTAGTGCAATAGAAAAAGTCTCACCGAAGTCCCGAAAGGAGGATGACCAAGAGTTAGTAAGATATGAAAGAAGATCACCAGTAGAGCGACCCTTAAGGAAGCCATACTGGCGATCTGAGAGCAGATTATGAGAAGAGAAATGCTTAAGAAATTTGGAAGCAAGAATAGTTTCAAAAACTTTAGAAAGACAAGAGATGAGAGCAATTGGACGATAGTTGGAGGGTTAAGAGCGGTCACCCTTCTTTGGGACAGGTTAAATGTGAGCAAACTTCCAGCATGAAGGGAAGACGTTAGAGGATAGACAGAGACGAAAGAGTTTGCCTAGGCAGAGAGTCAGCACGGAAGCACAGTTTTTGAGAACAACAGAAGGAATACCGTCCGGACCGTACGCCTTATTAGTGTTAAGCCCAGAGAGGGTAGAAAGTACATCTTTAGAAGAGATTAGGATATTAGGCATAAGTAAGAGAGAGGAGGGTGGAGAGGGAGGAATAGCACCGGAATCATCCAAGGTGGAGTTTCTAGCAAAAGTTTGAGCGAAGAGTTTAGCTTTGTCAGTTTGCTGCTGTTGTGATGTCATCAATCCATGTTAGAATACCAATCACAGAATCGCTCTTCTTAATGTCTGCACAAAGTGCTGTTAGGTTGCTGAGGGGTTTGAATTCCTGTTTTATCTGTGTATGACGAAGACAAAAGGCAGGTTGCCTGTAACGAGTGTCTCCCCCAGAGTCAATTTTGTTTTCTTCTATGTGAATGAGGGAGACTAAAGGCACAACTGGCCACAGCGAGTGCTTACTCCAAAGTTGAAAGAGTGACAGAGAGCCAAATTCAAGGGATGTTGTAGTCAGAATGCCTGGACATACAACGTTTTAAGCAGTTTAAGTCATTAGTAATTGTGATAGAGGAGTAAAAGAGATGGAACATTGCAGCGTGTAGAAAGATATTGTAGGCAATTAGTAAGAGGAGGTGACTTGATGAGGCGAAAAGCTTTTGACTCTACTCTTTCGAGATGTGTTGTATGGGTGGAACCTCCCCACACATGCGAACAATACTCGATAGATGGGCGCACTGTGCCCCTATACAGAGCAAGAAGCTGTGCAGGGTTGAAGAAACTACAGTTGAGCATACCTAACTTCTGGGAAGCTGTTTTAGCAAGAGTGGTAACATGATCTTTCCAAGAAAGTTTGGATGAAAAAGATACACCAAGAATATTGAGAGAAGATGAAGGTTTGATTTTTGTATTGTTGAAGAGTAATTGATAGTCTTGTGGAGGATTGCGACGGAGGGAGAAATTGGGTCTTAGAGGCATTGAAAGTAACAAGATTTACTCTGCCCCAATTATAAATAATTGATAGATCAGAAGATAGGCGCTCTATGACCTCGTCACGTGATAGGAGTGATTGCATACTGGGTTGTGAAAAAGTAGTTGAATAATGTAAGGTAGAGTCATCAGCATATGAGTGGATAGGACTAGAGGTACAGTTGAGATCATTAATTAATATTAGAAAGAGAAGTGGAGACTGGACAGAACCCTGAGCAACACTGGAGTTGATAGGTTGAGGAAGTGGGCGATGGCTATCCACAACTGCATGTATGAAATGGCCAGAAAACAAATTAGAGACAAAAGAACAGATAGAGTGATAGAAACCGAAGGAGGGTAGTTTAGAAGTTAGAGATTTGTGCCAGACTCTACCGAAGGCTTTCGATATGTCTAGTGCAATAGAAAAAGGCTCACCGAAGTCCCGAAAGGAGGATGACCAAGTATTAGTAATATAAGCAAGGAAATCACCAGTAGAGCAACCCTTAAGGAAACCACACTGGCAATCTGAATGTAGATTATTGCAAGATAATTGTTTAAGAAATTTTGAATTAAGGATTGTTTAAAAAACTTTATAGATGCAAGAAATAAGAGCAACTGGACGATAGTTGGGACAGGTTGAATGAGAGCAAACTTCCAGAAAGAAGGCAAGATGTTAGAAGAAAGACAAAGACAAAGGAGTTTGCCTAGGCAAGGAATCAGCACGTAAGAACAGTTTTTTAGTACAACAGGAGGAACACCATCTAGCACATTCACCTTCATAGTATTAAGCCCAGAGAGGGCAGAAAGCACATCCTTAGAAGAGATCATGATCATAGGCATAAGTAAGTGAAAGGGGGAAGGAGAGGGAGAAATAGCACCGGAATCATCCATGGTGGAGTTTTTGGCGAAAGTTTGAGTGAAGAATTTAGCTTTGTCAGAGGAAGATGTGACTTTGGTGCCATCAGAGTGGAAAAGAGGAGGGAAAGACACGAAAGGAAAATTGTTGGGGAGGTTTTGGCTAGATGACAGCAAGTTTGGGAAGAGCTAGAGTTGGAAAGTTGGCAAAGACGTTTGACTTCGTCGGGATCTCTTCAGATACAGCATGTCTCATACCCATTGATGAAATATTGTATTCATGTGTCACAGCATCAGAGATTAATTTCTCCGTTCTTATTCCTTCTCCCATAAAGCATGAGAAAGAAGTCTTATTCCTTAGGCAATCATTGTGGCAATTATTTTGAGCTATCACTTTATCTCTCTCTCTCTCTCTCTCTCTCTCTCTCTATATATATATATATATATATATATATGTGTATGTATTTATGTATATATATATATATATATATATATATATATATATATATATATATATATATATATATATATATATATATATATATATATATATATATATATATATATATATATATATATATATATATTTATATATACAGTCTATAGGCTATATACTGTATATGAATGGAGGATGCCTTTAGGCACATGGACCTTTTTATTTTATCTGTGTTTTTCCTTCCTCCGTTCATTGTCTCTTAAACAAAATATATATATATATATATATATATATATATATATATATATCAGAGTTGGGTCAGTTAAGTTAATTAAATTAACTTTTTGCCGAATAACCGATTAAGTTAATTAACTTTAACTTAACTAGTTTATTTTGAGAAATTGGTTAACTTAACTTAACTTAATCGAAATTTCTCAAAATTAATTGATCAATTAATTATCAATTAATTTTCCTCTGTATATTTGCCCTGGAGGAAACAATGCACTACATGGCCAGCAATACTGCGCGAAATATAACACCCGCCAAAAACAGTGCCGGTACCCAAAATCCGCGAAACACAAAACATTTGTGCAGAGTGACACACCTGTGGCCACAACCGCGCGAAATATAGTACCAGCAAAACATAGTGGTGAAACCGCGCAAACAAACAAACAACAGTACTCTCCCCCTCCGAATAATAGGCCTACACATGATGAGGAAAACACTCTTCTCATAGGTGACGCTAACTTTGGCAATATTGCAGCATCTGACATGAACACAAACGGTAAAATCAGAACTCTACGTGGTGCCAACATCGACCTCATGAAGTGTTGCGTCCAGGAAAAGCTATCCTGGTCGCCATCTAAATGTATTATATATGGTGGTGTAGTAGACCTAAAGGAACAACAAACCCCAGAAACTGTGCTGGATAATCTCGGGGCCTTAATAAGCGAATTAAAAAACAAAAACGAAAACATGAACATTTGCGTGTGTCAAGCCGTACAAGGCTCAGAGTCTGAAACCCTAATAGGAAAATTAAACTCCCTGAACGAACAAGTAGTGAAGTGGGCGAAGGACAACGGCGTCTACACGGCGAAGCTTGACCCTTCCTTCAGGTATGGCTCCGGTGAAATTAACGAAACTTGCTTCCAATCTCACGACGAACACAAAGGGTCTCAATTCAACAGAAAAGGGGTCGTCAGATTACTTGAAACACTGGCAAAACAACTCCCAAGCTTCGATAAATGTGTTAATTGGGAACAGGTGAAAAGCAAAGCAAATATAATTACGGTCACCCTCGATCTACAGAAACAATACGACAGGCTCTCAAGGCAACGCAGGAAACCCGCCCGCCTCCCAAGGTCATCATTGGACCGATGAGCGGCAAAACGCCCGTCACCACGGTGGAGGTGGGCAAAGAAGCCTACAGTACAACGAGCTACCCAGCAGGAGGCCAGCAGGATACCGGTCCGCCTCCCACAATGATCGCCCTCAACCCCTACACAGTGGTCGAGGCGGGCGGCCAAATACTCCACACACTTCTCCCTTCAGTCAGCGCCGTTGGCCAAGGAATAGTAGGAGTCAGGATGGCCCACCCGCGGCCCACCCCGTACACCGCAGCAGGCGCCCTTGGTGAGGGGAGGGAGGTCCCACCATACCTCACTCACCCTACACACCCCCCACCCCACACACCTCATCCCCCACCCAACACACACCACACCACTTTACCCCCTCCCCCACACACCACTCTTCCCCCCTATCCCCCACCCCACACCACACTACCCTCAACCCACACACTTTACTCCACACACCCATCACCCCACACCACTCTCCCTTCAAACCCCCCCCCCCCCCCCCCCCCACACACCACTCTCTCCCATCCTCAAACAGCACACCCATCTTACCTCCCACACCACTCCACTCATATCCAACCCCAAACACCCCACCGTAACACAGGATACAATAACTCTGTAAGACAATCACATAAGAAAATAGGATGTTTTAACTGTGGAGAATTTAACCACAGGCAACTAAACTGTAGATTCGACTACAAAGTGAGATGTGATACCTGTCAGTCTCTTGGACATAAACACCGTCTCTGTAATTACTATTGTAACAACTAGGGGCGTGGCGAAGAAGACAAGGCCGCTGAGTTAAGACAAAAGGAAACATACTACATTACTATTGAACATATCAATGCACAGTCACTCCAGGCAAACTTTGATGATACTAATATGTTAATCACGAAAAGGAATGTTGACATACTCTGCATAAGCGAAACTTGGCTGCTTCCCCACATCCCTGACAAATATATTCACATAGCGGACTATAACATATTTCGCTGTGACATGGGTCGTGGTGGGGATGTTTGTATATATGTCAGGAGTAATTTACAATGCAAAGTATTGACCAACGAGATTAATAAACCCAACGACATAGAAGAGGTGTGGCTAAGTGTACAGTGTAGAAAATTACCGTCAATTATAGTAGGATGTATGGCCCGCAGTACCAGATAATCGTGCGATCCCTTCGACGAAGGATTCGCACGTCGGATTCGCACGTGAAGGTGGTACCACCAGTTGCTTCCTTGTGAGAATCTCTCGTGCGATGCCGTCGGACGTATGGTTGGTAAGCCTGTCAAACTCGCCGCCGTGCATTTCTTACGGTTGGTATACCTGAGGAACGTTTTGTTTACAAATTACTGCCTCGGGCAGCCTCACGGGAGTACAGACGGAATCAAATCTTAATAAAGTGATGGTCCCTGGTGTATTATTTACCCAGTTTATTGCATTAATCTTATTATTCTGTATTTAGGACATTCTCAATTGACGAAAATAAGGTAGCCTAGGCCCTAGTGATTCCCCAGATTGAATTTCTCAATTTTTGAGTTTAGGAATAGCCATGGGGTTGTGGTATGGATTTTCGCTGAATAATTGGGTTGTGCTTGGCTCTCTGGAAAAGTGGCTTGGTTATAATATCAAGCAAGCTTTTCTGTTATATTCAAGCCTAGCCCTGTTCACCTGTTCCAAGTAGATCTAGGCCTATGGCCATAAATTGTGAAATCTAACATAGCCTATCTCTAACTCAAAAAGGGCCAGAGCTAGGATAGTGGGCTGTAAATTGCCATAGGCTATCTATCCCCTGGCTGACCCTTCCCAAATGTGAAAGGTAAAGCTTCGAGTCCTCCATTTCATAGTAAGAAATGCTTAAATTGGACATAGGCTATGAGCAATTTTGATGAGAATTTAGCCTAGGCCTAGCCTATATTGTTAAAGTAATTATCTTGATATATTAAAACTACTGAAAACAGGGTAGGCCTAGCCTAACCTTAAGAGGTTACCAGGGTTGGATTTTGGACGATGGGTTAGGCATGAGAGGCTAGTGGATTATTTAGTTTATAATAACCATGGTAACCTAATAAAACTAATCTATTTTAGCTATCCAAGCGAGGTAACCTCCGACTCCGAGTTTTTCCAAAAATTTAGCAGGGAGTGTTTGGATCACACAATTGTTCTCATCGGCTTTAGACATCTAGGGATAGTCACCTATCCTAGCCTAATTATAGAAAAAGATTTCATGGCTAAATAGTATTTTTTAATCTCCATGGGACTTGCATATTTAATCAACATGTAGCCTACTCTTTAAACAATGCAAAATTGTTGGCAAATTAATATAGCCAAGGTTAGGTTAGCTAATGGGGAAAGCGATTTCTGAGTTAACCTAACCTACAAATTTGGAATAGGCCTAGGCTATGATAGGTTTCTTGAAGTAGTGTAGCCTAACGATACTCCTTACCACATTTTACCACAGCTGCACCAATTTGCCCCAAGTTTTATACTGTACAGTTCTGCTACATGAAAAGTGCCAGGTTTTAATCTAGTACCATTCAGTGGCAGTGCAGCAATATCATAAAGTTTCGGGTTTCAAGTTAATAGTAATGTGATCACCCCCTTTGACTAGGCTAATATAGAAAACCATTTATTTTCAATACTTATTCTGCATCAAATAGACACCTGCCCTGTCTACAGTACTGTACAGTACCAAAAACAGAAAGTCTAGTAGGCAGGTTTACTTTTATAAATGACTAAATATATGATGCTTGGACAATTATAGGTACCGCATAAAGAATGAACAATATATTTCATATAATTTATTGCAATTCTTACATACATAGGTACCCGTTATATAATATTGTATCATCTAATCACAACTCCTGTTGTATGCTTCCATATGGATAGGTCCTTAAGACCGCTTCATCAGATTTTATTCGCCCAATTAGCCTACTACCCAGGTAAGAAAATTCACGACATTACATTATACTTGCTTGTATTTTTGGCTTGGAATCCTCATTTGGTGACCATTATTATCTATCTATTTGAGGCATAGGCCTATTTCCTGAAATAAGTCTTGCAATTGACGAGGATGGGTGTGAATGGGATATGCCGTGTGTGGGACAGTCAGCTCTGCAGACTCGGTATCTTATGTTCATTTATGGAAGTATTTCAAGTAGGCCTAGCCCAATCAGGGAGAACATGTTAGTCCCTATTTATTGCCTACTTTAGTAGGGTAGGCTGGTTAGGCCTATATTTTTTAATCCAATAGGCCTAGCCTATGTTAAAATAGTCAACGAAAGCCTTTTTACCTAACCTAACAAAACATAATTATAGGCCTAGCCTAGGCCTAGTTAAAAAGGCTGTCCAAGGTCTCTTCAATTTTTACCACTTTTTCTTTCAATATCTGGGACTTAAGAACATAAGAACATAAGAAAATGGGAGTCTGCAGAAAGCCGATTGGCCTAAGCAAGGCAGATCCCTGTCCCACACAACCCCAATTCAATTACAAAGCCCAATTATAGGCTCAACACTCTAATACCCTGAGGATCATCTTACCAAAACGGTTAGAGATTAACGCAGGATTATGGGGGTCTGCAGAGCGCTGATTGGCCCAACCCGGCTGATCCCCCTTCACACCCAACCCTTCTCGTCCATATGCTTATCCAATTTTATCTTAAAGCTCCCTACAGTTTTAGATCCCACTATAGCACTTGGTAGTCCATTCCACCCATCTACAACTCTGTTACCAAACCAATATTTGCCTATATCTTTTCTGAAACGAAATTTATCTCATTTGAAACCATTGGTACGAGTTCTTTCGCTATCACTGAGCTTTAGTACATTTGTCATGTCCCCTTTGTTAATCCCACTACCCCACTTGAACACCTCTATCATATCCCCTCTAACTCTGCGTCTCTCTAACGAATGTAAGCCTAAATTCTTCAACCTTTCTTCATACGGAAGATTTCTAATATTATGGATCATTTTTGTAATTCTACGCTGTACTCTCTCCAATGAATCTATGTCCATTCTGTAATAAGGACACCAAAATTGGAAAGCATAATCCATATGGGGTCTCACTAATGACAAGTAAAGTTTTAAGATAACATCAGCAGTTCTGTTACTCACACTCCTAGAGATGAACCCGAGCATCCTGTTTGCCTTATTACGAACGCCTATACACTGTTTTCTAGGCTTCAAATCATTGCTAACAAACACACCTAGATCTTTCTCGCAGTCTGAATTTTCTAATTCTAAATTAGCTAGTTTATATTTAACATTTGTTTGCATCTTCCCTATCTTTAATACCTTGCATTTGTCAATGTTAAACTTCATCTGCCAATTTACTGGCCATTCATGTAAGGTATCTAGATCCCTTTGGAGGCACTCTATATCGCTATCTGAATCAATTGATCTCCCCATTTTAGTATCGTCTGCGAATTTACTTATCCTACTAGTTATACCTAAATCTAGGTCATTTATGTATATAAGAAACAACAGGGGACCTAATACCGATCCCTGGGGGACACCCATTTTGACTGCTCCCCACTCTGACTTGGTACCATTTATGCTGACTCTCTGTTTCCTACCAATTAGCCATGACCTAATCCATCCCAACAACGCCCCACCTATTCCATGTGCCTCAACCTTTCTCATCAATCTCTCATGAGGGACTCTGTCGAAAGCTTTACTGAAATCTAAATATATACTATCGTATGCCTTGTCATTATCTACTGCTTCATATACCTCTGAGAAAAAACTAAGCAAATTAGTAAGGCAAGAACGTCCCTGAGTGAATCCATGCTGAGAAGAATTGATAAGTTAAATGTTTCTAAGTGGTTTCTCATTTTCCTAGCAATAATTGACTCTAGTAGCTTTCCTATGATTGAAGTGAGACTAATGGGACGGTAATTGGATGCTATTGATTTATCACCTTTTTTGAAAATCGGAACTACATTTGCAAGCTTCCAAGCTTCTGTTTCTAATGAATTGTTAAAAAGAAATGTTAATGGGTAACTTAACTCATCTCTGCATTCTTTTAATCTTGTTAACCTAGGTACCCTATTGTTGGCTATTTTAACATAGGCTAGGCCTATTGGATTACAAAATATAGGCCTAACCAACCTACTCTACTAAAGTAGGCTATAAATAGGGACTAACATGTTCTCCCTGATTGGGCTAGGCCTAGGCCTACTTTAAATACTTCCATAAATGAACATATATAACTAGTCTGTAGAGCTGACACGCCCACACACGGCAGATCCCATTCACACCCATCCTCGTCAATTGCAAGACTTATTTCAGGAAATATACCTCAAATAGATAGATAATAATAGTCACCAAATGAGGATTCCAAGCCAAAAATACAAGCAAGTATAATGGAATGTCGTGAATTTCCTTACCTGGGTAGTAATTGGGCGAATAAAATCTGATGAAGTGATCTACAATTTGTCAAGGCTGGCCGACATAGGCCTCAGGTGAAGGTGCCTGTACAACGGCTCCTGTCAAGTTCAACATCGTCATTGAAGATATATCGAAAGTCTTTGGAAATGTGCTAATTGTAACCCATATTAATATATATTAATAGTTTCGTACATTTTGTAATTAATTTGCATTAAAGAATGTCTTCTGTAACCTTTAATTTACGAATTGAAACAATAATACACATAATAAAATTCAATTAGCAAACGAAGGGATCCGACGACCATCGAAGAGAAGGGTCGAAGGTCCTCTTCAGATTCCAATAATATTGGACGTAAACGGTCGCGGCGACCGTTTACGAAAGCATTCGCTCAGCCAAACAAATCCCAAAGAATGTTTCTATACTACGAATTTTGAAAGGAAGGATACCTTCGAGGGAAGGGAACGTTTGGTACTGCGGGCCTATGTATCGCCACCCTAATGGTTTTATCGAGACCTTTAACTACCTCAACGAAGTATTAAAGCTAATGAATTTACGGAATAAACCACTGTATGTTCTTGGGGATTTAAATGATAACCTACTATCTGCTGGAAATAAACTGAGCAAAATAATAAACACAAATAAACTAAACCAAATAATAGATAAACCAACTAGAGTAACATCAACCACTGCTACTCTACTCTACGTTATATTAGTAAATAAACCAGAAAGTATAATTCACTCAGATGTTGTTCCTAAGATAGTGGGTGATCATGAACTAATATCTGTTAAAATCGATATGAAAAAACCTAAACGAGTGCCTGTATGTAAAACCTAAACGAGTGCCTCTATGTAAAACCTAAACGAGTGCCTGTATGTAAAACCTAAACGAGTGCCTGTATGTAAAACCTAAACGAGTGCCTGTATGTAAAACCTAAACGAGTGCCTGTATGTAAAACTTTTCGCCACATGAGTAACTATGACGCTAACACGTTTTGCAACCTTCTGCTTAATAAAGATTATGTTTTAAATCAAATAATGGCTACGGATGATGTCGATAATCAAGTTGACATTTTCACAACTGTTTTTAATTCTTGCTTAGATGCATGTGCCCCTGTAGTCAATAAGCAAGTAACTAAACCATTCGCCCCTTGTATTAATGATGATGTTCGCTCTCATATGAAAGAAAGACATGACTTATTAACAACTCTAAAGAAAAACAGATCCAATGCGGCTTTACAGATGCAATATACAAAGCTAAATAAGCAATTAAGAACATTAAGATATAAAACTAAAACTGAATACTACCGCCAAAAGTTCGACGATAACAGTGGAAACGTTTCAGGCACTTGGAAAATAATTAATGATATTGTCCCAAATAAAAAGAAAAGCATCAATAACATTCACTTCGAAAACGTGCGAGAGAAAGCCGAAGAGTTTAATCAATTGTATACTAGTGTAGGACAACAGGCTTACGAAAATTCCCGAGGCAATGTAGACGATGCAAACAACACCAACTTACCTGCAGCACAGAACATCTATCCCAATAACTTATTTGGACCCCAACCTGTTGACACTAATGACGTCACATTGACCATTAAACAGCTCAAAAATACTAGTTCAGCAGCAATAGATGGAATAACACCAACATTTTGGAAAGACTCACTGAACGCTATTATACCCTATCTAACTTGTATGATTAATACGTCCATTGTCACAGGCAAGGTCCCCACGTTATGGAAATAATCCATTGTAGTTCCCATCTTTAAAAATGGAAATCGTGATAACATAAGTAATTACAGACCAATATCCTTCCTTCCAATTATATCTAAAATTCTAGAAAGGGTCGTGGCCAATCAGTTAACGCTATTCCTTGAATCTAATAATCTCCTTGCACATACAGTGCATTCATTCAACATATATCGACAGGCCCCGCCCGCTTCCACCAGCGCCGTAGACGAAGTAGAGCTTATCATACCGCAAAGCAATTTAGCTTTGTAGGCTCCTGACCTTTGACTAGTGAGGACGTACCCAGTGACCGCTCGTGACATACCTGTTTATCCCCTAGTGAGGTGAACATTCCTAGTGATGGCTTGTGCTGATGAGATTGTCACCTCTTCCCATGTTCTCCAGCTTTGTCTTGCTTTGCAAGAGAGGCTGGAGAATGTTGAGCTCGAGGTCCAATCTCTCAAGGACGAGAACTTAGCATTGAAGATGGCATTTGAGGAAAACAAATATGCCACTGGTGTAGGAAACCCGGACTCTTCCTGGAAGGTGGCATCTTCAAGAGGAATGAAATTAACCTTCCAGAAGCAGTATGTGACGGTTAAAAACAAGTATAGCACCCTGGATGACGAGTGTGATGGCAGTGAAGGGGGAAAGGAGGAAGGAGATGACCCGTCTTACAGCGGGGTAGTGAGAGGAGAGGGGAGGAAATCTGCAGCTACTTCTGCTGCTACTACTTCTGCTACAGGCCGTCAACAGAAAACAGCTAAGTCTATTTTAATTGTAGGGGATTCAATGGTTAAATACCTTGGTAGGGCTACTAACACACATGTTGGTAAAGTTGTCTGTCTGCCTGGTGCCGGAGTCGAGAAGGTGGCAGAAAAGCTAGATGGTGTCATGGAACACCATCATCTTCCTCAACGCAGGGAGCAACGACATTTGGAAATGCAGGACTGAGGAGTTGCTCACCACGTACCAGGAAATGTTGGAGAGGATCAAGGAGAAGGGTGGAGTTCCTGAGGTACACAGTATCCTACCAAGAAGAGGGGTAAGGAAGGAATGGTCCTCCAGGGCTATTGGTGTAAATAGCCGGCTGGAGAAGTATTGCAAGGCAAATACTATTCCATTCCTGGATAACTGGACCCTCTTCTACGGTAAGGATGAACTGTATGCCCAGGATGGAGTACATCTCTCTCGACTAGGAGTTTCGACCTTAGCCAGCTCACTCGACAAGTTTGTTGCGGGGTTTTGTTAATAAACCATAGGTGTGTAAGTAAAATAGAATCCCAGCCACATGAAATTGATAGTAATAACGAACATTCTGATAGCGTAGCTTTTCCGTCTAGGTCCAGTAGTTCAACAGGTAAAAATAAATTAGTTAAAAATAATAGAAAAATAGTTGCAAATACAAGTAATAGTTTGAGGGTTTATTATACAAATTGCAGGAGTTTATACAAATTGCAGGAGTTGACGGAGTTTATGTAACAAAATGAACGAACTTAGAGCACTGGTTAGCAAAGAAAATATAGACATAATAGCGCTAACTGAAACATGGATTAATACAGAAACCAGGCATTTTTTAGCAGAGTTTGATATACCGGGATATAGTTTGTTTAAATATGACCGAACAAGTAGGAGGGGCGGCGGTATAGCAGTGTTTGTCAGGAGTTCATTAAAAAGCTGTACTAAATCAGGGATTAGAGTAAATAATGAAAATGAACGTGTTTGGGTAGAAGTTAACGAAGGTAGTGAGACCTTAGTTATTGGAGTTATGTATAGACCGCCAAATATGAGTAGAAATGACGGAACATCATTATGGGAGGAAATTAAAATAGCATCAAGGCTTAGCAACGTGTGCATTATGGGGGATTTTAATTTCCCTAATATAGATTGGCAGCAACAAATAGGCGACTCTGATTCAAAGGAGTTTATTGAGGTAGTACAAGATAGTTTTTTATCTCAATTCATAGATACGCCGACTAGAGGTGATAATATACTCGATTTAGTTTTCAGTAACAATGAACATATGATAAATAGTGTAGAAATCGGGGACCACCTAGGAAATAGTGATCACAATTCTGTGTATTTTAATATACAATGGAAAGGTAATATCAGAGAGAATACAACATTAATACCTGACTTCAGAAAAGCCAATTATGGTGGGTTAAGAGAAGCCCTGTTAGCGGACCCTATGGTCAAAACATTAAGTCGATCCAGGTGTCCAAATGAGTGTATCCTTTCTCAGGCACCTGTCATCTTAAGTCAGGAAGAGACGTCAAACATGGTAGATACATACGATAATTTTATCAAGTCAGTATTCAATGCGCAAAATAAATATATCCCCAAAAGAAAATTTAGATCAACACAGAACCAACCCAAATGGATGAATAATAGACTATTAGATCTTCTAGGAAAAAAGAGAGGAATATATAGAAAAATTAAAAAAGGCGAAATTCACCTACTTGCTTACTATCAGAATCTATCACGACAGGTAAAAAAGGATATTAGTAAAGAAAAAAGAAATTATGAAATTAAAGTTGCCAATGACTCAAAAAATAATCCTAAAGCTTTTTACCAACTATATAAATCCAAGGTTAGAGATGTAATTGGTCCCCTTAAAACTTCGATAGAAGAAATGACAGAAAATGATTTAGAAATGTGCAGTACATTAAATAGTCAATTTCTTTCCGTTTTCATTAATGAAAATTTGGCACAGTTTCCAGAAGTCCGTAAGGTATACAGCGATAGTATAGATAATAGGTTAAGTACGGTTACTATAAGTAGAAATGATGTGCTTAAGGAAATTGACAGACTGAAACCTCATAAATCGCCTGGTCCTGATGAGGTATATGCTAGAGTATTAAAATAATGCAGAGATGAGTTAAGTTACCCATTAACATTTCTATTTAACAAGTCATTAGAAACAGGTATAGTTCCAGAAGCTTGGAAGCTTGCAAATGTAGTTCCGATCTTCAAAAAAGGTGATCAATCAATAGCATCCAATTACCGTCCCATTAGTCTCACTTCAATCATAGGAAAGCTACTAGAGTCAATTATTGCTAGGAAAATGAGAAACCACTTAGAAACATTTAACTTAATCAATTCTTCTCAGCATGGATTCACTCAGGGACGGTCTTGCCTTACTAATTTGCTTAGTTTTTTCTCAGAGGTATATGAAGCAGTAGATAATGACAAGTCTTATGATATTATATATTTAGATTTCAGTAAAGCTTTCGACAGAGTCCCTCATGAGAGATTGATGAGAAAGGTTGAGGCACATGGAATAGGTGGGGCGTTGTTAGGATGGATTAGGTCATGGCTAATTGGTAGGAAGCAGAGAGTCAGCATAAATGGTACCAAGTCAGAGTGGGGAGCAGTCAAAAGTGGTGTCCCCCAGGGATCGGTATTAGGTCCCCTGTTGTTTCTTATATACATAAATGACCTAGATTTAGGTATAACTAGTAGGATAAGTAAATTTGCAGACGATACTAAAATAGGGAGATCAATTGATTCAGATAGCGATATAGAGTGCCTCCAAAGGGATCTAGATACCTTACATGCATGGTCAGTAAATTGGCAGATGAAGTTTAACATTGACAAATGCAAGGTATTAAAGATAGGGAAGATGCAAACAAATGTTAAATATAAACTAGCTAATTTAGAATTAGAAAATTCAGACTGTGAGAAAGATCTAGGTGTGTTTGTTAGCAATGATTTGAAGCCTAGAAAACAGTGTATAAGCGTTCGTAATAAGGCAAACAGGATTCTCGGGTTCATCTCTAGGAGTGTGAGTAACAGAACTGCTGATGTTATCTTAAAACTTTACTTGTCTCTCTAACGTTAGTGAGACCCCATATGGATTATGCTGTCCAATTTTGGTGTCCTTATTACAGAATGGACATAGATTCATTGGAGAGAGTACAGCGTAGAATGACAAAAATGATCCATATTAGAAATCTTTCGTATGAAGAAAGGTTGAAGAAATTAGGTTTACATTCGTTAGAGAGACGCAGAGTTAGAGGGGATATGATAGAGGTGTTCAAGTGGGTTAGTGGGATTAACAAAGGGGACATGACAAATGTATTAAAGCTCAGTGATAGCGAAAGAACTCGTACCAATGGTTTCAAATGAGATAAATTTCGTTCCAGAAAAGATATAGGCAAATATTGGTTTGGTAACAGAGTTGTAGATGGGTGGAATGGACTACCAAGTGCTATAGTGGGATCTAAAACTGTAGGGAGCTTTAAGATAAAATTGGATAAGCATATGGACGAGAAGGGTTGGGTGTGAAGGGGGATCAGCCGGGTTGGGCCAATCAGCGCTCTGCAGACCCCCATAATCCTGCGTTAATCTCTAACCGTTTTGGTAAGATGATCCTCAGGGTATTAGAGTGTGAAGCCTATAATTGGGCTTTGTAATTGAATTGGGGTTGTGTGGGACAGGGATCTGCCTTGCTTAGGCCAATCGGCTTTCTGCAGACTCCCATTTTCTTATGTTCTTATGTAATCTCGGACAAGTCACTTGTCACCTTACCACGGAGCTGATAAGAGCTCCAAGTAAAATTAATTATACGATGTAAGAGCGCTTTAATACATGCATATTTGCAGTTATTCTTTACTATACAATATTACCATATACCATAATACAGATAAGTAAACTCCATTACCATTGTTACCTCGTCTACTTGGGCAGACCAGAGGTAGAAAATTATTAAGCTAGGCTTAGCGAGCGACTGCGTTTGGGTGTATAGGGTACGGTACCGTAACCGTAATGCCTCTCCCACCCTCCGTCTCTCTCTCTCATATTGTGAAGTGATCAAAGTTGTCAATGGTCCAAGTATGGGTGAAAGCCGTTGCTGGTAAACTGGTGAATGAAAGACTCCTTCAATCTTCCTGCCTTGAGTTCTGATCTTATTAATTAATGGCTGTGAAACTTTCGTTGCCTCAGAGGTTTTCTTCACCACCACATCAACTGGCTCAGTTTTCTCCTTATCAAAATACATGAATACATTCAAGACAATATTCCTGGCTTGACTGACAAGTCGGGGAGAACCAGCAGGTCTGCCAGGGGTATGGGCAGGAGACGCCATCTTCCCCCTTCAGAAGACAGGAGGGAACTGAACTGACGTTTGAATGGCAGCGCAGTGACAGTTGAAACCTTGAGAGAGAAGCGTTGCCAATGTAGCTTCCTTACCGCTAGATCAAAAAGTATTTACTTGAACAAGGGAATGGAGCTGTTAAAGACAGCGCTCCAGTCTTAACATTTCTTTCTCACTCGTTGATGTAGAAAGGTAGATGGCTTTGTAGGCCATATTTAATAATTTAAATTGATAAATAAATATTGACTTGATCTAGCGACAACATTTTACACCTAGCAATAAGAATGCTGGCTATACTCCGAATCTTTTAGCACATGTTATCAATATTGGAGTAATATGCTAGCAATATTAGGTAGGCATTTACTAGTTTGTATTCTTCTCGTTACTTCTGCAAACAGATTAAATAATATTTTTGTGCTGATTTGGTAACCCTGTTGGACACCCGTACCTCGCACAGTCATGCCAGCCGTATGATAACGGTTGGGGAAGTGGGCGGGGCCTGTCGATATATGTCGAATGAATGCACTGTAGTCAACATGGATTTCGACCTAAACTATCGACTGACTCTGCCCTTACTGTATTAACTGATGAAATATATAGGAATATAGATAATAAACAAAAAATTATTGCTGACTTTATGTGACTTGTCAAAGGCTTTCGACAGCATAAACCATAAAATTCTCTTAACCCGGAAACTGCAGGAAGACTCTTAAGAGTTCCCCCGGCGGACTGCGGGAAGACTCTTAAGAGTCAGAGAAAAAAAAAATCAACTTTAAACATCGAAAAAAAAAAAAAAAAAAAATTTGCCCCTGGGCCATGCAACATATCACTCCTCTACGTCCCCTCCTTCCCCACTTTCCTCCCCTCCTTCAGTTATCACCTATTTTCCCTGTTATTCCCTTATTCTGAGGTATATTTTCGTGCTAACATTAGCGAGTTGCAAGCAGGGCCTTGTCATCACTGTTAGCAAGCGAGTGCAAGAGAGAGAGAGAGAGTATCAATCGACTGTGTCTCAGTGGCCTTGGGGGAAATTGGCGGGAAAGCAGGTTGCCTCACCCATACATTATATAACTCGCGGCCTGTATCTCCGATTTTGACCATCCAAACGCTGTTTTCACTCGTTTTATTGTTGTTTCAGGTTAATACCTTTATAATCAACCCATAATAGGCGCGTATGGATAAGTATTAATGCTATATATGGTAAAATGAATATTTTAGTGATGGAAACAGCTCAAATACGTCAGCACAGGCAGACGTTTCTAATTACCCCCATGCGCACTTCTTAGGTTAAAGAAACAAACGGATCATAAAATTGATATATTTTGGTTCGAAAACTATCTAAAAGACAGAACCCAGTCAGTACGCATCAATGACTACATCTCTTCTTCCACTACAAATTCTTACGGAGTTCCGCAGGGATCAATTCTGGGACCCCTTCTATTTGATATTTTTGTTAATGACATAAAGGATGATGTAAATGATTGCCTATTAATTCAGTATGCCGATGACACTCAACTATTACATAGTGGTCATGCAGTAGATGAGCTGCATGATCTGATCAGGAGAGCAGAGGCAACAATATGTAGAGCCAAGTAATATTTCTGTAAAAATGGGTTAATGCTAAATTCAAATAAGACACAATGTATATTTATAGGATCTAGGCAGCTGATTAAGAGGATACCTAATGATACTGTTATTCGCATCGATAATTCTAACATTATTCCATTTAAACATGTAAAAGATCTTGGTGTTCATATCGATAGTACTATGACTTTCGAAAAACATATCAACGAAATGACTAAGAAGGTCAATGGAATACTGTTTTATATCAGTAGAATTAAGGATAATTTTGACATGCAAACTAGGATAATTGTGGTCCAGTCATTAGTTCTCTCTGTCTTGTACTACTGCTTGGAGATATACGGAAAAACTAATCACACACTTCTCCATAATGTCCAGAAATTGCAAAATTGTGCATCTAAAGTAATTGTAGTAGCAAAAAAGTATGATCATGTTACCCCTATTATTGATCAATTAGAATGGATGACAATATCCCAAAAGCTTACCTTTGAAGTAGCTGCAACTGTTTTTAAGGTACAAAATAATATATATCCTAACTGTTTCTCGCAATTCTCTACCATCAATTATATTTATAATAGTACCACAAGACAGCAGAATTATCTGCATGTTCCTAGAACTAGAACCGACTATGGGACACGTTCTCTGCAAGTATTGGGGCCTACGGTACGGAACGCACTGCCCAACCTAGGCAAAGACTCAAATAGCCTGCCAGTATTAAAGGGCAGACTAAAGAGGCACATTTTAGTAGATCATATAGAGTGAGAATTGATCACGTTCTATATATTTTTTAATCTACTTTTAATCGATTTTATATATGTTAAATCTAGGAGTTACAGGGAATGGTTAGTATTTCAAAGATCCTGCGGTTCATTCCGGGGAGATAGTCTAAGTGGAAAAAACAAAATTGTGTAGTGCACATACAAAATAGGTAGGAGCTATTTCTCTGTACATTATTACCGACACTGATTATGTAAGATTATGATGCATTCTGTATTATGTAATTTGTTTAGGATGATTTTATTGTATGAACAGCCATTGTATATTTAGTGGAAATAAAATAATCTGAATCTGTACTACAAATGGAAATCGAATTTCAGACCACATGGTCACCCTGCCACTCGCAAGGTGTATATATAGTGACCTCTCTCTCTCCCAGCCTCAACTGTCAGTAGCTTAATTGCATTTTAATTGCTGTATGTCAATAGTGGGTGGGTATTTTTCTCCTTAGCTCACCTAAAATGAGAGAGAGAGAGAGAGAGAGAGATACATATAATATATTATGTACAATGAAGTATTTTATAATCTATGTTTGCTTTTAAAATGCAAATACAGTTGATAAAGTATTCAAAAGGATAAATACAGTTTAGATGGGGAACAATGATAATGAATTTTTCAAGTATCTATTGGCTATGTAATCGTATGTTTCATCGTAATATATAGGTATAAGAACATAAGATCGCGGGAAACTGCATAAGGCCATGTGGCCCACACGAGGCAGCTCCCATTCACACCCAGCCTATATCATCCATATGGGAATCCAACTTACGCTTAAAGCTTTCAACTGTTCCTGAGCTAATCACTGTTCTGGGCAGTCCATTCCACATGTTAAGAACTCTATTCCCCAACCAGTGTTTTCCTATATCTTTCCTAAATCTAAACTGATCTAACTTGAAACCATTTGAGCGGGTTATGTCGCCATTCTTTAGCTTTAATACGTCATTTATATCGCCCTTATTTATACCTTTTATCCATTTAAATACCTCCATCATGTCTCCTCTACATCTTCGTTTTTCAAGTGAGTGCAAGCCTAAGACTTTCAACCTGTCCGCATTCGCATACGATAAGTTTCTAATATGTATAATTTTCGTCATTCTTCTTTGGACTGCCTCTAAAGGGTCGATATCCATTCTGTAATAAGGGCACCCAAAATTGGACAGCATAGTCTAAATGGGGTCTTACTAGTGCTAAGTATAGTTGTAAGAAAACTTCAGCAGTTCTGTTGCTAGCACTCCTAGATATGAATCCTAGAACTCTATTTGCCCTGTTCCTAACACTTATACATTGTTATCTGGGTTTCAGATCATTACTAACGACCACCCCCAGATCCTTCTCACACTCTGAGTTATCCAATTCTACATTTTCTAGTTTGTATTTCAATTCAATTCAATTCAAAACATTTATTGTCATAAACAAATTTACACATATATATAATGGTTTCAACATATAATTATATATTATTTTGTCCATGACAATGAGGACTGATACCGAAAGGTATATATGCCGCTTCTAAATTACGATTTCCAATCCTTAATACCTTACATTTGTCTACATTGAAACTCATCTGCCATGCAGTTATTGACAGTAATAATCGATTAAGTAAAATATTGACACATGGATGAAATTAATGTTTATTGCAACAGATATAATAATTATGCGGCTATAGGTACTATTCTATACCTAACAGCTGTAATATTAATAGATATGATTGGGTTGTAAGAGAGAGAGAGAGATTTACATATTTACATATATTTACATAGATACACTGACCACACATACCTTACGATCCCAACGAGGTGGTCAGGACTTAATTCTAGTAGAGATAGCTAAACCGAGAATAAAGGAAGGAAAGGATAGCAAAGAAGAAGGCTCTCTCCCCACCCTCCGTTCCCTCCGGCATTGCCGTACATGAAGACAGTTGGAAGTGAATAACCTTGCAGATCTTGGAAACCCCTGAAGGAATTTATAGAAAGTTAGAAATGGAAATGAAATTGCATGCAAACCTTCACATGTAATAATATATACATACACACACATGCACATACACACTCATATACACACACTTACATATATACATACACATACATACACACACATATATACACGTACATACATATATGCATATATATATATACACATATACATACATATACACATACATACACACATACATATATATATATATATATATATACTGTATATATATATATATATATATATATATATATATATATATATATATTTTTTTTTTTTTTTTTTTTTTTTTTTTTTTTTTTCCTCAGTTAGCTCTCTTCAACTTCAGCAGTGTTCGTTACTACCACATCGTTCTATCATTGGTTATTGCCTACTCCATCCCTATTTCTCTGTGGTATGAGTCTAGATTTCTTTTAAATGCATCTATTGAGATACTATCTATAACATTATTTGGGAGCTTATTCCACTCACTAATTATACTGTGAGTGAAGAAAACAAAAATTGCATCTAGGTTTGCCTTCTTACCTATTCATTTTAACTTGTTTCCTCTTAGAACTCTCTTTGGCTATCTTAAATAGTTTATCAGGGTTAATGTTACTGAATCCTTTTAAAATCCTAAAACACTCTATCAGTTGTCCTCTTATCCTCCGTTTCTTAAGTGAAAATAGATCGAGTTCTCTTAATCTCTCATTATATGGTTTATTTCTTAGAGAAGGGATCAGTTTAGTTGCTCTTCGCTGCACAGATTCCAGCTTTACAGTGTCCTTTATGAGGTAGGGAGACCAGAACTGCACAGCATATTCTAAATGCGGTCTCACTATGATTTTATATAATGGCATAACTATGTATCTGCTGTGATAATGAAAATTTCTTCTGATGAAGCCTAATGCTCTGTTTGCTTTATTAGCTGTTGCCGTACATTGGTTTGAAGATTTTAGGTTTTCATTTATAAACACTCCTAAGTCTTTTACCTGTGTTACGCTATTAAATTTCTCCCCGTTCATGTAATATTCATAGTTGTTGTTTGTTAAGCCTATTTGCTAAATCTGGCATTTGTTTATATTAAAGGGCATTTGCCAATTATCCGACCATTCTGTGATTGTATTTAGATCTGTTTGTAGACTGATTCTATCGCTTTCCGAAATTATTGCATTTGCTATCTTGGTGTCATCCGCGAATTTAGAAACTATATTATTGATACCATTGTCAATGTCATTGATGTACAGTATATATATTATGAACAAGATCGGTCCCAACACTGAACCCTGAGGGACTCCACTATAGTCCTACCGATCTTAACTGGCAATTTTACCTGCGGTCAATTCCTTTACATTGGTGCTACATGTATAATTCCTAACAACGAAAATATATTATTTTCTGTATTAAGTACTTAATACAGAATATAATATATTTTCGTTGTTAGGAATTATACGTCATGTAGCACCAATGTAAAGGAATTGACCGCAGGTAAAACTGCCAGTTAAGATCGGTAGGACTATAGTCACTGGGGTCCATGATGATTCGACACCATTAATTACTACTCTCTGCTTTCTTTCACTTAGCCAGTTTTTAATCTATTCGTAGGTTTTGCCTAATCCCTAATCCCTTGACTTTCTGAAGCAATTTTTAATGTGGGACCTTGTCGAAGGCTTTCTGAAAGTCCAAGTACACTATGTTGAGACTTTTGGTGAAGTCATTTAAATTGAAAAGTCTATCATAACAATCTATTAAGTTCGTTAGGCATGATCTCTTTGCCCTGCATCCGTGTTGACTATTGGTGACAAGATTGTTGCTTTCGGTGAACAATACTATTTCATCCCTAATGATTGATTCCATCATTTTTCCAATTACGGAAGTTAAACTAATAGGCCTGTAATTATTAGGTAATCTGTTGTCACCCTTTTTAAATATTGGTGTTATATTCGCTGTCTTCCAGTCGGTTGGTAAATATCCATGTTGGAGTGACATATTAAATATTATGGTCAGTGCTTCTGCGACTTCGTTTTTGACTAATTTTAGGATTTTAGGGACGAACAGGTCTGGTCCACGGATTTGTTTACTTTCAGGGAATCAATCTTTCTCACGACATCTGATTTAGTAATTTTGAAATCTCTAAGCACAACTTTGCTTGTTTGATTGTTACCTTGTGGCACGCCCAGGTTACTATCAGTATTAATAACAGAGATGAAATGTTCGTTAAGAGTAGATGCTATCTATGCTATCAGATTCAAGGTCACCTTGTTTATTAAGTATCGGTCCAATACCGCTATTAATTTGTTTGTTACTGTTTATATACCAATAGAATTGTTGGGGCTTATTCATACTATCCTTAGCTATGTCGATTTCGTAATTTATCTTAGCCACTTTTATAAACGATTTAAATTTTCTTCTGGCAGCCGAGTACTGGTCGTTTATGGTATTATTATCTGCAACCCTCTTTAGCTTGTGTAAACGCTTTCTTTCTCTAATTGCTCTACTGATATCATTATTATACCATAGGGGTTTGTTAACATTTTTGTTGTGACGTTTACGCAAGGGTACACTCATACGTACTAAAAGTTGCTCAGGGGTGGGTCCTTCCTTCCCCTACACAACCCTGGGCAGGTGGAAGGGGGGAGTCGGGTCCAAGTCTATCCCCACCTTCCACCCCCACACTATCCCCAACTCCCCCACCTTCCTTCTCTAGCAGGCAGTTAGTGATTAGCGACGATTGTTTTCATGTATTGCACATTATTGACAAACCATCATTGCACATGCTTACAACGGCCGACATTAAACATCTATTAGGAATTTATAAATACAATATACTGTATAATTGTATTCTCAAAATGAGTTTCTATACACAACGTGGGTTAAACGAATCTTGGCTGTAGTTGTCTTGCATCTCTCTCTCTCTCTCTGTCTCTCGCTCTCTCTGTCTCTCCCTCTCTCTCATGGCACTACTTTCTACGATCAAGACTTAAGGTGATTTAAATGTAATAAAACCGTAATTAAATCCAATCTCATACAGTATTCAATATATCATGTTCACCATTATTGCAATACACATCAATGTGCCTTTTACGATCTACTCCTAGGTTCTCAAATTACTTACACAGTCGGGGTTTTATATCATTAAAGGAAAGGACTAACGGCAAAGAATGGCTGGAATAGTGTTGCGACTGTTATTGATTGTTTCGTCTATCATTTCAATCAGTTTCTCCCATTTATTCAATACCATACATGCTATAAACGGTCTGCATTCCATTCTATGTGGCATATACACTTTTTTCAATCAATTAAATGTAGAACTCTATAGAAATTACTATCAAAGTCGGTGCTAACTTTTAGTAAGTTTGAGTATAGAGCCCGTGAGTAGCAGGGCTCACCTTCTCACTTCCCCCTTCGCTGTCTCTACCTGTGATCCCAGCCTCTCACCTCTACAAACCCCCAAATAATGAATAGGATTAATACACAGTGTTACCATCAACTCTCCTCTATGTGTATCGAATGCAGTCAACATTCGTCACACACACTAATGAAGGGAAATACACTACATTCAGACCCGTTAAATCTTGGTTGTAGAAAGTGTGTGCTATGAGTTACAAGGAGTTACAAGCAATATTTAGTATCTCAAAGACCTTGCTGTTCATTACGGGGAAATATTCGAATTGGAAGGAGAGACATTTTCAGTGCACTTTACTCCTTACAGAGTGTGCGAAATACTATCTACTGTCTTCTTGAACTGCTCAACTGAGGAAATGTTTACACATTCTGAGGAAAGTTTGTTCCAGGTAGAACAGATCATAAATGGGAAACAGTTTCCACAAATACTAGTGCGGAACCTTTTCAATTCTAACTGCCAGCCATGGTTGCGTATTGTATTCATATTAAGGCAAAACATTTTGCAATGATACACATTATCAAACCTATTACATATTTTAAAATCTTGAATGAACTGATCTCGTAGTCTGCGTGTTAAGAGAGAGAGAGAGAGAGAGAGAGAGAGAGAGAGAGAGAGAGAGAGAGAGAGAGAGAGAGAGAGAGAGAAAGAGAGAGAGAGAGAGAGAAGCAGAATACCATTACAGCCGAGATTCTTGTAACCCACGTTGTGTATAGAGCCTCATTTTGAGAATGCAATTATACAGTATATTGTATTAATATATTATCAATATATTTTAAATGTTGACCATTGTAAGTATGTTCAATTATGGTTCAACAATAATTTGCAATACATGAGAACAATCGTCGCTAATCACTAACTGCCAGCTAGAGAAGGAAGGTGGGGGAGTTGGGGGATAGTTGGGAGTGTACTTCCTTCCCCTACTCCACCCTGGGCAGGTGGAAGGGGGGAGTCGGGTCCAAGTCTACCCCCACCTTCCACCCCCAAACTATCCCCAACTCCCCCACCTTCCTGCTCTAGCTGGCAGTTAGTGATTAGCGACGATTGTTCTAATGTATTGCAAATTATTGTTAAGCCATCATTGCACATACTTACAATGGCCGACATTTAACATTTATTAGGAATTTATAAATACAATATACTATATAATTGTATTCTCAAAATGAGTTTCTATACACAACGTGGGTTACACGAATCTTGGCTGTAGTGGTCTTGTGCCTCTCTCTCATTGCATTACTTTCTACGATCAAGACATAATGTGATTCCAATATAATAATACCGTAATTAAATACAATCTCATACAGTATTCAGGATATTATGTTCACCATTATTGCAATACACATCAACGTGCCCTCTACGATCTACTCCTAGGTTCTCAAATTACTTACACAGTCGGGTTTTTATATCATAACAGGAAAGGACAAAAGGCAAAGAATGGCTGGAATAGTGTTGCGATTGTTATTGATTGTTTCGTCTATCATTTCAATCAGTTTCTTCCATTTATTCAATACCATACATACTATAAACAATCTACATTCCATTCTATGTGTTACTTTGTGTTAAATCAATTGAATGTAGAACTCGATAAAAATTACTATCAAAGTCGGTGTTAACTTTTAGTAAGGTTTGAGTATAGAGCCCTTGAGTAGCAGGGCTCACCTTCTCACTTCCCCCTTCGCTGTCTCTATCTGTGATCCCAGCCTCTCATCTCTTCAAACCCCCAAATAATTAATAGGATTAACCCTTGTCTATCGGGGCCCGAGTTAAGGCGGTCAAGAGAACCAAGGACTAAATGGCGGGGCCCAACTTAAGTCCAATGCGATGTAAGCACATAATTGGCTCTGAGAGAGAGTCCGAGTGGTGGGAGCAGCGCGGGTGGGCTCTGACCGTTCGGCACGGCACCCGTACCACGACTGGTCGGTCTGGTCCCTCCAGGACCCTCCTCCACATCTACTGCCTCCCTAGACAGGGAATTATTTAAGGAAATTACCGTGTTTTAGGGTTTTTGTACTCGCATTGCAACATAGTTGCAAGACAACCTGTGGTCGTGCAAGGATGGTTCAGGTGTCATTGGAAAGCTCAATTATCGCCCTTTCACGGATACATAATTGTACTACGCTCTGGCTCTTGTTTATGCATGAAAAAGAGCATGGAATGAAGCTTGTTTAGGGTAAATCTGCCTGCTTGCCATGTAGTAGATGTTACCAAACTAGCCGCTCGTTGAATGTTAATAAATAGTTTTACCATCAACTCTCCTCTATGTGTATCGAATGCAGGCAACATTCATCACACACACTAATGAAGGGAAATATAACACATTCAGACCCATTAAATCTTGGTTGTAGAAAGTGTGTGCTATGCGAGTTACAAGGAGTTACAAGGGAGATTTATTATCTAAAAGACCTTGCGGTCCATTACGGGGAAATATTCGAAGTGGAAGGAGAGACATTTTTCAGTGCACTACACTCCTTACAGAGTGTGCATAATACTAGCTACTGTCTGCTTGAACTGTTCAACTGACAGCCATGGTTGCGTATTGTATTCATATTGAGGCTAAACCTTTTGCTATAATACTCATTATCAAGCCCATTACATTGTTTAAAAACTTTAATGAACTGACCCCGTAGTTTGCGTGTTGAGAGAGAGAGAGAGAGAGAGAGAGAGAGAGAGAGAGAGAGAGAGAGAGAGAGAGAGAGAGAGAGAGAGAGGCAGAAGACCACTTCAGCCGAGATTCTTGTAACCCACGTTGTGTATAGAGACTCATTTTGAGAATGCAATTATACAGTATATTGTATTAATACATTCCTAATATAATTAAAATGTTGACCATTTTAAGCATGTGCAATGATGGTTTAACAATAATATACAATACATGAGAACGATCGTCGCTAATCGATCCAGCTAGAGAAGGAAGGTGGGGGACTTGGGGATAGTTTGGGGGTGGAAGGTGGGGGTAAACTTGGACATAACTCCCCCCTTCCACCTGCTCAGGGTGGAGTAGGGGAAGGAAGGACCCACCCCTGAGCAACTTTTAGTACACGTGAGTGTACATGTTTATTCTGGGCACTCATGAATATTTCTTTGAATTTAATCCACAATTTCGTCAGTGCTGTTAAGGCCTTTAACTTGCATATGAATGTCTTTAAGTTCATTTTTTAAGACGCTAATATCTGCCTTGTTATAGTTGGGTATAAGTGTCTCGCTAATAATGCTGGAGTGTGCCATGTTCAATTGTAACCTGGTGGTATTATGATCACAACCGGTTAATAATTCACCAACTTCTAGGTTTGATATTAGGTTTTCGTGAGTTGTGATGACCAGATCTAGTATATTGTCCCCCCTAGTGGGTGTCTGAAGTAATTGCTGTAGGAAATTATCGTTAATGAATTCTATCATTCTATCGGATGCTATGCCTGTTCCATTAATATCATGCCATGTAATATAAGGCAGGTTACAGTCGCCTATGATAAGAGTTTCGTTTGTTGAAAAAGTTGTATTTAATGTATTGTAGAGCGATATATCCTCTTTGTTTGTTGTCGTTGGGTGCCGATAAACCACTACAAAATTTATTTCTATACCCTTGTTATTTATTTTGACACAGAAGTTCGGAGTTGTTAGAGGGAACTGTGATTTCTAACGAACTAATGTTTTCTTTGATAAATAGCAAAACACCACCGCCTCTCTTGGAAGATCTGTCTTTGTGGTACAATTTATAGGAGTTAATCTGATATTCGTGTAAGAAATCAATGTTATTTATATCTAGAAATGTTTCAGTAATAGCAATTATGTGAATTTCCTTTTCTTCGTTAAGTAGCATAAGTTTGAGTTCGTTTATTTTATTACGTAGACTTCTCGCATTAAAGTACAGTATATTGATCTTTTCGTACGACGTAACAGTTTTTATATTTGTAGTCTTTATATCCATAGTGGATTCTGTCAGCAGAGAGACTTTTGGTGGCTGTAGAGAGCTTATAAGTTTTTTGACGAATTTGACCTGAGTTTGTGGCGAGGCGAGGGTGTCGGGTTGGCGTGGCAGAATTGCCTTGGGCTATGAACACCTGGCCTGGTGCATTGGTCTGGGGTTGATGGGGTGACCTTTCTGTGGGCACCTGAATGTTTACCTGGGCAGTGGGAGTGCGAGGGTAAGGTATGGGGGAGAAGGGAGGGAAAGGTGTGGATAAGGACGTGGGGAGAGGGGTGGAGGGGAGAGGGGGGCAAGGGAGAGCGGCGGTGAGTGATGGACGAGGGTGGTATGATAGTGGAGGAGGGAGGGGGAAGAGGCGGGGCTTAGGGTTTGTGTAGGTGGGAGGGAGGAGAGGAAGGGGTGGGTGGGAGGTAATAAGGATTAGGGGTCGGATTTACAACGGAGATGGGTTTATTTTCGTGGAATTTGTATATTTCGCTGTTTAGCTTTCTAGAATACCACGTGGTGCCGTAGTGGGAGAGGTGAATTCCGTCAGCCTTGAACAGCTTGTCATTCCTTTCAAAATCGTGTAAGTAGTTAATGAAGTTGACTTGGTTCAGCTCACACAGTTCCTGCACTGAATGGTTTATCTCCTTGGTCCTGATATTTGCATATTTATTTGACTCCATACGAGGTGGGATTCAGTTATTATGCATTTGTTTGTCTTGCTTTTCATTTCACTGATTAAACTTTTGAATTTGGATACAATTGCATTTGCACTGGTTTTCCCTATGTCGTAAGTGTCATTACTACCTACATTCACAATAATTAGGCAGGTGTCATGATGGATGGGGGACTGTTTGATGTCATTAGTTATGTGGTCTAATTTGGCACCTGGTATAACTTTCCCTGATCTCCTTCCCGGCGCCATAGTCGCCCATGAGGCCCCTTGGCCTCTCATAAAGGAGTCACTGATCATTTGAGATTTGGTTCCTGCTTACTACTGCAGGCCTTGGTTTCGTATTTTGGTTGATCTTGTATTTGGAGTGGGTATCCTACTCTTATTTACTGTAATTGTTGCTTCTACATTGCAGTCTAGCACATCGAATTTGTTGTCCAGGGGGATTTTGTTATTGTTGTTGGCCAGGGGGGTTTTGTTATTGTTTTTGTTATTGTTGTTGGCCAGGGGGGTTTTGTTATTGTTGTTGGCCAGGGGGGTTTTGTTATTGTTGTTGGCCAGGGGGGTTTTGTTATTGTTGTTGGCCAGGGGGGTTTTGTTATTGTTGTTGGCCAGGGGGGTTTTGTTATTGTTGTTGGCCAGGAGGATTTTGTTATTGTTGTTGGCCAGGGGGGTTTTGTTATTGTTGTTGGCGAGGGGGGTTTTGTTATTGTTGTTGGCCAGGGGGGTTTTGTTATTGTTGTTGGCCAGGGGGATTTTGTTATTGTTGTTGGCCAGGGAGGTTTTGTTATTGTTGTTGGCCAGGGGGATTTTGTTATTGTTGTTGGCCAGGGAGGTTTTGTTATTGTTGTTGGCTAGGGGGGTTTTGTTATTGTTGTTGGCCAGGGGGTTTTTTTTCCTAGTCTTTTTACTTTTTACTACTTGGAAAGGTGGTTGTGGGTCTGAGAGGGGGTTATTCCTGGGGGTATTTATTTGTTCATTCAGGGGACAATTTTCTAGCTTTAGTTCATTCACTTCATTTTTAAATGCTTCTAGGGTGAGCTCTAGAAACTGGAATTTCTCGCCTGTTATACACTTGAAGCACTTTTCATCGGGAAAACCGTGACGATATATCCATTCCGCATAGAAACTATGGCCACAACAGAGTGTTTTGAATCTCTTAGGTGCCATTATGAGGGAATTTGCACCTGAAAACTGTAAGTAGAATGGACTAGAGGCGAATAAAGAATGATAAAGGTTTGACTTAGCCGTGATACTGTAGTGAGTGGTAGCAGCAGTGGGGGTCGGGAGCTGGGTCCTCGGGGAGTTGACCAGGGCTGGAGAGCTGGTCAGATATGAACCGTCACCCACAAAGGTCAATGAGAGAGAGAATGAGAGAGAGAGAGAGAGAGAGAGAGAGAGAGAGAGAGAGAGAGAGAGAGAGAGAGAGAGAGAGAGAGAGAGAGAGAGAGAGAGAGAGAGAGAGAGAGAAGTTGGGGGGGGGTCGAGGTTTAGTATGTACCGTACCTGCTATGATACTAACTGCCACGATTTTCATATTAGAGGTACATGGAGGTAATATAGATTGGCAGCAACAAATAGGCGACTCTGATTCAAAGGAGTTTATTGAGGTAGTACAAGATAGTTTTTTATCTCAATTCATAGATACGCCGACTAGAGGTGATAATATTCTCGATTTAGTTTTCAGTAACAATGAACATACGATAAATAGTGTAGAAATCGGGGACCACCTAGGAAATAGTGATCACAATTCTGTGTATTTTAATATACAATGGAAAGGTAATATCAGAGAGAATACAACATTAATACCTGACTTCAGAAAAGCCAATTATGGTGGGTTAAGAGAAGCCCTGTTAGCGGACCCTATGGTCAAAAAATTAAGTCGATCCAGGTGTCCAAATGAGTGTATCCTTTCTCAGGCACCTGTCATCTTAAGTCAGGAAGAGACGTCAAACTTGGTAGATACATACGATAATTTTATCAAGTCAGTATTCAATAATGGATGAATAATAGACTATTAGATCTTCTAGGAAAAAAGAGAGGAATATATAGAAAAATTAAAAAAGGCGAAATTCACCTACTTGCTTACTATCAGAATCTATCACGACAGGTAAAAAAGGATATTAGTAAAGAAAAAATAAATTATGAAATTAAGGTTGCCAATGACTCAAAAAATAATCCTAAAGCTTTTTACCAACTATATAAATCCAAGGTTAGAGATGTAATTGGTCCCCTTAAAACTTCGATAGGAGAAATGACAGAAAATGATTTAGAAATGTGCAGTACATTAAATAGTCAATTTCTTTCCGTTTTCACTAATGAAAAATTGGCACAGTTTCCAGAAGTCCGTAAGGTATACAGCGATAGTATAGATAATAGGTTAAGTACGGTTACTATAAGTAGAAATGATGTGCTTAAGGAAATTGACAGACTGAAACCTCATAAATCGCTTGGTCCTGATGAGGTATATGCTAGAGTATTAAAAGAATGCATAGATGAGTTAAGTTACCCATTAACATTTCTATTTAACAATTCATTAGAAACAGGTATAGTTCCAGAAGCTTGGAAGCTTGCAAATGTAGTTCCGATCTTCAAAAAAGGTGATAAATCAATAGCATCCAATTACCGTCCCATTAGTCTCACTTCAATCATAGGAAAGCTACTAGAGTCAATTATTGCTAGGAAAATGAGAAACCACTTAGAAACATTTAACTTAATCAATTCTTCTCAGCATGGATTCACTCAGGGACTGCCTTACTAATTTGCTTAGTTTTTTCTCAGAGGTATATGAAGCAGTAGATAATGACAAGTCATATGATATTATATATTTAGATTTCAGTAAAGCTTTCGACAGAGTCCCTCATGAGAGATTGATGAGAAAGGTTGAGGCACATGGAATAGGTGGGGCGTTGTTAGGATGGATTAGGTCATGGCTAATTGGTAGGAAGCAGAGAGTCAGCATAAATGGTACCAAGTCAGAATGGGGAGCAGTCAAAAGTGGTGTCCCCCAGGGATCGGTATTAGGTCCACTGTTGTTTCTTATATACATAAATGACCTAGATTTAGGTATAACTAGTAGGATAAGTAAATTCGCAGACGATACTAAAATAGGGAGATCAATTGATTCAGATAGCGATATAGAGTGCCTCCAAAGGGATCTAGATACCTTACATGAATGGTCAGTAAATTGGCAGATGAAGTTTAACATTGACAAATGCAAGGTATTAAAGATAGGGAAGATGCAACATTTTTTTAAATATAAACTAGCTAATTTAGAATTAGAAAATTCAGACTGTGAGAAAGATCTAGGTGTGTTTGTTAGCAATGATTTGAAGCCTAGAAAACAGTGTATAAGCGTTCGTAATAAGGCAAACAGGATTCTCGGGTTCATCTCTAGGAGTGTGAGTAACAGAACTGCTGATGTTATCTTAAAACTTTACTTGTCATTAGTGAGACCCCATATGGATTATGCTGTCCAATTTTGGTGTCCTTATTACAGAATGGACATAGATTTATTGGAGAGAGTACAGCGTAGAATGACAAAAATGATCCATAATATTAGAAATCTTTCGTATGAAGAAAGGTTGAAGAAATTAAGTTTACATTCGTTAGAGAGACGCAGAGTTAGAGGGGATATGATAGAGGTGTTCAAGTGGGTTAGTGGGATTAACAAAGGGGACATGACAAATGTACTAAAGCTCAGTGATAGCGAAAGAACTCGTACCAATGGTTTCAAATTAGATAAATTTCGTTTCAGAAAAGATATAGGCAAATATTGGTTTGGTAACAGAGTTGTAGATGGGTGGAATGGACTACCAAGTGCTATAGTGGGATCTAAAACTGTAGGGAGCTTTAAGATAAAATTGGATAAGCATATGGACGAGAAGGGTTGGGTGTGAAGGGGGATCAGCCGGGATGGGCCAATCAGCGCTCTGCAGACCCCCATAATCCTGCGTTAATCTCTAACCGTTTTGGTAAGATGATCCTCAGGGTATTAGAGTGTGAAGCCTATAATTGGGCTTTGTAATTGAATTTGGGGTAGTGTGGGACAGGGATCTGCCTTGCTTAGGCCAATCGGCTTTCTGCAGACTCCCATTTTCTTATGTTCTTATGTTCTTATGTTCTTAATCAGTTGCTGTTCGCTGATGACACACCATTGGTGGCGGATTCTGATGAGAAACTGCAGCGGGTAGTCAAAGAGTTTGGTGTGGTTTGTGGAAGGAGGAAACTGAAGGTGAACGTCAATAAAAGTAAAGTAATGGTGTGTAATAGGGGAGAGCATAGGGTGAATCTAGATGTGAGGCTGGATGGGGAAATATTGGAACAAGTAGAGTGTTTTAAATATCTAGGAGGAACGATAAGCAGGAGTGGAGGTATGGAAGTGGAGGTAAAACAGAGAGTGTGTGAAAGAAGGAAGGTTGTCGGAGCAATGGGAAGTATGTGGAAGACGAGAAATCTCGGAGTGAAAGTAAAAAGTGCACTGTATCAAGGAATTGTTGTGCCAACAGTGATGTATGGGGCTGAGACATGGGCTCTGAAGAAAAAGGAGTAAAGAGGGCTGGATGTGATGGAGATGAGCTGCTTGAGGAGTATGTGTGGAGTTACTCGTAGAGACAGATTGAGGAATGAAGAGATACGTAGGAGAGTTGGGCAGCAGGAACATTTGTCAGCCAGAGTGGACAGAAGGGTGCTGAGCTGGTATGGTCATGTTGAACGAATGGGAGATGAAAGGCTTACAAAGAGAATATGTGAGTCAGGTACAAGGGGAGATAGAAGGGCAGGAAGACCCCCATTGAGATGGAGAGACTGTGTAAGAAAGGCTTTGGATGATAGAGGAATGACTATAGATCAGGCAGGGGAAGTGGTGGTGGACAGGAGTGAATGGAGAATGCTTGTGAATAGTTGAGTGAACACGTGGTCATTTGGAGTAAGGGGTCGGGCGCAAGTTGGACTAGAGAGATAGTCCATCAGGCGCCTGGCCCGGGGAGACGATTAATATGAAGGGTGCGCCTGGAAGTGTGGTGGGAGGGCTTGTGGCTTTGGCTCCACTGCATGTCTGCCTGCCGAGATCGGAACCTCTCCGGGTGGTCGGGGGCCGGGGGAGTGCTGGAGCGACCTTGGTGACCCTGGTCTCTGGGTCTTCTCCTGGGTGACCTGGATGTGTGTGAGTTTGTGCTTTTGATCTGTGTTTATTTGTTGTTTTATGTTGTTTTTTGTGTTTTCCCTGTTCTTGCTCTGTCTTGAGTCGGCTACCCCCAAAATGGGGATTGGGCCTGAGCATATAGATAGATAGATAGATAATAGAATCCATGAATTTAACAGTTATTGTAACATACAGGCCTTCGGACTCATCCCTAGAAAAATTCAAAACCCAGCTCAACAAAATGAAAGCAGAAGTGGAACCACTGGGAAACCCAACACCAAATATTATGTGGCTAGGAGACTTTAACCTACCAAACAATAAATGGAGACAAGTAGAAACCCAAGTAGTGGCAAATAACACCATGGAAACAAATACGAGAGAGCGTTTTAAACTTTGCGACTTTTTTAGTCTTACCCAGCATATTGCCGAACCCACACTGGAAAACAATATCTTAGACCTTGTCTTCACTAACAATGACTCTCTAGTACACAGCATAAACATATCGGACACAACATACTCAGATCATAAACTAATCGAGATCAAAACAACCTTAGCAAGTGTTCAGACAACCTCAGACTCGAGACAAAGAAGCCCTTTCAGTAAATTTAACTTCAATAACAAAAATATTAAGGTGAGAAGAGGTAAATCAAGAAATGGAAGAAATAGACTGGGAAGATTTAATGAATAACCTGACACCTGCAGAATTTCTTGTCCTAATAACAGAAACCATGACCCAAATCTGTAGCCACCACATACCTGAAAGACAAACAAGACGAAGAAGCAAACAAGATCGGGAAAGAGGGAAGCTGTACAGAAGAAGAAAATTACTCACACAACGATGCACACATCAAAATCTACAGGATAGGCAAAAGGCCAAAATAGATAGAGATATTGTGGAAATTGAACATAGACTAAGATTATCATATGCACTACAATATATGGAAGAGAAGAGGAAAGCTATTGCAGGTATAAAGGAAAATTCCAAGTACTTATTTTCATATGCCAAACTAAAGGCTAAATCAGCATCAAACATCGGCCCACTAAGCAAAGGGGATGGATCATTCACAGGGGACAAAAAGGAAATAAGTGAACTCTTACGCCGGCAGTATGAAATGGCCTTCAGTGAGCCTGATGAAAAAAAGCCATCAGAGACCAATATATATTTTTCATGGAAACCTCCCCCACGGAAGCCCGCCAGATGCTGGATATTGATTTCGGTCCAAAAGACATAGAAGAGGCCATTTCAAGCATGCCATCCCACTCGGCACCAGGCCCGGACTCATGGAACTTGATCCTAGTGAAGAAATGTAAGGAAAACTTCTCAAAACCCCTGGCTATAATGTGGAGAAGGAGTCTAGACACTGGTGAAATACCAGATAGCTTGAAAAACGCAATAATTACCCCACTGCATAAAGGAGGGAGTAAAGCACTACCAAAAAATTACCGCCCGGTAGCTCTAACCTCCCACATCATTATAGTTTTTGAACGAGTCCTGCGAAGCAAAATCACAGCATTCATGGAGGCCAATGAACTACACAACACCGGTCATCATGGGTTCAGAGCAGAAATATCATGTCTCTCACAACTATTGGAACATCATGACAGAATTCTTAAAGTGCAAGAAGAAAAGAAAAACGTGGATGTCATTTACACTGATTTTGCTTAGGCATTTGATAAATGTGACCATGGTATAATAGCCCACAAACTAAAAGCAAAAGGTATAACTGGGAAAATCGGACAGCGGATATACAACTTCCTCGTACACCAGAAACAATCAGCAGCAGTAAACCAAGTCACGTCGGAGCCTTCGGATGTCAAAAGCTCAGTTCTTCAAGGAACAGTGCTAGCACCCCTTCTTTTCCTCATTCTAATATATGACATAGATGCCAACACAAGACATAGTACCGTGTCGTCTTTTGCGATGACACAAAAACTAAGCAAGATAGTAATACACAAGAGGACACGGGCTCGCTGCAAGAAGACAAAAATGTAGTGTTTCAGTGGACCAGGGAAAACAACATGCAATTCAATGAAGAAAAAATTCAATTAATAAGATACGGAGATAATAATGTCGTTAAAGAGAATACGAACTATGTAACAGAATCTAACCACGTAATAGAAAGGAAAGACAGTGTGAAAGATCTTGGGGTGTTAAGTCTGAAAATATGGGTTTCAAAGAACCATAACTAGGTCAAAGTTGCCGCTGGCGAAATGTCTAACGGGTTGGATTCTGTGTACATTTAAAACACGCGGTGAATTACCTATGATAACGCTCTTCAAATCTCTAGTGCTACCGCGGCTTGAATACTGGTGCGTATTAACATCCCCATACAATGTATGTGAAATAAATGACTTAGAGAGTGTACAAAGGAATTTCGCTTTGCATATAAGTTCGGTAAAACAGCTACACTATTGGGAGCGTTTAAAAACACTGACACTGTACTCGTTGGAGCGTAGAAGAGAACGTTACCTAATAATATACACGTGGAAAATCGCAGAGGGTTTAGTGCCAAACATACATACCCCAATAGCCATGAAATTCAGTGATAGGAGAGGCTGGGAATGCGATATCCCCCGGATGAATAACAGGGGTGCTATGGGCTCTCTACGAGAGCGCTGGTTATCACATAGAGGCCCACGTCTCTTCAACAAACTCCCGCGGCGAGTAAGAGACACGAGGGGCGTCTAGTTAGACAACTTCAAGAGAGCCCCCGATGTCAAACTTCAAAAGGTGCCAGATGAGCCTATCTTCCCAGGGGAGCGTGTTACCTCTTCGAACAGCCTGCTGCACCAAAAACCACCACCCAGAACAAAGGGCAGCGTGCTCCTCGGTGCCACTAGCAGTGGCGAACTCAACACAAGTAAAACAAGTAAGCAAGTATAAAAAAAAAAACAAAAAAAAAAACACACACACACACACACATACACACAAGTCTTCAAATACCCCTAGACAAAATTCATAAGAATAACGTAGCCTAACCTAATGATTTTGGTCGTGTTTGTCCTGTCCGTCCAGCTCCCTTCCTCACCTCCTGTGTCCCATTTCATGCTTTGAGACATTAATTAAAGTAATACAAATAAATTATTGTTTGTCTCAACTTCCTTATATTCATGTCATGTTGTTCAACTTGCATATATTTTTACATACAGGAATAGACGAAGGACAAAACACAAAATAAATATTTGAAGACAATATCCATGACATACTTCGTTCATGAGAAATATTATGCTTACTTAACCTTGCCGATGTCCTGCTAGTTTAGTGTGTACTCTAGCTTTAACGACATGACCTAACCTATTTTAACATAACCCATTATTTAAATTTAGATTTATGTAAACTAACCTACATGAACCTAACATATCTTAATCTAGCTTAACCTTGTCTAAATAACCTTAGTTATATAATATATCCTATTGTATACAAACCTAAGTTCATAGAGATATTACATGAACATTATGAATATATGGATTATGAACATGATATTATTGACGCAGAATCTTGAGAGTAATGAACAATCGACCGAGCCAAATATCGATCTTTTACCATATACTAAAGCGGTGTTATTGCTTGAGCTATTCTTTAGGAAAATGTTGCCCCCCGGAGAGGAATTCCAGAGATTTGATCTTAACTCAAGATATTTGGGTGTAGTTGTCACCTTTGTGTCAATTCATTAAGACCCCTTTTGAGCTTCACCGACATTTTCTCCTGGATTAAAGGCGGTGTCACACGAGCGATTTTTCCACCAATTTGTACGGGCAATTGTAGTCTGGCAGCTTCAAAACTTAAGTTCCGTAAGAATTAAACTACTAATCTACTTTCGATCTAGTTCCCGATTCCAATGCAAAAGAGCCTTAAAATAGTACGAGGAAAAACTTTCTCATCGACATTTCCGGAAAAAGCGCTCGTGTGACACTGGCTGAACTCGGTCAACAAGGACGATACTGGAAGAATGCAGGTGCCAAGTACAAACGTCTTGCTCCAGTTGCCATGTATTACTTAAGTATGCCAACATTATCTTCACCAGTGGAACGACTATTTTCAGTTACTGGCAAGATATTTCCACCTGAGCGTAGCAGGCTAAGTTTGAAACTCTAATCTTCTGCAAATTGAATGAGTATGCTTAATTACTATGACCAATGTAAATATAGTCTTCGGGGTACCTGAATCTGTCTCATACAGGTATCTTAGTTGTTAGTTGGCTTGACAAATAATGAGCTGTACATAAATAAATATTGTGTTGATAACTATGATATTGTACCTGCTTACTACGGAAGGTCCGACTAAAGCTGAATAAATCGACTAAGAGTGCCTGGAATATCATAAATATAATTATTGTATTAAAGAACAGTTCAGATTTAGTCTTTGACTACAGTGCATCAATTCCTTCCTAGGTCGAGTAATATGGTTTACAATTTGTGAAAATATAATACGAAATATACTAAAATGGTTACAAAAATTGACTGAGAGAGGCTTTTCCTGAGCGTAGTATAATTTGTTTATGTCTAACTGAAAAGCAGAATGCAATGTACTAATCATATGGAACGATTTACTCGAGTTTTTAACTTTTTTATAAAAGGAGTCATTCCTAACCTTGATAAAACTGCCTAATGTATCCATAATATATTTATAATGACGTAATTGTCAATCTATCTATCTACAGTTACCTATCTATTGCCTGACGCCGTGATTCCTGAAGGGGTGAACAGATTGGTATGGAAAACATATATTTTATTAAACTGTCATCTTAATACAAGAGGAAAATCACTATCAAATATAGTAATCCTGATTAATTGCAGTACAATTGGTAAAATATAATAAACACATGATAAATGCACAATATTGGTAGAAGTTAATTGATTAACTTAACCGATTAAGCTTGAAATTAACTCAACTAGTTAATTTGATTAAATGTGGTGACTTAATTTAACTTAGTTGATGACATTTTAATATTAACGTAACTTAACTAGTTAATTTGTTCAGTTAATTGATCCAACTCTGATATATATATATATATATATATATATATATATATATATATATATATATATATAGACAGACAGATATATAGATAGATAGATAGTCAGTCAGTCATAGTTTTTTCATAAAAGATACATTGTACATCTTTTACATAATACTTAAATAAAAAATACATAGAAAACATACAATATTGTTTAACGTAATGTAGGCTCTGTCTTATGCACATAATAAATTCTTGACTTTACTGCTTCAATATCATTTAGTATTAAGTTCTGAAATCCATATTCATTCAATAGCGTCCTCTCCACATCCTTTACAGTATAAGATTTATTAAACAAATAAGGTAAACCCTTTTCAATGTATGCATATGGTTTCAATAGTATTCTATGCAGAAATCTAATTTTGATCCAATTGTTAAAATGCTTAAGAATCATTAGTCCACCTCTACTACATGCAGCGTGATTACTCTCCCAGTATCTCATATGTAACATTTTCTGTATTGCTTTATGGTAACCAACACCAAATTTTGTCATTGGTACATAGTATTTCTTATTGTTAAACCATAACTCAAGCCCCATACAAATTCAAACAAAAAGATTGAAATACATAAAGTAGTACATTTGTATCCGCGTTACTAAACGTCCTCAAAATAAAATGACATTAATCATAGAACTTGTTTCTGCATCTTATGTCAAAATCATTAAGCTTGCAATCAATAACATATCCAAGGTATTTATAACCAGTTACCAAATGTATATTTATATCATTTAAAATCATATTCGGGTTTTCTGGACTTGTCATCATTGCATTTGAGGAACATGCATACTGATTTAGTTCAATTAATGGATAAACTTAATCTTCTAATATCACATTCTAGAATATTGAATAAGTATTACAAGCTCTTAGCAGAGGGAGCCATTAGAACTGTGATCCGCATAGGCAATTAATCATATTACTAGATTGTAAATCAACGTAGTGTTGATTCATCTAACATATGATTATATAAATTGAAAATAGAAGTGGCGATAACACCCCTCCCTTCCTTACTCCATTTGTAATTGTCCATTCCTGCGATAAAGTGTCCTTATATTTTACAACAACATGTTGATGTCTATAAAAATTAAATAAAAACATTTAAATATAATTAGGGATTCCTTACCTTAAAAGACTATCTACAAGCTTAACATGATTAACTTTAT
>CM064575.1:47440987-47444018 GCA_032716605.1 Paralithodes platypus
GAGGGACCTATTTATTTATCCATTAAAATAAATATTTACTGAGAAACAACTGCATCGAAATAATCGTCCCCTTAAGAACTAAAATATATGGTGTAATAATTAAGTTCATTGAATAACTAATATTTAATTATATCCTTATATGATAATGATACTAATATGAAATAAGCAATATGTCTATACACTCCTACACATAAATACAAACTTACATGTGTCTGCTACCAGGTTTGACGAAGGAATTACATTTAGTGATGTACTGGGTTTGACTGACTGTACGAAGTTACCATTTAGTCAATAAGTAGTATTTACAACGAATTACGAAAGACATTGTGTCAAGAAGTAAAATTAAATACCTATTACCATTTGCGTTAATACTCAAATTAAATATACACTAAACACTATGATAAATATTTATAGTAGATTACATTATACCTGCATGAGAATAAATGCCTATCAATTTATTCCGTTTTCTATGTATTTAGATCGGGTTCCTTTGAGTCAATGAATTTCGCACCTAGGAATGCTTTGGCTTTGTTTCTAAATCTTCCTATAATTTTAAAACCCCTTCCCCAAAGTTATCATCAGCATCCATAACATTATTGTGAACTGCTGAAAACTGCATTTTAGTGAGATATTGATCTGTACGGATACATCATCCCCTGTGTTCCATTACCCTCGATCGACCGGAATGCATGAAATGAGCACCCGATATACCTAGCAGGGCATAGAAGACATGGAAATTCCTGGACGATAATGAGCACCCGATATACCTAGCAGGGCATAGAAGACATGGAAATTCCTGGACGATAATGAGCACCCAATATACCTAGCAGGGCATAGAAGACATGGAAATTCCTGGACGATAATGAGCACCCGATATACCTAGCAGGGCATAGAAGACATGGAAATTCCTGGACGATAATGAGCACCCGATATACCTAGCAGGGCATCGAAGACATGGAAATTCCCGGACGATAATGAGCACCCGATATACCTAGCAGGGCACAGAAGACATGGAAATTCCTGGACGATAATGAGCACCCGATATACTAGCAGGGCATAGAAGACATGGAAATTCCTGGACGATAATGAGCACCCGATATACCTAGCAGAAGCATGGAAGACATGGACGTTCCTGGCCTGTCATGACCACCCGATATACCTAGCAGGGCATGGAAGACATGGAAATTCCCCGGACGATAATGAGCACCCCGATATACCTAGCAGGGCATAAAAGACATGGAAATTCCTGGACGATAATGAGCACCCGATATACCTAGCAGGGCATAGAAGACATGGAAATTCCTGGACGATAATGAGCACCCGATATACCTAGCAGGGCATAGAAGACATGGAAATTCCTGGACGATAATGAGCACCCGATATACCTAGCAGGGCATAGAAGACATGGAAATTCCTGGACGATAATGAGCACCCGATATACCTAGCAGGGCATAGAAGACATGGAAATTCCTGGACGATAATGGAAAGGGATTCGGGATTTTATTTTTACTGTAAAAAAATGAACTTATTTTGTAGTCCGTAATATCAATAGAAGCCTTCAAAATTAGGACGTGTGCCATATACAGTATTTATACAGTGTTTATATATATATATATATATATATAGATATATTATATATATATATATATATATATATATATATATATTCAACGTTCACCACCACCAAAGGATCTCCTCTGTTTCCACTGACCAACCTGGTGAACAAGCCTACATATTTTCTATCCTAAATGACCTAGAGCAGCTAGTCCTGCAACCTACCCGTATCCCGGATCGCTTCGGAGATCGGCCCAACATCCTTGACTTATTTAACCTCTAACCCTTCTGCTTACACTGTAAATATTTTCTCTCCTTGGGACTCCTCCGACCATAAACTAATATCTGTCACCTGTCCTATCTCTCCGGTACGGCCACCCGATCCTACCAACCGGCGGCGCTTGTGACACTTTGGCGCTGCCAACTGGGTGGATCTTCGGCAGTACTTCTTTGATTTCCCATGTAATGACTTTTGCTTCCGTGGCCGGGGGACCCTCGGATGAGTGCTGAACGCATTACCGAGGTAATCCTCTTCGAGCATCGAAGCATACATTCCATTTTACTTTCTCTCAGTCTAATGCAAAAAAATCTTGGTTTACTCACGCTTGTTCTACTTTGTTTTGCTTGTCCACAGCAAGGAGGAAAACATTTCAAACGGTACCGACGCCTTAAAAGTTAAGAATCTCATTCTTCCAATGGTTTCCTGCCCAGGAATCAAGCCAAATCTTATCTTCGACTTGCAAAGCACTCTGTCATCAATAAGTAAATGCACTGAATTATCCATCTAGGCTTCTTTCCTAAGCTTTCGGGCATCTAGCCAAAAAACCTCTCCAACAAATTTTTCTCCTCGTCTTTCCCTCCCCTTTTCACTCTGATGGCACAACCATCACTTCTTCCTCTGACAAACCTGAACTTTTTGCTCAAACTTTCGCTAGAAATTCCACTTTGGAGTGATTCCGGGTGCTATTCCTCCCTCTCCAACCCCCTCTCTCTCCTACTTATTGCCCTAATATCCTAATAGCTTCACAAAGAGTACTTTCTACCCCTCTCGGGGCTTAATACTAAGAAGGCGTACGGTCCTACACGGTGTTCCTCCTGTTGTACTACAAAAAAAAATGTGCTCCTGTGCTGACTCCCTGCCTGAGGGCAAATCTTTCGACCCTCGTCACTCCTCTAACGTCTGCCCTTCTGCTGGGGAGTTTGCTCTCTATTCAAACCTGTTCAAACGAGGGTGACTGCTCCTCAACCCTCCAACTATTGTCCAATTGCTCTCATCTTTTGTAACTATGATTTTTTTTAAACTATTCTTGCTTCCAAATTTCTGAAGCATTTCTCTTCTCATAATCTACTCTAAGATCACCAGTATGGCTTCCTTAAGGGTCGCTCTACTGGTGATCTTCTTTCATATCTAACTAACTCTTGGTCATCCTTTTTTCAGGACTTCGGTGATACATCTTTATTGCACTAGACTATCGAA
>CM064575.1:47444118-47513416 GCA_032716605.1 Paralithodes platypus
TCACGGCGTCAAGCAATAGATAGATAGACTATCCTAGGCTATTGGTGCCAAGTTATAATAATTAACGTATTTCGCTACAAAATATTCGTAATAGCTGAGTAACGAAGATGAAGACAGAATATGCTAAACTTGAGGGAGAAGAGGGTCCAGAAAAAGCGAGTAGTACCCCCCTTAAGAGAGAGATCTTGATAACATAATTGACAGGTTTATCCTCAAGTAATAGAAAATGTAGTCACCAATTATATGGGTAACCTAATATAATCTGACTACATAACTGTCCTTTTGGGTATAAGTGTACTCCTATTACAAAACCAAGGAGGAGGAGGAGGAGGAGGTGATACAATAGAGGAGGAGGAAGACGAAGACGACGAAGGAGTTCGGGGGAGATGGGCTGTTTTTTTGGGCCCTCTTCCTTATGTTAAGCCCCATTTGTTTTGAGATTATAAGACGTTCGGCCCATTAGTTTGACGATTTTAACACCTTTCATCCCATTTCGTTGTCAATTTTAAGACCTTTCGTGCCATTTAGGTGTCTATTTTATCCTGGCGAGCGATAGCGAGCCTGTAATTTTAAGAGGAACCGGCCTTCGGCCGGAACATTTTTCTACCGAAAAGTGTACAAATTTATCTTAAAAGGGTGGTCTAAGAGTTTTTTTTTAAAGCTTAATGGAGGTCTATGGAGGAAAATATAAAATAAATTAATATTTATATTAATAGACCAAAATAATAGCCATTATCCCCTTAAAGGAGGAGGAAGAGGAAGACGACGAAGGAATTAAAGGGGGAGGAATAAGAGGAACTAAGAAGAGGAGGAAGACAACGAGAAGGATGATAAAGAAGAAGAGGAGAGAGAGAGAGGAAGAAAGAGTCGCGGAGAGGATGTGTAAGACGTCCTCCTCCTTCCCTCTCTCCTCCTATACTGATCATCCCAGAGACCTCAGACCAGCATTAATGATCACGTGACAGATCCTACCGTCTCTCACTCTCACTATATCATTCTCACTCTCTATCCCACCTCCTCTCTCACTCTCTCTCTCTCTCTCTTTCAGTCACGCTATCAATCACTCTCACTATTACTCTCTACCCCACCTCCTTCTCACTCGCACTCTCTCTCTATCACTCACACTCTCTCTCTCTCTCTCTCTATCCCTCACTCTCTCTCTCCTCAGATCCGCAGAATCCTTCATTACCATTAACCCCTTCAGCACCATGACGCCTTTTTACCTTTGATTCTGGCTAACACTAGATGATTTTCTCCAGTTAAAGAAGGACCTATGTTACTAAGAAGGTTTACCGAGATTGTATTTACCCATTTGAGTCGTATATGTAGATAATAAACTAAAGACAATTTGTCTAATGGTAACCAGCATATGATAAAAATTTCGTAATGGTGGTGAAGGGGTTAAGGGGGTAGTGCTTGGTGTTTGGTCTATATATTTATTTATTAATTTATTTTTGAGTTTCCTGGCTAGACCTCCACCAAGCTTAGAAAAACACCCCCTTCAAGATAAATTTGTACATTTTTCGGTTTTAATATTGACAAACATAATGAGGCAAAAGGTCTCAAAATCGCCAAACTAACGGAACGAACGTCTTAAAACCTCAAAACTAATAGGCTAAACATGAGGGAGAAGGGGGTCCAGAAAAAGTGAGTAGTACCCCCCTTAAGAGAGAGAGAGAGAGAGAGAGAGAGAGAGAGAGAGAGAGAGAGACAATAATATATACTATCCCATGATCCTAAGTCAGCCTAACTTGACCTCCTAACAATCTTATTTAAGGGTAGATGGCCCGTTTTTTCTGGTCCCCCTTCTTCCTCATGTTTAGCCCCATTAGTTTTCGTGTTTGATGATGCTTGGCCCATTAGTCTGGCAATCCTTCAGAACATTTAACTTGAAGGGGGGTCTTAGGGGTGTTTATTTAAGTTTGATGGAGGTCTAGGGAGGAAACTAAACAAATAATAAAAATAATAATAATAATAATAATAATAATTAATCGACCAAGAAATATACCCTTCCCCCCCTTAAAGCTAAAATAACCTAGCAAAACCTAACCTAATCCAATCATAAGCTAACGAATAGACACCTGGGAAAATTCATCTGCAATCCTTCAAAGCTATGAAGAGCTTCTTTCCTTCTTCAAAGCTATATGCAGGCTCCCTCCTTTAAAGGTATATGCAACCTCTCTCCTTCAAAGCTATATGCAGCCTATCACCTTCTTCAAAGCTATATGCAACCTCTCTTTCAAAATTATATGCAGCCTCCCACTTCTTCAAAGCTATATGCAACCTCTCACCTTCTTCAAAGCTATATGCAACCTCTCACCTTCTTCAAAGCTATATGCAACCTCTCTCCTTCAAAGCTATATGCAGCCTCTCTCCTTCAAAGCTGTATGCAGCCTCTCTCCTTCAAAGCTATATGCAGCCTCTCACCTTCTTCAATGCTATATGCAGCCTCTCTCCTTCAAAGCTATATGCAGCCTCTCACCTTCTTCAAAGCTATATGCAACCTCTCACCTTCTTCAAAGCTATATGCAACCTCTCACCTTCTTCAAAGCTATATGCAACCTCTCTCCTTCAAAGCTATATACAGCCTCTCTCCTTCAAAGCTATATGCAGCCTCTCTCCTTCAAAGCTATATGCAGCCTCTCACCTTCTTCAAAGCTATATGCAACCTCTCACCTTCTTCACAGCTATATGCAACCTCTCTCCTTCAAAGCTATATGCAGTCTCTCTCCTTCAAAGCTATATGCAGCCTCTCACCTTCAAATCTATATGCAACCTCTCACCTTCTTCAAAGCTATATGCAACCTCTCACCTTCTTCAAAGCTATATGCAGCCTCTCTCCTTCAAAGCTATATGCAGCCTCTCTCCTTCAAAGCTATATGCAGCCTCTCTCCTTTAAAGCTATATGCAACCTCTCTCCTTCAAAGCTATATACAGCCTCTCACCTTCAAAGCTATATGCAGCCTCTCTCCTTCAAAGCTATATGCAGCCTCTCACCTTTTTTAAAGCTATATGCAGCCTCTCTCCTTCAAAGCTATAAACAGCCTCACCTTCAAAGCTATATGCAGCCTCTCTCCTTCAAAGCTATAAACAGCCTCTCACCTTCAAAGCTATATGCAGCCTCTCACCTTCTTCAAAGCTATAAATAGCCTCTCACCTTCAAAGCTATATGCAGCCTCTCTCCTTCAAAGCTATATACAGCCTCTCACCTTCAAAGCTATATGCAGCCTCTCACCTTCAAAGCTATATGCAGCCTCTCTCCTTCAAAGCTATATGCAGCCTCTCTCCGTCTCTCCTTCGCCCCATATCACCGGAGTCCCTCGATACCTTTAAGATGTAGGAATCAATAGCGGAGGATCAAGAAGGAGGACGAGGAGGAAGAGGAAGGAGAGGGGGAGAAGGGTGAGTAGGAAGGGGGGGAAGGGGAGGAGGAGGAGGAGGAGGAGGAGGAGGAGGAGGAGGAGGAGGAGGAGGAGGGGGAGAAGGAGGAGGAAGAAGAGGAGTAGGAGGAGGAGGAGAGGACAGGGGGGGAGGAGGCGAGAGGAGGAGGAGGAGGAGAAGGAGGAGGAGGAAGGGGAGGAAGGGGATGAGGAAGGAGGATGAATCCCAAAAGGAATTATAAACAGACCTATTGGTCCTTATGGGGCAGTTTGGTTATCTAAAACTAATCTATTGACTACAAGGTATAGAAAAGGATAGCAAAGAAGGAGGCTTCTCAAGGAATACAAAGGAATACAAAGGAGAACAAACTGCAACAGACCTATTGGTCCTTACGGGGCAGTTTGGATATCTAAAACTACTAATCTACTGACTACGAGGTAGAGAGAGAGATAGCAGAAAAGAAGGACAATACTCCTGGAAATCCACCAAACTTTAAGTCTTCCTTATCAGCCTGCTGTACCACCTTAAGGAAAAAAACAGGAGATTGTTGTGATAGAAAGAGCGCTGTAATAGCACCATAACAGCAGGGATGGATGAAAACAGACAAAGGAAGACCTTGGTACAAAGGCTATGGCATTATCCAATTCATCCACCATGGCAAAAAATTACCGTAAGGCAAATAATTACCATGAAGTTGCTAGATGGCCGTTGACTAAAAAGTTCCTCCGACAGGTATTGTTTTTAGTCCTGCAGGGTGTCTAGCCACCCACCCACCAATTAAGAACCTGGTGGGGGTGCCGGTTTCGTCGCCGACAATCCGACCATGAAAACAGGTAGTATCAGATTACATGGTACTGATAGCAGAAAACCTGACCTGACACAGACCTGGCTACACTAACAATGTACCACGAGATTGTCTATAGTAGGATATAGCAGAATTGGGATGTAGCAGATTAATCGGCCAATATATTGTTTTTGTTAAATACCTATAAGGAATGACTGGACACATCTAGATAATGCAAATATATATCCCCCCATAGCATAATATTCATGGGTAAAATGGTCCCAAAGTTGTGAAAATCGACCAAATTGTAATGTGTTATTTCCATAGACTTGACTCGGTACTGTACCGAGAGTGTCTTAGTGCATGTGTGTGTGTGTGTTAGGCAGGGTTGGGGTTAGTTGGGGTGTGATGGATATGTGGGTCTGTCTCTCAAGGTGCCTACTTTCTTTCTTTTTCTCCATGATGGTGGTATACCCTGTTCACTTAAGCCTTTCATTTGAGATAAATTATAGGACGCTCATGGTTGACTGACAGTAACAGTGTGGTGGTTTGGTTATGGAAAGTTAGGAATAATTTTGTCTAGCTAGCATTTATTGCTCACTTAGTAAAGCAGTGAGGCTGCAACAAAACAGAACACAAATTTTGCACCCTTGTTCTCTCCCTTTCCATTTATTTCTTGAAGTAATATCGCATACTATTTTCCTCACCGTATGGTTCAGGTAAGAGATTTGACTCTTGTCGAATCCTTTGATTGAACCAGACTGCATCACCGGATGATAGACTAATAACATTGACTGTGAACACCTCTGTTCTCCCTTTTTACATTAAACGACGGCTTTCTACTCAAATTACGATAAATGCTAAAGCCTTTTTTTCAAGGAACAAAGATATTTTTAGCAATTATTTTTGTCAAACCTCTTCGGAAAATAGTTCTGATTGTAAGTCATTGTTAATACAATTAACAATGCTGCATAAACAGATTATTAAGTGAAATTGTGAGATGTTGTTCGACTCATAACCACAAAGCTGTATCACCCAATCTGCAGTTTCTTTAAACAGGTTCTAGATGTGTGGCTTAAGAGAATAGACTATAGTAGCACAGAAACATCTGCCTCATGCAGGATCTCCAATCCGCGGAAGAGGTCCACTGTGAGCGGGCCCTGTTCTGCTACTTGTGCCTCGGTGATCATTGTTTTATATCCAATGCCTGGCCCCTCTATGGCGGGGCGGTGGAGATCCACCTTATATCCATGAGGATGGAGCCTCAGGTGCAAAGTGAATCGTGAGCTGTGTTCACTTCTGACTCAGTTCCATCGCTCGGTGCCTCACCCAGACGGTCCGTGGACCATCTCCGTCAGTCGTCGGTTCACTGTCCTGGGCCGAGAGTGCCTAGCATATCCCGCCCCTCCATCCGTGGTGTGTGTGCGCCCTCAACTATTCGACCAACTCGCACACAGTACTTCATCTCAATCCCACCCCACTCCCACCCCCACCTCCAGCGCCTCGTGCTCGTCCTCCCTCCATTTGGCACCTCGGTTTAAACTCCCGTCCGTCCACCGCTTGGAAAAGCTGGATATGCTCAATACTGTGTTCGACATATCCGCCCAATATGAGTCAAATGTCCCCCGCATGCCTCCCTCCTCACAGTTCTGCCTGTCACTTCACTTGCCGTAGTTCCTCTCATTCTTGTGCTCGTTCTTACCCTCCTTCTGGTGATACCAGCCTCTCTCCCTCTGTCTCTTTGGAATTCCTCTTCTGCTTGCTCATTTCTTTTTTCACTGAAGACTCCTCCCGGGATATTTGTAAAAGGTTGATGCCTTGGTTTCTTGGTCATTCAATCCCTTCAAAGGCTCCCCTCTTCGTTGTGACTCCCTAGTTTACTGGAATTCCTGGAGGTTTTGCTCTCCGCCTGGAGCAGGCGAGTGGTTGGTCCTCTGTGCTGCTGGAGTATAATCCTTGCCTCGCTGTTACTCTCGCTGAACTCAACCACTACTTTGACCAGATCTCTTTGCCGGCACTGGTCATGGTGATATCAATGCCAGGCAATGTAGTTGGGAACCAGATCTTTCGCTTCATTTTGGGAATGCCCTGTCAGGAATATAATGTAATTCATTAATCCTCAATTCGCGGTGACCGTCATATGACGGGAGAGAGAAAATCGACCTATCCTGCGGCCCGCGTCATATGACGGGTGCCATTTTGAGGCTATTATGAGCGATGAGAGAAAGACCGGGCATTGAAGGGATGATAGGCAGCCTTGAACTGCTCGCCACGGCTCCACGTCATATACTGAGGACCCACACAGACCTCTCTCTCTCTCAAACACCCTCCCTCACACCCAATACACCACAAAATTGCCAATAATTTAACGAAATTGCCCTTCGGTTGAACGATCGTTGCAACATAACCATCATAATAACATACATCCCTCCCCAAACATCCCCTACAGTACCAAATGAATACAGACCACACTTACAACACATCACAAACACTCCACACACCCCACACATCATCCTGGGTGGTGACTTCAACGCCAAGTCGTCGGCCTGGTTTGTCGACAACCCCGACACAGACAGAGGGCTGGTACTACAAAACCAAACCGATAACCTCATCATCCTTAACGACATCCATCAACATACCCATATTCCTCACCAAGCCCTCTATAACCCATCATCTCCAGACATCACCTTTTGCTCCCCAGAACTCGCCCCCACAACATCCTGGAGGGTGGTCAGAACCTTAGGCTCTGACCACCTCCCGATCATTATCACCACCAAAACCAGACTCATCCCAGCTAGCCACAAACACACATACACCAATTAAAAAGAGCTAACTGGGAAGCATTCACAAATGAGACAGAACAACACTTCACAACTCTAAACAGTACACCCATCACTAACATCAACAATGCTGTACACATACTCAATAAAACTATCCAAAACGCTGACAAGAAACACATTCCAAGAGGTAACAGAAAAAGACACAACCCCAACTTCACACCAGAAATTCAAAACCTCATCAGACAACGCGACATACTGAAACACTCCCCAGCACCCCACACACAAGACATCACACAACAAATTCAAGTACTCAACACCCAAACTAACAACAAAATACAAGAACAACAAAAACTAAATTGGAATAACTTCCTACAAACACTTGATCACAAAACAAACCCCAAAAAACTCTACAAAACACTAAACAGCATCACACTTTCCAACAGCAACACAACACAATCACATGCTGCAATCACAACAACAGACTCTACTCCTTCATGTAAACAACAAGCAAACACTCTCATCAATCACTTTTCATATGTCAGCCACCTAAAACCTCACAAAGACGACCGACGTGTCATCCGACGTAAGAGACAATTCCCCACAGACCCTGACTATACACCCTTCACCAATCACCAGACAAAGCATATCATCAACAATCTCAAGCACTCACCCGTCTGTGGCCTAGACAACATAAGCAACATACACCTCAGACACCTGGGACCACAAGGCATACAAGCACTCACTAACATATCAAACTACAGCTATTCACACAACACAACACCAGACATTTGGAAGCATAGTATCATCATCACATTCCCCAAACCCAACAAAGACCCCACGCTACCCTCCTCGCACCGCCCCATCACACTCCTTTGCTCCCCCTCCAAAGTCATGGAACGCCTAGTATTACAACTAATTACACCTGACCTACCCCTAGCTCCAACACAACATGGCTTTAGGTCACTGCACTCCACAAACACTCTTCTCACAGACCTTACACAAAGAGCTTTCGACGGCATCAACTCAGCTAGACCACCACACAGATCACTATTAGCCACACTCGACATTAGTAAAGCCTTCGATGCCATCCCCCGCCACAACCTAACAAACAAAATCTACAACACAAACATGCACAACAACACAAAAAGGTGGCTGGCCAACTTCCTAGCAGGCAGATGTGCACACGTATCTTTTGCCGGTCAGTCCTCTAAAATCAGAAACTTTCCAAACGGAGTCCCACAAGGATCCGTCCTATCGCCCGCACTCTTCAATCTGTACATGCACGATATAACTACACCCAATACGCCCCCAATAAACTTAGCCTCCTATGCAGATAACATAACACTCACTTGCACACACCATGACCCAAAAAGAGCAACAGATCTCCTTCAACCCTATCTCAACACACAACATGGCTGGTACACTACAAACAGACTTAATCTAGCCCCAGCCAAATCCACCGCAACCCTGCTCACAAGTTGGACAGGAGAACACGAATACATCCCTCAACTCACCATAAACAACACACCCCTAACACATACACACACACACCCAAAATCCTAGGAGTAACATATGATACTCATATGACATTCAAACAGCACACCACAAACATTAAAAAGAAACTGACACCCAGACTTAACGCCCTCAGGTCACTTGCTCACACAAAATTTGGACACAACAAAGCAACTACCACCACAGTATATAAACAATACATAAGATCAGTGATGGAATACGCAAGCCCAGCCTGGGCTTCTAACCTAGCTGAAACACATCATAAGACCTTACAGACTATTCAAAACAAAGCCCTGAAGATCATTACAGGCTGCACAGCTACTGCACCCACAGATCACCTACATCAAGAAACCAAAATCCTCAAAGTCAAAGACCATCTGGACATGAGAGGCACTCAATTCCTGGCAGCAGCCTCCACGAACCAAGACCACCCACTAAACTACATGGCAACACACCCACAGACACCAAGAAATATCAAAACAACACCCAGCACACGGTATCACACACAATTATTGTCCTCTCTCCCTCCCTGCCCACCCCGAACCAACTTCCAGAAGCACATCCATACTCATATCTCTCACCGATCCATCCACTCACTCACAGACAACACGCAGCTGCATGCACGACCTCCCGAAATCCATCCTTCCGAATCCTCCCTTCCTCGCGAGGACAGAGTCCACCTGGCCAGGCTGAGATGCGGACACCATCCAGCTCTCCTGAGCTATCAGAAGAGACTGGATGACTCCGTTGTCGACGCCTGCCCGGGATGTAACACAGCACCCCATACCATTAAACACATCATAGAAGACTGCATTTCACACAACCACTTACGCCAACAACACAATCTACACTCAATGAGAGCTCTGTGGGAAGGCCCTATCGTGGCCATGGCCTTTCTCAGGGACTCGGGGCTGTTCGGCCAGGCAGCTTAGGGAACAACAACGATCGTTGCAAGATAACCAGATATCGTACAGGTCTCATTGGAAAGTTCTGTCTTTGTACTTGCACGGATATATAATTGTATTTCGCTCTGGCTCTAGCTTATGCATGAAAAAGAGCATGGAATGAAGGTCATTGTCGGTAAATATAGCCGCCCGGCGGCACGGTGATATATATCCACCCCCCACTCTTTGAGAGTTAATAGATGTGAATTATTTCGGTTGATAAAAACAGTAAATGGGGAGTGTTGTGAGCAGTCATGTGGTTTGTTTTTGGATTCCTTGCTTGAAGATATATCTAATAGAAGATTATAATTCGAACTTACTGAATGCTAATAATCATATTATCACTTCAGATGTTGCCGAGCTGATGTTTTCATTCCCGTTTTCCCCACTCATAAATAGGCCTACTAGGATTACTTTAAGTAGATAATATTTAATGTAATATTAATTATATTTCTTCACTTGTTAATGGTGTATTACATACATATATCACTGATCATTATCCAATACTTTCCGTTAATGTTAGCAAAGGCACTACTCATGATAATTTTTGCAGAACTAGGTGTATTATATACTGAAAAACGTAGAGCAAAGAATAGATTGGTCAGATGAACTAACAACAAATAATTGTCAAGATGCCTTTACTAGGTTTCTCAAATAATATACATATTGTTTTGAGGCTAGCTTTCCTATCATAACAATTAAGAATATATCGTGCCAGAAAACCAGGGTTGACGAAGGACACTATACGGGGGGGGGGGGGGATACCACTCTGCTTACGTAGAGTTGATAATATGCACAAATGGTCGTTTACCTTACCTTTTGATACCTTTTGATGTGTTCGCCACTCTTCTAGCGGCACCAAGGAGTGCGACGCCCCTCGTTATGGGTGGTGATTTGGTGCAGTAGACTGTTTGAAGCGACAGCTCAGATCCTCGCAAGGGAGCGAGCTGTCGCTTCAAACAGTCTACTGCACCAAATCACCACCCATAATGAGGGGCGTTGCGCTCCTTGGTGCCGCTAGAAGAGTGGCGAACACATCAAAAGGTATCAAAAGGTAAGGTAAACGACCATTTGTGAATATTATCAACTCTGCATAAGCAGAGTGGTATCGCCCCCCGTATAGTGGGTACCACCAAAAAAAATTGTCGTCGTCGTCGTCCGTCCGTCTGTCCCGAAACTCCTCCTAGACCGTTGGATGGATTTTCAAAAAAAAATCACACAAACATTTGTTGCAGGAATGCGAACGTCAGTCAAAAAATATTTTTTAAATGTATGCAATAGTTATGATTTGATGTCCAAAATACGGTATTAGGCCCCCCCCCCCCACCTTCCGGACTGGCCCCCCCCCCCCCCCTCCCCCCCCCCCCCACCTCCCCCCCACACCCAGCAATGATGGCGTTCTGGGGACGAAAACATCTCGCTACGCATTTGCTAGGTTAAGTTAGTTTAGTTGGCATTAGAAGTGATGGTAGTAATATTTGGATTGATGGTGATAGTAGTATTGATGGTGATAATAGTAGTATTGATGGTTGTAGTTGTATTGATGATGATGACAGTAGTGATGATGATGACAGTAGTAGATATGATGGTGACAGTAGTAGATATGATGGTGACAGTACTAGTAGTAGTGATGATGGTCATAATAGTAGTGATGATGGTCATAATAGTAGTGATGATGGTGACAAGTAATGATGATAGTTGTAGTGATGATGGTAGTGACGATGGTGTGAGTATTAGTGATGATGGTGAGTAGTAGTGAGGATGGTGAAAGTTGTAGTGATGGTGATGATGGCAGTAGTAGTGATGATGGTGACAGTAGGATAATGGTAATACTTGTGACAGTAGTAATGATGATGGTTATAAAGTTGTAGTGATAACAATAGTTGTGATGATGAGGATCATAGTAATGGTGATGATGGCAGTAGTAGTGATGATGGTGACAGTAGGTTACATGATGGTAATACTTGTGGCAGTAGTAATGATGATGGTTATAGTAGCAGTGATGATGCTAACAGTAGTAATGATGATTGTAAGATGGTGGTGATGATAGTAGTAATTATGGTTGATAGTTGTAGTATCAATGATGATGATAGTGATTAAGATGGTAGTGACAATGGTGACAGTAGTAGTGATGATGGTGAGAGTAGTAGCGATGATTGTAATTGTAGTAGTGATGATGATCACAGTGATGATGACAGTAGTTGTGATGATTGTGGCAGTTGTAGTGATGATGGTAGTAGTAGTGATGATGGTGATTGTGATTGATGATGGTATTAGTAGTGATAATGGTAACCCATCGCAGAGTTGGGTATGCCGTTTTGATTTTGGGCAAAACGGCATGTCTACTTTATAAATAAGTATGTTTCTTATAAGAAATTGTTACAGAGAGTGGTGCCTATAGCTGAAAGAAAATACTATGATCAATTATTTAGGATTAATAAAAATAACTTGAACACATCATGGGACATTCTAAAGGCTTGAAATAATAGATCGAAGAAATCTTCTCTAAGTGATACATTTATCATTAATGATAAAGAAATGAGTGATCCAAGAATTATTGCTGATAATTTTAATGGTTACTTTGTTAATGTTGGACTTAACTTGAGTAGGCTAATCCTTTCTACTAACAGATCCTATGAATCATACATTAACAGGCGAAGCCCTAATACAATATTAACCCTCTCCGACATATGACGCGATTTTGAGTCTATTAGGGATTCTTTAAAGCCTTTGTTACCATCAGGGGTATTTAAGAACATAAGAACATAAGAAAATGGGAGTCTGCAGAAAGCCGAACACCAAACACTGTAAAATTAAAAATAAACGCAGAGAGCGTGCAAACTGCTGCTGTAGTCTCCTTGAACTGTAGTTAAGATACCCGGTAGCTACCGAATAATCTAAAAACACGCTCCCTGATAGTGTACAAGGCTATGAAAATCAGGGAAAATATTATAGTGAAAAGGTAACTCGGACTTTCTATAACATAAAGTAATAAAGGTAAGGATGTAGTATTCGAGGAATTTCGAGCTTATCGCCTGCCTTGTTTACACTACTCGCAGGCTCGCGATCATGTTTCCGTCTATATTGACTGCCGTGGGATACAACATTAGGTTGAGGGCCCCCCTCACTCCCCCATGACTTATTGTCATCATCATATATAGGCATTTTGCCAGCAGGGGGCAAATTACTTTAACAACATGTAATGGGGGGGGGGGGGTGAGGACCCCGTCAACCTATTATTGAATCCTGCGGAAGTCAAAATAGACTGGAACATGATCGCGAGCGTTCACTGCTGCCGCCGTTCCGCGTAGTGTAAACCAAGGCAGGCGCCATGTAGTATGTCCAAATACTACATCCTTCCCATAGGCCTAATAAATTCACAACATTTTAAAATCCAGATAGCCTATCTGAGGTGAGCCAATTCTGACAAAATCTAACAAATGTTGGCTTGAACATTATGATGGGCTAGCCTAGAGGGACAGAGACTAGCCTAGGTTAGTTTATTCAGTGGGGATGTAGCCTAGGAAAAAAAAATTAGGCCTACAATCCTGTATGAGTCATGAAATTCATAAGAAAAATAGATTAGCCTGGGCTAGGCTAGCTTACATGATGATGTAGCCTACTGTAGGCTAAGCCTAGGCCTAGCCACCTAGCCTAACCCAATATGTGGTACTGGTAAGGTAGGCTAAATTAGTATATAAGATGATTGACCACTATTACTGTTAGCCCACAAATTTATATTAATATTACAGTATATGCCTAGCTATTTTTAGTTATGTAAAGTATGGTATATACTGGGAATTGTTGATAGCGTATCTCTGGCAAGCCTCAAAACCTGATAATGTTGACACTTATTGCATTGACACGTGCCAAAATATATTCACACCGTGCACACAATTGATGCTTTGAAAGGGCTACATCACTAAACCAATGAAAATCAATAATAATCAAAATATGTATAAGATGAGGAATAGGCTATCAGCTGGCAGCCCGAAATTGCCCGAATCGTCCGCACTCGAATTCACGCCGAGCCTCCGAGATCAGTGGTCTTCTAAAACTTTTAATAACATTACTTTATTTTCAATATAATTTTCAATATCGTGCATTATATCATGTTAATAAAATTACATAGTGGTCAAATCCAATATTTAGTCACACTGACTCCAATTATATAAGAATGTTATGAACAAAATGACGAAGGGAAAACTGAAGACCTGCCTAGTGAGAGTCCTTCAAATTCCAATATTTTCCCCTGTTTAAGGGAAAGATTTTTCCTTCCCAAGGGAAAGGAACGGGAAGGATTTTTTAAGAATACCAAATCGAAAGAAAATTCCTTCCTTTCATTTTAGAAGGGAAAAAATTGTTTAAGAATACGGCTCTTAGTATCCTTTATTGACTGATACTCTTTAATTATGAAAAATACTAAAACTAATTAAAGTCCTGTAGTATTTATAAAGAATTATTATTTAACCGAAGCTTAGTAGGCTATGGTTATGAACCGAATAAGTTATATCTAAAGAAGGACTATTAATTCTATAAAAAGTCTTGAAAGATAAATATTAAAGTAAGAATATTTCTGTCTCTTACCCTTTTGAAATGAATAGATAGTTTTCTTATATGTCCTTTTATTTATTTTTAATGTAATTATTCTTGGTCCTTTTCTTGCGTTAACAGTATTATATTATTATTATCATCAGGATTTATATCAAAGTCACGTAAAAAGTTAGATATATATTTAATAATTAGTTAAATGTATTTCTTAACCACGTAATATTGAGGTTTGATTATGAGTAAATTAAGTTACAGGATCGCTTCATAGATTCGATTCAGGTCTCACTCAAATAATATGAAAAGCAAAAATAATATTTTGAAGCTAAAAGAATTGTCTTCAGCTTAGGAAATCACTAAAAGTAATATTAACACAGCCATGTTAGTCTAAGGCGATATTACTAATATGAGACAATAGCATCACCGTACTAAGCACCGTTAAGCAATGTAAGCTTAATTAAAAGAAAATGAAAGAACTCGTAAGTATTAATATAAAACAATAGTATTACTTTCATCATAACCCAATTACTTAAAGAGTTGCTTTAGTCCACAAGTCAGTCAACTAAAATAGTTAAGTACATAATAGTAGCGTTAACGTTAATTCCCAATCAAATAGTTAAGTACATAAATAGTACCATTAACGTTAATTTCCAATCACATATCTCACTAACCAACATAACGTAAGTGTTTAAACCGAACACACTTAACTCACATTTATATAATCTGACTGACAGTCACAAACCCATTATAATACTTCACCCCGTCTTCCTCCAGCTGCAAGTTCACCTTCCCCAACTCCAAATGAGACTGATTTGAATGCCCACTACTCGGGTCTTATATACTAAACAATGATGGTGTAGGAACGAATCAGGAGGCGAGTGATGGTGCTCGCTCCTATCATAGCTCCTCGAGTTGCATAACAGGTGCCTGGTCCAATCACAGCTCCTGGCGTCGATCATACGTCATAGCGTCGGGTCATCGAAGTACTTTGCAGGGTCCCCTATGACGCACGCAGGTGTGAAGGCTTGTTTGCTGGTATGCGGGCGAGCTGGTTTCCCACTCGCTAGTTCGCTCGCTAGTCTGCTTCGCCGTTTGGGTAGTTTGACTCCTTCAACTCTAATTCTAACTCTTAAATTAACATACAGGGCTCTGTATGTCAGACCTCCCCCCTAGAAAAGAGTTTAAGGAGTATAGTACATAATATGAAACATAATACATAAATAGATTCACCACCAGATTGGCAACAGCAAGATTATAATGAGGATATAATAAGGATATCACCCAAAGTAGGCAACGTCTCCAGGTACCACATCAGATCATAGCCGGAACGTAGCTGGAGCGTTATTCGAACTACTAAAGCATGATATTTACCTCGCTACAAGGGAGAGCTAATTGCCAAAATCCTCTCATTAAGTGAAACTTACTGCTTCATGAGGCCAACCTGGTAAATGTAATCTTTAACAGATACCTGATAGGCAATCGGCTAGCACGTTCTGGACCCCCTTAATATGTTTGACATCCAGGGAGTATTCCTGCAGCAACAAACTCCACCTGGTCAGTCGTTGGTTTTTATTTTGGAACCTATGCAAAATTTTTAAGGGGTGATGGTCAGTATACACAGTGATGGCACCAGAGGCAGATTGCACATACACAGCAAAGTATTGAAGGGATAAAATTAATGCTAACAGCTCCTTCTCAATGACTGAATAGTTACGTTGGGCAGAATTTAATTTTGTACTGAAATAGCACACAGTCGTCTTCCTGGAGCAACACTGCACCAACCCCGGTATTGCTCGCATCCACTGCCAGGGAAAAAGATCTGTTAAAATCAGGAGCTTGGAGTACAGGATAATTAGATAATATATATTTGGTAGCAATAAAGGCCTCTTCACATTCAGAGGACCACACAAACTTCACATCCTTACGGAGAAGATCTGTCAGTGGAGCGGTCAACTTTGAAAAATTTAAGATGAAACGCCTAGGCAAATGATGCCTAGGTACCTTTGGATATGTTTCTTAGTGCTAGGAGTTGGGAATTCTAGAATAGACTCTACCTTTGCTTGAGGAGGTGCAACCTGCCCCTGACCTACCGTATATCCTAGATACTGGACCGTACTCTTTACAAAGGTGCATTTCTTAAGATTAACCACCAGATTGGCATCAGCAAGATTTAAGAACAGCAATCTAAGTTGGTAAAGATGCTCCTCCCATGACTGTGAAAAGATAAGAATATCATCGATGTAGACAACGCACCCAGGTACCCCTTCAGTCACCAAATTCATGAGGCGCTGGAATGTAGCTGGGGCGTTTTTCAAGCCGTAGGGCATTACGTTACAGCAGAAGGCTTGATTGTTGACTACAAAGCATGATATTTCCCTCGCTCTAGGGGTGAGAGCTACTTGCCAATATCCCTTCATCAAGTCAATCTTGCTGATATAGGTGGCTGTACCAATCTGGTCAATGCAGTCGTCAATCTGTGGCAGTGGGTAGGTATCGTTCTTTGTGACAGCATTGACTTGCCTATAGTCCATACATAACCTATGGCTCCCGTCTGGCTTTGGCACAAGTATGACCGGACTACTCCACTGGCTTAAGGCCCTAGTGATCAGTTCGTTAGATAACATAAAGTCAAGCTCGACCTGCAGTATACTCCTGCGTTGTGGCGAGACACGGTAGGGGGATGGTTTAATGGAGTTGCATCCCCTACGTCGATGTCGTGCACGGCCAAAGAAGTGAGCCCTGGAGTATCACGGAACACACTTGGGAGACTGAGATAAAACAGAGATTAGTTGGTTCGCTTGATCAGAGGGAAGATGACATAGTTTAGATGGTAATTCCCTCCAAGCCACTGAATTATACTGAAAGTTGGATAGGCTACATGACAAGTCAAAGTCTGCATGGATACCTTCAGGCTCTGGAACAGTCTGTTGCGGGTCAGTAAGAGAACTGAAGACTTCGTCCGCTCCAGGCTGTCCACAGGTCCTGACATTCACTGCCACAGTGAGAGAATCTGGAGGAGAGGAATCAGGGGACCTATGGTAGGGTTTCAACATATTTATATGGAATACTTGCGTGGGCTTTCTCCTGTCTGGGGTAGTTACTAGATAATCGGTAATGCTCACCCTCCGAATGATCTTATATGGGCCCCTGAACTTGGCAGATAAAGGTTGGCCAAAAAGGGGGAGCAGGACCAAAACCTCATCACCGGGCTGAAACTCCCTCTCACGGGCTTTTCTGTCATACCATTTCTTCATGGAGCTTTTAGCCACTGTCAAGTTTTGAGCGCCAAACTCACATGAGGATCTCAGCCGGGTTTTGAAATCTGAAACATACTTGAGGAGGTTTTGGTTCCCCTCCTGGCCAACTAGGCTATCCTGCAATAGTTGCAAAGGACCTCTTACCTGGTGACCGAAAACTAGCTCATTAGGGGAAAAACCCAGGGATTCAGTTGGAACCTCACGAGTAGCAAATAAAAGAAAAGGTACCCCCTTATCCCACTCAACTCCGGTCTCTGTACAATACTTACGTAACATTCCCTTTAATGTCTGATGATATCGTTCGAGAACCCCTTGACTCTCTAGGTGGTAGGTGCTAGACTTAACATGCTCGATACCCAACTCCTTCAGGGACTGCTGGAAAATGTTAGAGGTAAAATTAGTTCCTTGATCACTTTGCACCTCATGGGGGAAACCCATTCTGGTGAAGAATTTGAGCAGTTCCTTGATGACAGTTGGAGCAGAGGTAGTTCTTAAGGGTATAGCCTCTGGGTAGCGAGTTGCCATGTCCATGATAGTTAATAAATAAATGTTACCTTGGGAAGTCTTAGGCAATGGGCCTACAATGTCCACTACCACCCGAGTAAAAGGATTCTCGAAAACGGGCAAGGGCACCAGAGGATGTACAGGCACCTTCTGATTGGGTTTTCCTGTCATCTGGCAAGTGTGACACACTCTACAAAACTCAACTACATCTGCACGCATTCCTGGCCAGTAAAAGTGGGCTCTGATTCTGTCTAGAGTTTTTCTCACACCTAGGTGTCCTGCCAATGGTATACAATGTGCCATTTCCATGATATCTCTACGACAAGGTTTGGGAACTACTACTTGATGGACGTCCCAAGCCCCGTCATCGATTGGTCTGTGTGGCGGTCTCCATCTACGCCACAATACTCCTCCTTTGAGGTAGAAACATTCACCACCCTCCTTCTCACATTCCCCTTCACTCACGGACCTGGCAGCTAACTCCTTGCATTCACTATCATCTCTCTGTAGCTCTACCAGGCCACTAGGACAATTTGGAGGGGTTTCATGGTCATCGTTAGGGTCAAGATGAACCATAAAGGTGTCGGATAAATCCACCTCAGTCACATCATCAGGCACAGTTGGAGCGTCATTCACACTCTCATCATCCCTTTCATCAACTCTTACATTCGGTACATTTCTGTCTGAGGGAACTGCTACTTGAGACATTGAACGTGTGACATCACACACAGGGAAAACTGTTGGCATCTCCTTTTCGAGCTCACCGGTTATTGGCTCGTTAACAGGGGAAAGTGACAAAATGGGGTCTGGTCGGACCTTCTCACCTGCTACATCATTCCCCAAAAGGAGTGTTACCCCAGGCACAGGGATATCTTGGGACCTACACAAAGCTATGGTGGCCTCACCCTGTAGTAACTCACATTCAATTTCGCCTTTTACCAAGTGTGCATAAAATTGGCCTCCAGTACCTCTCATTACAACTGGTTCGCCAGGTGGGCACTCAGTGTAAGGATTCACCATGAGGGTGCTAGTAGAACCTGTGTCTCTCAGAATGTTTACCTCATGCATACAACCATTTAATCTCACGTTGCCAGATGAAATAAAGGGAAGGTAACTGTCCTGCACTGATGGTGAAATTATTATTGGCTTAACCCTAGTGGGTTGCACCACACATGCTACTACACCCCTGTCTAGATGATTTACGTTAGCTGCTAGGTACTCCTTCTGTCGGGAGTCCTGCATTAAAGGAACTTTTGGTGCTAGGTACTCCTTCTGTCGGGAGTCCTGCATTACAGGCACATATGGAGTTTGAGATACGGCGGCAACTGTCTGCTCCGATCTCTCGGTTCTCTCCTTGGCCCAGCACTGATAAGCTAGGTGGCCTCTCTTGCCACAAAAAGTACATACTTTAGGGGATACGGGAACGTTCCCTCTTTGAGCATTACTATTAGTTTGGGGCCCACCTCTGTTACCATTGCCCTGAGTCGCATTTTTAGTTGGGGGAACAATTCTATTTTGGCTAGCTGGGGAAGACGTTATAGGCTTGTGACTGGGTCTGTCAGATTTGTGATTGGGATACTTAAAATTAGAACTAGAATTATCGTAGGGCTTCTTTCCACGAAATTTGTTGTTGAGCACGTATGTTTCAGCCATGTCAGCAGCGTCGGCAAGACAATCTACCTTCTTCCCATTTAAATGATAGGATACAGAAGAATCAATTTTCCATAGGACATTTTCTAACAGGACCAACTCCTTCAGATCGTTGTAGCTTGTGACTTTCTTACTCTTGACCCAATGATTGAAAGTTTTAGTCATGGTCCTGGCAAATACCTTATGGGTTTCTTCTACTTTCTTCTGGTTTTTACGGAAAGATTGCCTGTAAAGGCTGCAATTGATAGGTTTTTAGGATAGCTTCTTTGAGATTGTCATAATCCTGCCTAACCTCTGCTACTTCTGACAAATACGTGGCTCGAGCCTGCCCTGTCAAAACAGTTTGTAACATAAAAGGCCATTGATCTCTTGTCCACTTCATACCTCCAGCAACTTCCTCAAACAAAACAAAGAAATCCTGCACATTATCCTCTGTGAAAGGTGGAATGACACTAGTCATAGTCAATCCCAGAAGGGGAGCAATTTCGGGGGCATTTGTATTGACATTTAGTTGAGCCGTACGATATTGATATTCACATTTTATGCTGGTTTCTTTGGTATTTGCTTTTATTCTGGCTTCTTCGGTATTTGCTTTTATTCTGGCTAGTTCTAGTTCGAATATTTGATCACCGGTCAAACCAGGTGGCAATTGTACATCAAGTTGGCTAGGTTTACTCGGGATCCCACCAACTGCTCCGTCTCCCTCCCCGCCTTCTACAGGGAACAGGTGGGTTTTTATGGTCTGAGTCACCTCTACTTTGGACATGTTTGAGACAGTTAATTGGAGATGTGAGGCAAGCACTTCCAGTTCGGATTTTGACAGACAGTCAATATCAGGGGCTGTGGGTTCTGATTCTATGAAAACTCGAGCATCTTCGTCATTAATTAGATGAGGTATGATTAATATTTGTTTTTTAAGTAGTGAAACGGTAATGAAACTGAGTGAATCTGTATGAAACTAATCCTGGCAAGGTCGCCACTCTTCTGTTACGTATCTTGATCCTCAAGTGGTTAACTTGATGAATCTAGATAGCACAGAGATATATATTAAGGTAACAGTCAGCTGAAGGCAAAACAAAAGTAAAATCTAATAACATTATTTCCTGTTGTTGCTTCCTTTCCTTTTGGATCTTATGACTTAGTATCCTTTATTGACTGATACTCTTTAATTATGAAAAATACTAAAACTAATTAAAGTCCTGTAGTATTTATAAGGAATTATTATTTAACCGAAGCTTAGTAGGCTATGGTTATGAACCGAATAAGTTATATCTAAAGAAGGACTATTAATTCTATAAATAGTCTTGAAAGATAAATATTAAAGTAAGAATATTTCTGTCTCTTACCCTTTTGAAATGAATAGATAGTTTTCTTATATGTCCTTTTATTTATTTGTAATCTAATTATTCTTGGTTCTTTTCTTACGTTAACAGTATTATATTATTATGTTCATCAGGATTTATATCAAAGTCACATAAAAAGTTAGATATATATTTAATAATTAGTTAAATGTATTTCTTAACCACGTAACATTGAGGTTTGATTATGAGTAAATTAAGTTACAGGATCGCTTCAGGTCTCACTCAAATAATATGAAAAGCAAAAATAATTTTTTAAAGCTAAAAGAATTTTCTTCAGCTTAGGAAATCACTAGAAGTAATATTAACACAGCCATGTTAGTCTAAGGCGATATTACTAATATGAGACAATAGCATCACCGTACTAAGCACCGTTAAGCAATGTAAGCTTAATTAAAAGAAAATGAAAGAACTCATAAGTATTAATATAAAACAATAGTATTACTTTCATCATAACCCAATTACTTAAAGAGTTGCTTTAGTCCACAAGTCAGTCAACTAAAATAGTTAAGTACATAATAGTAGCGTTAACGTTAATTCCCAATCAAATAGTTAAGTACATAAATAGTAGCGTTAACGTTAATTCCCAATCACATATCTCACTAACCAAGTGTTTAAGTGTTTACACCGAACACACTTAACACACATTTATATAATCTGACTGACAGTCACAAACCCATTATAATACTTCACCCCGTCTTCCTCCAGCTGCAAGTTCACCTTCCCCAACTCCAAATGAGACTGATTTGAATCGGGTCTTATATTACTAAACAATGATGGTGTAGGAACGAATCAGGAGGCGAGTGATGGTGCTCGCTCCTATCATAGCTCCTCGAGTTGCATAACAGGTGCCTGGTCCAATCACAGCTCCTGGCGTCGATCATACGTCATAGCGTCGGGTCATCGAAGTAGTTTGCAGGGTCCCATATGACGCATGCAGGTGTGAAGGCTGGTATGCGGTATGCGGGCGAGCTGGTTTCCCACTCGCTAGTTCGCTCGCTAGTCTGCTTCGCCGTTTGGGTAGTTTGACTCCTTCAACTCTAATTCTAACTCTTAAATTAACATACAGGGCTCCGTATATCAGAATATATATATATATATAATAATTATATTTATGTAATGAACCCATCTACAGTGCGAGACAATAGTCGTGTCGTGAAATTTGGTGAAAACTTAAGTGGACAGGCTAAACATCTGGTGTATTCCACAGTCTATTAAGTGGATGGTTGGTAGCACTGACTTGAGTTGCCATCTGGTCCATATATTTGTTAATTTCGGAGATCAGAACAATCCATTAACACTTTAGGATAGCCACGTTTATGCTAACATTATGATATGCTTCACCATCGATTTTCCTCATTTTATTTGTGGAAGATAGATTATTATATTTATTCTGTAACAGTGAATATATTTGAAATGGTTAATAATGATACCGTAAACGGTATCCCAGATATGTATAAACTGTGATTATTTAACATGAAATGCTATGGTCGAATCATCCCTTTTAGTCGGGATGGTTCGGACTTGCTATGGGGATTGTTTCGTAATTTTGCTATTTAATAACTAACCAAGATGAATCTTCAAGTGTAACACACATAAGAGCCAAGGTTGGGGTCTTCACTACTAGATCTATGAATGACTGCTTCCAATATTCCTTCTACGAATATTTGTGTAAATATTGGCTGAACCATCATCGCTCTCCCCTATTATTTGCATACTCCCTATACTAGCCTTTTCTCTAGTATGTGCTTTGTGTATTCAAGTATGTATTTTATTATAGTGGCCCCTTAGACTATTATGTTTATTACTATTATCATATTAAAGGAAGAAATGGTCCTCCAGGGCTATTGGTGTAAATAGCCGGCTGGAGAAGTATTGCAAGGCAAATACTATTCCATTCCTGGATAACTGGACCCTCTTCTACGGTAAGGATGAACTGTATGCCCAGGATGGAGTACATCTCTCTCGACTAGGAGTTTCGACCTTAGCCAGCTCACTCGACAAGTTTGTTGCGGGGTTTTGTTAATAAACCATAGGTGTGTAAGTAAAATAGAATCCCAGCCACATGAAATTGATAGTAATAACGAACATTCTGATAGCGTAGCCTTTCCGTCTAGGTCCAGTAGTTCAACAGGTAAAAATAAATTAGTTAAAAACAATAGAAAGATAGTTGCAAATAAAAGTAATAGTTTGAGGGTTTATTATACAAATTGCAGGAGTTTATGTAACAAAATGAACGAACTTAGAGCACTGGTTAGCAAAGAAAATATAGACATAATAGCGCTAACTGAAACATGGATTAATACAGAAACCAGGCATTTTTTAGCAGAGTTTGATATACCGGGATATAGTTTGTTTAAATATGACCGAACAAGTAGGAGGGGCGGCGGTATAGCAGTGTTTGTCAGGAGTTCATTAAAAAGCTGTACTAAATCAGGTATTAGAGTAAATAATGAAAATGAAAGTGTTTGGGTAGAAGTTAACGAAGGTAGTGAGACTTTAGTTATAGGAGTTATGTATAGACCGCCAAATATGAGTAGAAATGACGGAACATCATTATGGGAGGAAATTAAAATAGCATCAAGGCTTAGCAACGTGTGCATTATGGGGGATTTTAATTTCCCTAATATAGATTGGCAGCAACAAATAGGCGACTCTGATTCAAAGGAGTTTATTGAGGTAGTACAAGATAATGTTTTTATCTCAATTCATAGATACGCCGACTAGAGGTGATAATATACTCGATTTAGTTTTCAGTAACAATGAACATATGATAAATAGTGTAGAAATCGGGGACCACCTAGGAAATAGTGATCACAATTCTGTGTATTTTAATATACAATGGAAAGGTAATATCAGAGAGAATACAACATTAATACCTGACTTCAGAAAAGCCAATTATGGTGGGTTAAGAGAAGCCCTGTTAGCGGACCCTATGGTCAAAAAATTAAGTCGATCCAGGTGTCCAAATGAGTGTATCCTTTCTCAGGCACCTGTCATCTTAAGTCAGGAAGAGACGTCAAACTTGGTAGATACATACGATAATTTTATCAAGTCAGTATTCTATGCGCAAAATAAATATATCCCCAAAAGAAAATTTAGATCAACACAGAACCAACCCAAATGGATGAATAATAGACTATTAGATCTTCTAGGAAAAAAGAGAGGAATATATAGAAAAATTAAAAAAGGCGAAATTCACCTACTTGCTTACTATCAGAATTTATCAAGACTGGTAAAAAAGGATATTAGTAAAGAAAAAAGAAATTATGAAATTAAGGTTGCCAATGACTCAAAAAATAATCCTAAAGCTTTTTACCAACTATATAAATCCAAGGTTAGAGATGTAATTGGTCCCCTTAAAACTTCGATAGGAGAAATGACAGAAAATGATTTAGAAATGTGCAGTACATTAAATAGTCAATTTCTTTCCGTTTTCATTAATGAAAATTTGGCACAGTTTCCAGAAGTCCGTAAGGTATACAGCGATAGTATAGATAATAGGTTAAGTACGGTTACTATAAGTAGAAATGATGTGCTTAAGGAAATTGACAGACTGAAACCTCATAAATCGCCTGGTCCTGATGAGGTATATGCTAGAGTATTAAAAGAATGCAGAGATGAGTTAAGTTACCCATTAACATTTCTATTTAACAAGTCACTAGAAACAGGTATAGTTCCAGAAGCTTGGAAACTTGCAAATGTAGTTCCGATCTTCAAAAAAGGTGATAAATCAATAGCATCCAATTACCGTCCCATTAGTCTCACTTCAATCATAGGAAAGCTACTAGAGTCAATTATTGCTAGGAAAATGAGAAACCACTTAGAAACATTTAACTTAATCAATTCTTCTCAGCATGGATTCACTCAGGGACGGTCTTGCCTTACTAATTTGCTTAGTTTTTTCTCAGAGGTATATGAAGCAGTAGATAATGACAAGTCATATGATATTATATATTTAGATTTCAGTAAAGCTTTCGACAGAGTCCCTCATGAGAGATTGATGAGAAAGGTGGAGGCACATGGAATAGGTGGGGCGTTGTTAGGATGGATTAGGTCATGGCTAATTGGTAGGAAGCAGAGAGTCAGCATAAATGGTACCAAGTCAGAATGGGGAGCAGTCAAAAGTGGTGTCCCCCAGGGATCGGTATTAGGTCCCCTGTTGTTTCTTATATACATAAATGACCTAGATTTAGGATTAGTAGGATAAGTAAATTCGCAGACGATACTAAAATAGGGAGATCAATTGATTCAGATAGCGATATAGAGTGCCTCCAAAGGGATCTAGATACCTTACATGAATGGTCAGTAAATTGGCAGATGAAGTTTAACATTGACAAATGCAAGGTATTAAAGATAGGGAAGATGCAAACAAATGTTAAATATAAACTAGCTAATTTAGAATTAGAAAATTCAGACTGCGAGAAAGATCTAGGTGTGTTTGTTAGCAATGATTTGAAGCCTAGAAAACAGTGTATAAGCGTTCGTAATAAGGCAAACAGGATTCTCGGGTTCATCTCTAGGAGTGTGAGTAACAGAACTGCTGATGTTATCTTAAAACTTTACTTGTGAGACCCCATATGGATTATGCTGTCCAATTTTGGTGTCCTTATTACAGAATGGACATAGATTCATTGAGGAGAGTACAGCGTAGAATGACAAAAATGATCCATAATATTAGAAATCTTTCGTATGAAGAAAGGTTGAAGAAATTAGGTTTACATTCGTTAGAGAGACGCAGAGTTAGAGGGGATATGATAGAGGTGTTCAAGTGGGTTAGTGGGATTAACAAAGGGGACATGACAAATGTACTAAAGCTCAGTGATAGCGAAAGAACTCGTACCAATGGTTTCAAATTAGATAAATTTCGTTTCAGAAAAGATATAGGCAAATATTGGTTTGGTAACAGAGTTGCATCTAAAAAACTGGGACTCCTGTACAGAGTTCGAGAATTCTTCACTGACGAGCAGTTGGCCGTAATATATAAAAGTCATGTGCGCTCTCAGATGGATTACTGTTCACCTCCGTGGGGTGGAAGTGGAGTGGTTGCATTGAGGCAGTTGGACAAAATTCAAAATAAAGCTATTAGATTGATCAATGGCCCTGCAATCACGCAGGACCTTCCTGCATTAGCCATACGAAGAAACGTTGCATCCCTTGCATTATTCTACAGATATTTTCACAGCAATTGTTCCGAGGAACTTGCTTCAATTGTGCCGCCTCTCCACATCTTTCCCCGTAGAACTAGGGCAGCTGAGAGCGCCCATGAATTTACACTTTCTCCTCCACAATGCAGAACTTCTGCTTATCAGAATTCATTTATCCCCAGAGCTACTACTCTTTGGAATTCACTTCCCTCGAATTGCTTTCCACAAACTTACAATCAACAAATGTTTAAATCCAGTTGCTACAAACATTTTATGAATGGAGGATGCCTTTAGGCACATGGACCTTTTTGTTTTATCTGTGTTTTTCCTTCCTCCGTTCATTGTGTCTTAAAAAAAAAAAAAAAAAAAAAAAGTTGTAGATGGGTGGAATGGACTACCAAGTGCTATAGTGGGATCTAAAACTGTAGGGAGCTTTAAGATAAAATTGGATAAGCATATGGACGAGAAGGGTTGGGTGTGAAGGGGGATCAGCCGGGTTGGGCCAATCAGCGCTCTGCAGACCCCCATAATCCTGCGTTAATCTCTAACCGTTTTGGTAAGATGATCCTCAGGGTATTGGAGTGTGAAGCCTATAATTGGGCTTTGTAATTGAATTGGGGTTGTGTGGGACAGGGATCTGCCTTGCTTACGCCAATCGGCTTTCTGCAGACTCCCATTTTCTTATGTTCTTATGTTCTTATTATTATTTTTATTATAAATATTATTATTACTTACGAACTTCAGCACATAACAAGGCATTCTATCAGCATAACGTAAAATTAAATGGGATAAAAAATTAAACCTGAAAGTGTAAGCCGAAATGAACATGTTATTCGATGCGGCCTTACTGATTATGGTTCGTATCCAAGAACCAATAAAGCCTCGGGATTCATAGGAATCCTTATCAGAGCAGCAGTAAACGAAGCGGGATCCATGCCTGCCAACCACGAGGTTATAACTATGGTAGAGCTTTCATAATGATTCACGAGTTTCATTTATTCTTCGGTCACAACCGCGACACGACTATTGTCTCTCACTGTACGTGCCACATGTGACATTATTTTACTTCCCATGGAATGATTTTTGCTTCCGAGGCCTGGGACCCTCAGAGTGCCAAGTGCATTACTGAGGTAATCCTTTTGTGCATGGAAGCATACATCCCATTATCTTTCTCTCAAACTATCTCACAAAAATATTGCTTGTTCTACTGCTGTCCGCAATATGGAGGAGACATTCAAACAGTACTCTCGCCTTAAAACTAAAAAATCTCATACTTTTTATCTTTCTGCCCGGAATCAATCCAAATCTGTTCTTCGACTTGCCAAAAACTCTCTTATCAATAACAAATGCTCTGAACTTTCCAACTCTTGCTCTTCCTAGCTTTTTGGCATCTAGCCAAAAACCTCTCCAACAATATAACTTCCTCGTCTTTCCCTCTTCTTTTCCACTCTAATGGTACCACCGTTACATTTTCCTCAAAGCTGAACTCTTTGCTCAAACTTTCGCCCAAAACTCTACCTTAGATGATTCCGGCACTACTTTTCCCTCTCCACCCCCCTCTCACTTACTAATGCACAATATCATAATCTCTTCTAAGGATGTACTTTTTTCCCTCTCTGGACTTAATACTAAGAAGGTATACAAACCAGATGGTATTACTCCTGTTGTACTCAAAAAAACTGTTTTTCTGTGCTGACTCCCTGCTTAGGCAAACTGTTTCGTCTCTGTCTTTCCTCTAACTTCTTTCCTGGCAACATTTGTATTTCTTAGCTCTTGTTCAGTCACTCTTCTGGCTGCCCTTCACACCTTCTACAGTGAATCTGGTTCGGAAGCATTTTTGCTAGTATAAGGTGCATTTTTAGTTTGTGCTGACTTAGATGTTCGCTGGTCATTTAGGATTCCACAATCTGGTCCCTGGTATGAAAATGATAGGGTAACCAGACTTTTTATTTTGTTTTATTAATATATATTTGTGGGAGGCTTGTGATAGACTAGCTTTCCAGGTTCTTCTACAGGGGTTCAGGCTGGCAGCGGGAGTATTTGGATAGAGTTTTCGTTTTAAGTGCCTCACTTAGTGGGAAATTTGTCATTAGCTCAAATGTCTTTGAGATATTCTTTTCCATGGGTGGCATTCTAATGTGTGGACGTCAAGCTGGCAGTGATGTAGCACTAAGAAGGTGCACAGACCAGATGATGTTCCTCCTGTTGTACTCAAAAACAGTGTTTCCGTGCTGACTCCCTGTTTAGGCAAACTCTTTCGTCTCTGTCTTTCCTCTAATGTCTTTCTTTCTTGCTGGAAGCTTGCTCTCATTCAACCTGTCCCAAAACAGGATGACCACTCTCAAACCTCTAACTATTGTCCAATTGCTCTCTTTTCTTGCATCTCTAAAGTTTTTGAAATTATCCTTAATTCAAAATGTCTTAAACATTTATATTCCCATAGTCTACTTTCAGTTTGCCAGTATGGTTTCCTTAAGGGCCACTCTACTGGTGATTTTCTTAATTATCTCACTAACTCTTGGTCATCCTCCTTTCAAGATTTCGGTGAGACTTTTTCTATTGCACTAGACATACCGAAAGTTTGTGATAGAGTCTGGCACAAATCTCTAATTTCCAAACTACCCTCCTTCGGTTTTTATACCTATATCTGTGCCTTTGTCTCTAATTTCCTTTCTGACAGTTTCATAGCTGCAGTTGTGGACAGCAATCGTTCACCTCCTCAACCTATCAACTCTGGTGTTCCTCAGAGTTCTGTCCTGTCTCCATTTCTCTTTCTAATATTCATTCATGATCTCCTCAACTATACCTCTAGTCCTATCCACTCATATGCTCATGAGTCTACCATATTCAACAGGTTTTTCACATCAACCTAGCATGCAATCACTCCAAAACTCACGAAACAGGGCCATGCCATACCTATCTTCTGATCTAACAATTATTGCTGATTGGGGCAGAGAAGATCGTGTCACTCTGAATCTTCAACAATGCACAAATCAACCTTTCATTTTCCCTCAATCTTCTTTTTTGGAAAGATTATAGTATATTATTACCATTCTTGCTAAAAGAGCTTCCCAGAAGTTAGGTGGACTCTACCGTCTCCGTGAATTCTTCAGCCCCGCCCAGCTTCTTGCTCTGTAAAGAGGAACAGTGCACCTATGTATCGAATATTGTTCACATGTGTGAGGAGGTTCCACCCATAACGCATTTCTCGAAAGAGTAGAGTCAAAAACATTTCGCCTCATCAACTCATTTCCTCTTACTAGTTCCCTACAGTCTCTTTCTACACGCCGCACTGTTGCATCTCTTTCACTCTTCTATCGCTATTATATCAATCAGTGTTCTTCAGAGCTCTCGCAGTGCATACCTCCTCCCTTGTTGGGAGTGTGAGGCAACCGTGTTTCAATACAGTCTCACTCCTATTTTGTCCAGCTCTCCAACCCAAGAGTTGGCAAGATGATTGTCTTTCTTCTACTCAACAAGTTAACTCTGGAGCTCTATCCCTCAATCAATCTTTCCTTCATCCTATGACTTAGACTGCTTTAAGCTTCGTGTGTCCAAGCATTTTCACCCCAACATCCCTTGAATTAGGCTCTCTGTCACTCTTTTGACTTTGGGGGAGACACTCGTTACAGAAAACCTGCCTTTTGTCTCCTTCATACACATAGACAAAAAAAATTAAATGTACATTAAGTTCACAAGGTCAGAAACGGGTTACACTGTACTTCTGGAACGCCATTGGCTATTTGGGCTGGTCTCCCTATTTTCCAACATATTATAATTATCATGGTCACCTTGTGGTTGTGTTTGGGGTGCTAGTCGGGATCGTCTTGGTCTGAGATCCTGGATCCCATTTCTTCCGATATGTTTTTCTGTTTCCTCTTTCAATCGGGCGCTGTTCGATGATTTCGGATTGACATATTGGACCTTCGAGTCATTCTACCTTACTGAATTATCCATTTCAACCAGACGAATGTTGACCTAAATAAAGGATCGGGATTTGTGTTCTCTAAAACACGGTAAGTGCACATTGCGCCACAGCCAGTGTTCGACCTAGTCAGAGAGCTAGGAACTGTGTTTATCAGCTCTATAAACCCGATCAATGCGCATCACACCGCGGCTGAAAACAACTATCGTAAAGGGAACAAATCAACCCCAATAACCTGATAAATGCGCATCGGGCCACGGTACAGCTTAATCGTTGTAAAGGGTCGGGGCACTGCCCACAGTATAGCACTATAAATCTGATAATGACCGGGACAATTCATCACATGTTTAGTTTACATTACATACCGTATGTTATACATATTGAGGGATATGATGATGCCTATACTCATACTAAAGGGAGTTACATGCGGTACAAACCTATGCATTATAATATATGGAGTGGTACTACTATCTTCATATAACAGGGAAGTAGAGTAATAGTAATTTCGTAGCAGTACCAAAATTACTTTTGTTTTTCATCCCTAAGTAATGCAAGGGGTTAGGCCTAGTAAAGTTAGAAGGTTTACTATTCCCTTATGTAACATTGATTCTTGGCCCATATCTCCTTCCAGGTCGTTAAGGGCGGTGAGAATCTCCTCCGGTCACTGATCACAACGCCTAGCTCCTCAAGACCTCTGTCATATGTCCTCTCTCATTCCAATGTGTCAGATGAGCAACTGTCCTCATCTCCCACTTGTAGTCCACTACTACTGTGTCTGCGGCGCTAACTGTGCCAACATTGAAAGGGAGACTGGCTACCTGCTGACTATGACTCCTGCCGGTCATTTAGAGACAATTTTCTTCAGCTATTTCTTTGCCAAACACAAAGTCAGTATTGTTGGGTATTTGGTTCAAAGTCCGAAGACACATAGTGGAGATGGCTTACAAGCAGCCTACCAGCAGGGACGAGAGGCTGTTGGTGGCACTAGCTCCGATATAACCCACTAACAAGAGCTTAGTTTCTCCCTCCTCCAGCAAGAAGAAAAGAAAGAGAGCATGATCTTCCTCCCCAGCAATCTCTTCGGCTACACCAGCTGCAAGGACTGAGAACACAGCTTCATTTACCTTTACGACTCCATTTTGTGCTCGATCTTTGTCCTCGACCCAGAGTCAGCTGAAGGTTACTCCTAAAAGTGCTGGGAAGGATATCAAGTTGTTTACTAAGTACAAGAGGAAGGATAAGGGCAATCATCAATCCAAGTCTCCGGACAACTTTGTCCACATGCCCATACAAGGGCTCCAGCTCCTGGTCATCGTGTTGCAACCGCATCAAATCCTCTGGCGCCACAACCGCCAATCCTCCATGCGACTCGACACTGGGCAAGGACAGTGACTCAACGTGGGCTAGCTATCCAATGGGAGCCGCATCGACGACTTCAGAGACAGTTCTGGCAACCAGGTCCATAGGAGATCCAGGCTGGCACACCTTAGCCTCTCTGATGCACAAATCAGCACGTACCCTAGTCACTACTACAGTTCGAGTCTGTGCCGGGTAGTGCATCCTCAGGGCTGTCCGCTCCAGCCTCCGAACTTAATGTCACGTCAACTTGAAACTCCTCCTCGCTCTCTTCCCGGTCGGCAATCCTGGCCTTAGACCGCATCACAGCACATGCCGGGAAGATCTCAATTGCATGGTTGTCATTAGCTTCCGGTAAAACTTTACTGCTAACCATTACTAGCGGAGGAAACATCCTGTCACCTGCCAGGTCCGCCCCCAGTAGGAACTGCACTCCTTCAATAGGTAATCTCTCCACGATGGCCACAGGCACCGAGAAGGTGATCACTGGGCAGCGAAGCGTCATTTCCATGACTGAATGACAGGCCTCAGAGTTTACCCCACAAACCAAAACGAAATCCTCTCCTTGTACCTCAAGCCAAGGCAGCCGCATGCACAACGACTGTTGCGCCCCCGAGTCTCAAAACACATGCATCGGAAAGACTTTCTCATCAGCAAGCTCTACCTGGCCCTCGTGAATAAATGTTCTAGCCCATGAAAGCGGGTCCTCTGCATCATTACCAGCAGCACCGCAAGGGTCTCTAACTGGGCATTCAGCAGCTTAACTCAAGAGGGCCCTCTCCCTGGACTCCCCTCCGAGCTTACCACAGATGTCGTCCTGCAACCCTCACCACAATATTGAGTCCCTGGCAGTTGGGGCACTTACCATGAATGACACAGGCCGTCTGACTGATTGCTTCCACTTGGGACCGTTAGGCTTGATGTGTCCCTTCTGCCAACAAAAATATGCATAGCACCTGACGTGAATCTACTTTGGCATTAAGTTTAGACAAATTCCCTGCGCCTAACTGGACCCCTCCTCTTATGGGACCTGACGGTAAAACGGCAGAACCACTGCCCTCGGCATTCAGCTGGCTCGAATGGGAAACAGGCCCAGAACCTTTGCCCATCGCACTGCGCACAATCAACATTCAGTCATCTGCCCACACTGCCACTTCTCGAGCCCTCTTCATGCGCTTTTCACGTATCTTTGTGCATATCCCCTTGTCAACTCCAGTACAAAATTGCTCGAAAAGCAGCAGCTCTCGCAGATCACCCAACGTTTCCACCTTCTCACTCATGAACCACTTCTCAAGGGTACCGTGGGGTCTCTTCCGAGCTCCCCTAAAAAGTAACCTGTCCGTCTCGAGCCACATCTCACATACTTTTAAAACACTGCGCTTGAAAAGCAGATAGTCCCCTAAACCCTCGACACCCAGGCGATCGTACGCTTCAAACCCCTTGACCTTAAGAACACTGGCCACCAGTGTCACCCACCTTGCCCGATCCCAGTCAAATTCCTGCGCCTTCTTCTCGAACCTGGGAAATCACTCTGATAAGTTAACCTTATCAAGGGCCGAAATCAACTTAAGACTACAAACAAGCCTGGTCACTGACTCCTCCTCCTTGTCACGATCACTGCATTAAATTGGCTGCCAGCACTACCCATCAAGGCAAAAGGCTTCAACCTCAACAAACAAGTATTTGTTAATGCCATCGCACTAAGGCATGGTTAGCCAATTGAAGGACTACCCAATCGATGCATATGTGTAGTCAACAACGATGCAGACAATTCCATGGTATATAAGAAGGGAGGCTTCATCAGCATCAGGCATGATGAAATGAGAGACGTAACGGCGAACATGCAATGGGAGGTGTGCCATGATGTGGCATGTGTACTATCAACATCCCCTTTGGATGGAGAGATCTTGCAGCACAGGAAGGCCAATGCATCAAATAAAGCATGGATAGACGTCAGTGCTAGAGGTTTCTGGACAAGAGGACAGTGCGCGTTCTTTGACATAAGAATATTCAACCCAATAGCCACTAGTTACAGGGAGTTGTCTCTGAAGGCTGCACACAAGAGAAACAAACAAAAAAAGGTCAAGGCATATGGGGAAAGGATTCTACATATTCAACAAGGCAGTTTTAACCCACTAGCCTTCACAAAATCTGGAGGGATGGGACTCAGGGCTCAGTGCTTCTATTTTAGGCTAGCAGAGATCATCGCAGAGAAGCCCTATCTTTCTTGTTGATCAGATCAGCACTGCTATGTATAAGCACTGAAGCCAACGACAGTAGCAGACATGGAATATGAGGCAGCAGTGGCAGAGAGCCGCATCAAGATGCAACTGGAATGAAGTTGTCTGGTATAGAGTAAGTAGTATAATAGAGTAGCATCTGATGTTTGTAATAGCTATAGTGTAAAATGTAATGGAGAAATAATAATAAATAAAATAATATACACGATTAAGATAAAAAGGCAATCAACCAATCAATGCACTCCCTTTAACCTTCCCTTTAAACCAGCTGAGTTTGACACTTCGGGCTCCAGACGTATGAAGGTCGGCCTTCCCGGCCGACCAATCAGAAGCCTCCATTTTCAGAGCTGACAACTACGTGTACCTCCTCCCATTTAAACTCGCTCTCGCTCTCTTCCCAGGCCGTTTCCTCTGGTTGCAATGGGTCTAATGCATCAGTGCCAGCCCTATACTCCCGTAAGCCACTAAAAGACATTCGCAACCAGCTTCCAGGAACGTATTATGGAGAAAAAAAGAGTGGAAGTGAAGGGAAAAGATATTCAAGTCGCGCGGCCAGAGCGTCGGGTGGCCGAGCGGCTTGCTCAGCCAATCACAGCGCCGGAGAGCGGGAGGCGGGACTATATCAAGGGGGTGGGGGAGTGCAGGGCTCATTCAGGGGTCTAAACAGAAGCCAAGCGGAGCACTCCTCGTCAACGACACCATCAACACCAATGGAGGCAGCAACTTCATCACCGAGCCTGCATAAGAGGAAAGCTGAGGAGATGACAACAACCCCGCCAGCACCAGCAACTCCTACTCCAACAACACCTCGGACCACCTCAAACCTCCAGCCTGACACCTCCGCTGAACCACCACCTTCTTCGCCACTACCATCTATGCCAATAGTCTTCGACGAATGGGAATTGTCTAAACAACGACGACAAATAGCTCTCAAAAACCTCTACCGACCATAGCAAGGTGGTTAGCCCACCATCTTTTATACTTTGACTCTGCTATTCCTTTCCACCTTTACTTCTCTCTAATCCTTAGAGACCTCTCATCTCATCTCTCAGGGGTCATTCACCTCTCGGCCTCCACTGGGCGAACTTCTTGCAACCCACATTCTCTCTTTCGCTTGGGCACCAAGGGAAACTCGGATCCACCTATTCCAGCCTCCCAGCCCTCACCACTTGTTCCAGTAAAGTCCACCTCGGGCTAGCATCGCTCTCTCCTACTAGCCGGATACACCTTCAGTATCCGGCCGCCTGTCGTCACATTGCTGGCTTGCATACCTAAAGCCAAGCGATTCAAGAGGGACGACAGATAGCAGACGGGAGCGAAGATTTCCAGTTGAGCAATTGGCGAGCTCTGAGGTGGTGAAATTGTTCCAGCACACACCTAGTAGTACTGCATAGTTTGTTAAAGGACCCATATTGGGCCCGAACCAGACTTAAAAGAAAGAGAGAAAATGCTTGATTAACCCAGTAGTTCCATAAATAATTGATGTGTCCTTCTAGGACAAACTAAAAGAGAAAGATACCAGACTTTAGTACATAAATAAAATGATGATGTGTTTATAGGATAATAGTTATTCTTGATAGATAAGGCTCCAGGATATTATTGTAATCATATTTACTCATGTAAAGGATTACTATTAGGATTTACTATGTAAAGGATTATAGCGGTGAATCTTGTTCATGTAGGGGTTTTGATGTACTGATCATATTAAGTCATATTGTTGAGAATTATTGAGTAGGTGGTATATGTGAATATAACTTATTTGTAATAGGGCAATCGAGGACAAGTGTAGTAACGCCCTGGTCACTTGAGTAACTATATTGTATAGGGTTAAGAGAATATTATATAATCTAAGAGTGTTCTCGATAGGGCAATTAAGGTCAAGTGTAGTAACGCCCTGGTCATTTGAGTAAATATATTGTATATGATTAAAAGGATATATAAGCTAAAAGTGTCATAAGTAGTAACGCCTTGGTCTCTGGAGTAGACATCTTAGGGCCCGGTAAAAGTTATATAATTTTGAAGTTTAGTTAGGAATGTATCCTTTGTTCTAGATAGGGAAATAAAAGTCAGATTTATTGATGCCCTGGTCTCTGGAGTAGACACAGCAGGGCCCGGTAAAACCATATTATTTTAGAGACTAGTAATGTGCCTTTGGATCGAAGTCGAAGTGAGTCAATACCTGAATATCGGGAATCCAAATAGGTGGTAACGGGAGCTCTAGAGTTCCAAAGTACAACCTATGGTGGGTCGACGAAATATTCAATCTGTGTCTTGAACTCATCTCGGCCCGAACAGAGAAATAATTACTAGGTTAGTAGCAAGTGTGTTAAATAAAGTATACAAACTTCTAAATAACTGTCGAATTATCCCCCACTTTAGTAGTATATTTGAAATAAGAAAATAAGTACTACAACGATGATAAGTCCGAGTGCAAACCCTGGAATATTAAGCGGCTCTTTGACTATATCATCCTGTGTAGTGTTGATTGTTTTGACTATATCATCCTGTGTAGTGTTGATTGTTTTGACTATATCATCCTGTGTAGTGTTGATTGTTTTGACTATATCATCCTGTGTAGTGTTGATTGTTTTGACTATATCATCCTGTGTAGTGTTGATTGTTTTGACATTGTCTATGGTCTAGAGGGGAGACGCACATGCTGAATGGTTTTAGTAGACACAAAGTAGTTGTAGTAGTGTAGTTAATGCAGTAGTAGCAATAATTGTTTACTATAATCTTAATATTATTAATTTTCAGTTTCATTACCGGATGGATGGGACTCGTTAGCCTTGGTCGCCAACCCACCTAGGGGAGACAACCTTATAAAAATCTGAGTGGATGGGACTCGTCAGAATTGGTTGGCAACCCGTCTAGTGGAGTAAATCTTATACAAATTCGTACTGCTTACCTAAGGGTTAAGGAGCTTAGTGGATGGACTGGTAGTACACCACTGTAGACAAATAGTGCTTAAATGATACATAGAGGGCCTCAGAGTTGGATGAACACTAAGTTGAGTGGTCAATCCTGTAAATCTTTAAGCAAACTGGCACAGGTTGTCCTTCTCACAGAACAGGTCCCCTTTGGAGCTTTCACGAAGAGGAGTAAGGCATCAAGCAATTGATACATAGATAGATTATTATATTGATACATAGATAGATTATTATATTTGTAATTACTATTAATACAGTATTATTAATACTGGCCTAGGATCTTAGCTCACCAGGCGCCATAATGTTTCTGATTCCCTGGACTCCCTATGTTTTATGCAATATAGGTAGGATATCTAGATCAAAGGGGTAAAACTGATCTCAATTAACCCACTGGATCCCAGCTAGTTTAGATTAAAATTTACACTGAGAGACCAGCAGATTTTGTTCACCTCGGTCTTTTGGGGGCCCTAGGGGGGGGGGGGGGGGGGGGGGGGGCAGCCTCAGCCATCAGCTGATGCCGGGCGGCCTTCAAGCTTCCCGCCCGGCAAGACACAGCTGAGAGCGGCAGCATGGCAGATGTACGATGCGTCCAGTTTTCGAGTGACAGTTATTTACACCACCTGTTACGACCGGGACTCGTATAAAACAAGGGCTCTTAATCATTGGACTAGAAAGGCACACAGCCACAACGGTAACACTAGATCCAACCCTCGAACTTATAATGCCAGCGCACAAAAACACCTATACCCTCCAGAGTTAAATCTGCGATAGCGGGGTATCCTCTAACTCGGTATAAATGCACAGGCTGATGATCTCTGATACAGCCTGATCACAACAACATACAATTACGTTAATAATGTATACAAGGAAAAAGATAGAGCTTAATTAAATCACTGGAATGATTTAATGCAAACAAGAAGAAGGTATAATTAAAGTTACTCTAAACAATAATAAACTGTCACTCCTATATTAAAGAAAGTGAATGAAAGTCCTAAAGCATCGAACGGGAATCTTTTGAAGAAAGTCTGATGCTGCTTAAGATGATCGAATCGGATTTTGAACTGTTATATAAAGCAGGAACAAGATATGACAAGTGTAGGGACATAGAGTGTTAACTGGCACGGGAATAATGATAAATGCACAATAGTATTATCTCCAACAACAAAAGAAGTACTTCCTCAGGCAACGCAAAAGCCTGCTCGGGTTGTGCAACTCAACAACAACCAAGGCTTACAATCAACGTGAATAAAAATGCTGCATACATAACATAAGAGTTTATAATCCTAATCGGGTGTCTGCTAGGCGAATAAAGTCTAGCTGGGATGTCGTAGGCTAGGAAACTAGGCTGAGCAACCGGCTCGTAGCCTAGCGAGGTCCTTAAGACTGTACGGCCAAATTACGTTAAATGACGGGGTGCACTCTTGAGAGATCCAGATCGCTAGTATCTGGTTCTCTCCTGGCGACCCTCTCAAAGTCAAAGCAAAACGAGTTAGCACAGTGTTGGGTGGCAGAGGCAAAAGCCCTCCCTCGCAACACAGTGCTAAACTCACAAGGTACACAGTCAGAAAGACAACCTAGGCTTCAAACGTATCCGTTGCGATTGTACAAGTTCAACAAAACCTGGTACACATCGGAAATCACAACATCAATAGCCTTACCCCAGTCTAGCATTAAATAGCCCAGCAGACAGCCAAGAAATAGGTAGGGAGACACCGCGAGTTTGTCGAACCTCTACAGACAAAATGTTAACCCCTCCAAAATGTCTATCTAAACATGGAATATCTGAGAGCTTTAACATATAATACGATGGCCGATGTATGAAATCGTACAGAACCAAAGGGGAGTTATGATGTTAAATAGATTGGAAGAATGAGAGGTAAGAAGTTGAGAGAGAGAGAAAGTGTTCTATAGGTTGAAGTCGGGGACAGGTGGCAAGGGAGGTGTGAAGGGTATGCTGGTCAGGCAAACTCTGAGCAAGGAAGACACAAAGGCAGCAGGGAGTGCGGGGGACCACTTCCTGACGCGGCAGGAGGGCGGTAAGGCGGCCAGCCACTCAGAGGGCCCGGCCGTGGCATGACGTCACCGAGACAACGTGTAACACTACGCGTACAACCCTCTGCCTCCTGCACTTACTCACTCACACTCTCTAGCTGTATCATTCAGTCTTATACATTAAACTTATAACTGATGATATAAAATATAATGCATTGTCACAGGCGAAAATAAAGACCACTTCTATACTGCCTGTGGCATGACGATTCACAAGAAAGAAAGTACAACATTGTAGATAGACTGTAGCCAATTTCATTGCCCTGGCGAGTGTTAGCGAGTGGCCAAGCGAGCGGCTAAGCCCACGTGGCGTTCTGCTAAGCTGCAGGCGTCACACCCCACCCAAGATATTAGACGCTCAACCATGAGCTCCATATCTGACAAGCAGAACCCCGATAAGACTCGCCACCCCTAACCACTTCGCAACAAAGAAAGGCAAAGCTCAGTTCTCATCAACAAAAATTAAAACCCCTCCCAACACAATAGCTTAATTCATACTGCTATGCTCCTAGAGCGAGCTTCTACTAGCCCAGCCTTCTGAGAGAAGCACAGGTTCGACTCAGAACTTCAGCTATAACATACTTAAACAAAATTTAACTATTAAAGAAAGAGTTTTTATAGAATTTTCATTTTTAATATGTTTATGGCGGCTGCACTTACAGGGGCAAGCCTGATTTTTCTCCACTCTCAACACACACTGACTGAACAGCGAGGGTTCTCCTTCAAACAAACCGCCTGAGTTGTGAGGCTCGGGTGCTCGGCACGACCAGTGGGGTATGAACCGAGCTGGTGCTGGAGCGCTGCACACTGCTGCTCAGGCAGGTGCTCTAGCGCTTCCACAGCCACCAGACTCGTTTTCCCCTCCCACTGCTCCGCCGAGACATGACAATCCCTACTCTCCTCCACCTGTGCCCTACTGCCCCCCTCTCCTTCTCCACCTTGGCTGCTGCAGACCAATGCAGGGAGAGTAGGCTGTTTAGGTGGTTGCCTCACAAACTCCTCCATCAGGTTCACATGACATGTTTCCCCATCCTCGTGTTCGATAGCCCTGTTCCCACAACTCTCCTCCAACTGGGAACTACTAAGTCGCGGAGTGCCATCACGCCCAACCATGTCACTAGGGGTGACAGGTTCTGAGGCCACTCCGGAGCTCACCTCTGAGTCAAGTACTAAGCCGCTAAGGAGAGCCGCTGGAGCAAAACTCGCAAAACTCCCAACTTTAGCTTGCTCCTTCCGACCGTTCTTCCGCTGGTCTAGAGACTGAGGAATAGGCTGTGACACTTTGGATGCAAGAGGTCTTATAACAACGCACGCCATAGGTTGTACTTGACACTTCTCTACCCACTCCTGTTCCTCCCTACTCACGTCGGCCGGCTTCTAGGCAACGACTAAGGGTGAAACCTCAGAAGTAGGCACCGCAAAGTCGTTGCCGAGAAAGAGGTCGACGCCCCAACAGGCAAGTTCTCCACAATTCCAACATCCAACTCTCGTGTCACACCATCTACCTCCAGTTCCATCCTGACCAACGGGTATGACCTGATAGCATTGATACCTTGCACCACAACCACCCGTGCCGCGTTTATTGGTCTACCAGTAAAGTTCTTCATCAAAGTCTGAGAGGCACCCGTGTCTCGCAACAGCTCAACTCCATGCTTCTTACCAGCCCACTTCACGCAGCCACGCCCTCGATGGTCGCAAAAGACATCGCGGACAGGGTTCGAGCCTTCCGGATTCTTCTCCACTGGCTGTGTCCCAGCCTCTGACGTTATACCCTGGGCAAACTCAGACGACTTCGGGGACACCCCAATGTTGGGAGCCAAAGACACAACTGCATTAGGTAGCTTGCTTGGACAGGCTCTTGCAAAATGCCCCTCCTTATGACAATGGAAGCACTCTAGCTTTCCCTTGGGCTACCCTTGAGGTGAGGAAGGACCCGGACCCTTGCTAAACGGGACGGTACTAGGTTTATGGTCAGTTTTGGTGTCGTTGCTCTTGTTCTTAGTGTAATTATGTGTATCAGTGTTTCGGGGAGGGGGAGGGTTACGCTCCTTATTGCCTGCATCACTTCTCTGTGCAAAACCGCACCCACGAATCAAAGATAACCGAAGGTCAGCCATCTCAGCTGCCTCCTGAAGGGTTTTCGGGTTTTTTTCTTTAAGATTCAACGTCAGATCGCCGCCCGTACACTTGAAAAATTGTTCTAGAAGCATCAGCTGTTTCAACTCCTCAAATGTCGATGCCTTCTCAGAACGCAGCCAGTTTCTAAATGCATCGGACAGATCCCGGGCATGCTCAAGAAAGGTGCACTCACGACCATTCGTTACACCCCGGAACTTCAATATGTACGTCTCTGGTTGTAACTCATATGCCCACAGGACAGCCTCCTTCAATACCTCATAATCGATGCAAGACTCCAAGGGCAACGCATCATATGCCCTGAGTCCTTTGCCAACCAACCTAGAGGAAACAAGGGCTGCCCACTTGGTGCTCCTGGCACTTCTTCTCAAAACGCATGAAAAATTCGGTGACACCCGACTCGTCAAATACAGGGACTAACTTAAGAAGGTGCGATAAAGACTGATCAAGACCTCGATTCCCAGAACCGAGACACTGCCCTGTTGACTCCACCCGAGACTTCTCAAGATCTATATCTCCACAGTACATGGTCTTTCTCTCCTCAGACTCAACCTCTCGCTGCCGTTGCTGGATCTTAGCCATCTCAATCTCAGATTCATGCTTTCGTTGCTTAATCTTAGCCAACTCAAGCTGGAAGATCATATCTGCAGTTAAACCTTGAGGAGGAGGAGATACAACAATTGGAGACTCACCCAAGTGCAAACCACGCTGCCAGTGACTATCGGCCTGCGGGAACGTATCCGGCTCCGGAGCCCGAGGGGGCGCCATGGTAGGAGTTGAGTGGAACGGGGGCTGGGCCGAAGGTGCCCCAGCTCCCGCTCCACCCGAAGCCCCGCGCACCCCGCCGAGCACCCAGGCCACCAGGTCACCTCTCGTCATGCTGCTAGTGCTTACATGACCCATGACCGTGGCCAAACACTGGAGACCATACCGATCAATCCCCGACACCCGGTCAACAGTAATAGGCATCTCCAGAAACTTCTTTGCATCCTCCTCACTAGTTATTACTCTAATGTCTTCTAACAAACCCCGCTGCTGCACCTCAGAGCCTGCTTCCCATACTGTGTCCTCACTATACACTGATCCGTCGTCCGACATAGTGTCCACCAAAAATTCTCAACGTTTATAAAAAAAAAGAAGTACCTAACTCTCATGTAGCACTATTCACTCAAAAATATAAAATGCTCGAAGACTCTTAAGTGTTATACTACTTGCCAAAAAAAATCTGTGTCCACTATATTCCTTTAAACAAAAAACAAATGACCACAACACTCCTGCAATATTTCTATAAGTTCACAAAATCCTGAGCAAGGTCGCCATTTGTTACGACCGGGACTCGTATAAAACAAGGGCTCTTAATCATTGGGCACACAGCCACAACGGTAACACTAGATCCAACCCTCAAACTTATAATGCCAGCGCACAAAAACACCTATACCCTCCAGAGTTAAATCTGCGATAGTGGGGTATCCTCTAACTCGGTATAAATGCACTACTACTACAGGCTGATGATCTCTGATACAGCCTGATCACAACAACATACAATTACGTTAATAATGTATACAAGGAAAAAGATAGAGAGCTTAATTAAATCACTGGAATGATTTAATGCAAACAAGAAGAAGGTATAATTAAAGTTACTCTAAACAATAATAATCTATCACTCCTATATTAAAGAAAGTGAATGAAAGTCCTAAAGCATCGAACGGGAATCTTTTGAAGAAAGTCTGATGCTGCTTAAGATGATCGAATCGGATTTTGATCTGTTATATAAAGCAGGAACAAGATATGACAAGTGTAGGGACATACAGTGTTAACTGGCATGGGAATAATGATAAATGCACAATAGTATTATCTCCATCAACAAAAGAAGTACTTCCTCAGGCAACGCAAAAGCCTGCTCGGGTTGTGCAACTCAACAACCAATGCTTACAATCAACGTGAATAAAAATGCTGCATACATAACATAAGAGTTTATAATCCTAATCGGGTGTCTGCTAGGCGAATAAAGTCTAGCTGGGATGTCGTAGGCTAGGAAACAATGGCTGAGCAAGCAGCTCGTAGCCTAGCGAGGTCCTTAAGACTGTACGGCCAAATTACGTTAAATGACGGGGTGCTCTCTTGAGAGATCCAGATCGCTAGTATCTGGTTCTCTCCTGGCGACCCTCTCAAAGTTAAAGCAAAACGAGTTAGCACAGTGTTGGGTGGCAGAGTCAAAAGCCCTCACTTGCAACACAGTACACAGTCAGGTACAAGGTACAAGGTACACAGTCAGAAAGACAACCTAGGCTTCCCACGTATCCGTTGCGATTGTACAAGTTCAACAAAACCTGGTACACATCGGAAATCACAACATCAATAGCCTTACCCCAGTCTAGCATTAAATAGCCCAGCAGACAACCAAGAAATAGGTAGGGAGACACCGCGAGTGTGTCGAACCTCTACAGACAAAATATTAACCCCTCCAAAATGTCTATCTAAACATGGAATATCTGAGAGCTTCAGCATATAATACGATGGCCGATGTATGAAATCGTGCAGAACCAAAGGGGAGTTATGATGTTAAATAGATTGGAAGAATGAGAGGTAAGAAGTTGAGAGAGAGAGAAAGTGTTCTATAGGTAGAAGTCGGGGACATGTGGCAAGGGAGGTGTGAAGGGTATGCTGGTCAGGCAAACTCTGAGCAAGGAAGACACAAAGGCAGCAGGGAGTGCGGGGGGACCACTTCCTGACGCGGCAGGAGTGTTACACATTGTTTTAGGCACTTTTGACTTAGAAATATGGGTTTTGACGTATTCTTAGTGGTGGAGACAGGGGAGGTGGTGGTGAAGGCAGGGGGAGTGGGGGAGGACCACTTGCCTAGCTTGCTGTGTACTTAGCAACATGACACACTATCTCGTCTCTTCTTACCCCTACCGTGACCTGGCGTAATTTTGAGGAATACCGTGTGAAATGACAGGGTTGGTGAAAGGGGATACCAAAGACAGTTGCAGAATTGCTAGCCTGCAACTGGATAGCCAAAAGAAACAAGGAACGCGGAAACAACGGAGAGCCACAAGTATACCTGAGCCACCCCTTCCTTCAGGAGTTTCTCATATTCTTTGGGACCATACATCAACGAGTCTAAAGCAGTCACCCCATGAAAAGGGAATTTCCAGCAGCCAGTCACAGCCCTGGTTTCAAACCGTACCAGCCAACCACCAGACAGCATTTCCTCAGTCTCCGGATCTCCAATATGATGAAAGCATGTTTATGCAAATTAAACATCAGCGACCAGAAACCTACATGCATAAATTAACCTGAGCAGGAGTGCAATTTATGCCGAACCTGGAGATGTCATAACCCTAGCAGAAGAACCCCTAATAGGCAAGCTACAACCAAGTTTTCCTAGGAGTTTGAATGATGGTATAATCCATACAAGTAGGATTTCTCCATTACTAAGCTAAGCAACTAATATGTAAGTCATAAATATACTACCTATTATATAAGTACCCGTATAAATATTAACCATCTATGTCTATGATAAATATTAAACCTCACAACTCAATCACAACGAATTCACAATACCCCTATTGCCTCGAGCTCATGTAAAAGAGAGTCAAGATTTAAGTCACACATAACCTCAAAGAATTAGTGGAAATTTATCTCCTGAAGGAGAACAACCTCCCTATAATATTCATCCCAGCCAACCTTCCAGGGAGCCACCAGAGAACACCGAGGCAGAGGAACACACCGGCTCCAAAACTTCTCCTGCCTCGCCCTCTGAATAGGAAAAACTGCCCACCACCACCTTCAGAGGGGCCTGCACCATCACCACCAGCACCCACCAAGCCGAAGGTCCTGACTCTGACTCCCTTCATCGACCTTTTCACTGGAGAATGCAACCCTGAAGAGGACAAGACTCCAGCACCACCTATGGAGGTCGAGGAAGCCCTCCCACCACCACCTTCAGAAATCACGGCTTTGACTGCAACCACTACACCACCACCTGAGTTAGCACAACATGCAGAAGCAGCCTCCATGCCCACCATTGAGATGGCGAGCCCCAAAGCCAAAAGAATGAAGAAAAAGAAAACACCAGCAGTAGCAAAGGAGACCTTACCAGCTGCAACTTCCAAGCCCCAGCCACCAACACCACAAACAGCAAAAACTCCAAAAACTCATCAGCAACTGTTCAAGGAAATCTGTTATCCACACCTCGAAACAGACTTCAACATGTCCATGAGCTATGCATACAAGGACTGCATAATACCTGAATTCCACGGATTCCTGTCCTACTGTATGGAGAATTGGAAAAGAGACGGCTGCAACTGCTACTTCCACACGAAGGACCCCAAGACCAACTACGTGACCTGCATGGTAACAGTGGAGGAAGCTCTAAAACGCGGCTTCCAGACCTCCCAAGGAAATAAAAACTCACCACCAACCACCACCACCCATCACCTTCACCACCATCACCCCAGCCTCACACGCCCCGACCAGACATGGCAGATGATACCCGTGCCAGCGAGGAGCCTCCCCGAACGCGCCCCTGTCGACCTTGCCCTGGCCAGTCTCTTCAGCAGCTAAAATCAGAAAAACCCTCAGGCAGTTCCAGTCAAGCCTGGAAACCTTTTTCTCCTGCTACAATTCACTTCATCCAACTATTTCTTGTCCTATCCCCACTTCCCCCTAACCCCCTGTCACTACTCAATTTGATTTTGATGATGGAAATTTATGCAAACATCCACTGAGGTACTGTACTAAACCCTGAAAATGAACGGGACAGCCATCAGCAGTGGAGACTTGTACTGCCCTTCCCCCTGCTCGGAGAGAGTGCTATACCTGCAGCACCTATTGAAGTCTGGAACCTGAAGTCCTGCTCGAGTGACGCCATCCACCCTGAAGTGCTGTTCAACGGACCTAAGATCTACGTCGGCCAGACTTGCTCTCTACCCTCCAACATTACCCTAAGTGTCTCTGAATATCTTACGTTGTGATTATTGTTGTAAAGGTATAGGTAAAATATGTGAAAAGTGCAGTGTTACCATTCTATCTAGATCTGTGTCCAAGATCCTTATTCATTGCGTATGTGTTAATCCTTCTGAAACTTATATTAATTCCTGTATAGATCTGTGTCGAAGATCTAGTATTCATCTTGCTCATAAACTTCTAGAACGTTCTATGCAAACGTTATATAATCGTGCTATTTGATTCACCTCGCCAAGCATTCACAGGTTTTCCTAATATATGTTATTCTGATATGTATGTTACAAGTTGAGGTCGAAGTGTATTTCGTGTATTTATTTCCCTTCCTAAATTCATAACTCGTTACCTAGAACCTACGCTCAATTCCACATTTAATTTATCTCAGTTCCCTCGTTGAGAAGTTTTTTTATTAATTAATTATATATATTTACTTCCCGAGTCTTCCATCTTACGCTCGATTACTTAAGCGTTATTGTAATTATTAAATGAACTAGTATTAACGTTCATTTGATTACTGATGTAGATAATTCTGATTTTTCCTGTCTAGGAATTCTAGCATTGCATTGAGTCTGTTATCTAATTATTCATCATATCGAATACACCGTTACTAGGTGAATTCTTCGTAAGACTCTGTTAACTCGTTCAGATATCTTGTTCATACCAGTTTGAGTATTTCCTCAATACAACTTCGTCTTGTACGTCCCTTTCATTATAATTACTATTTTGTTAATTATTATTTACGCTAATATCATATCAGCGTTTCTAGGACATCTGTTAACTAAGTTCGTTTTTGTTAACTAGACTTTGTCTTTAAATACGATTATTAGATATTCATCTATAGTTGATTCATAATTGTATAGTAAATATTAAATCTGAATTCCTCGACCCGAGTTTGTTATTATTGCATACCATCGATTGAAGTGGATATATATATTTCAGATCATAATTTACATAAATTAAGTTAAGTAGATATTAAATCGCGAAAAGAATTAATCAGTTCATTGCCACTAAATTCATTGTACTACCTCAGATATTAAGTTGATAGTTACACAAACTAAATTGTATTTTCCAACAGCGCAGTACATGACCTGACAAGCTAGCTGATTAAAGGTCGCACTAACCGTGAGAGAGTTTACCTGGCTCACGCGCGCGCCCACACTCTGTGTATCTTACTCGCACCGCCATCCGTGTAATTGTCTTTTACTTCTCAATTCCCTCATTCTCTCTTATACCGAGATTGTTAATAACTACATTTGTTGTTGATTTATTCACGGAATACACTCGACTCACATCATTATTATTATTAATTAAGGGTTGATGCTATAGGTCATGTGTTATTATTTAATTGCATATTTCCTACATTACATTATTAATTACCACAATTGAGTGATTATTGATCTCATTTTATTAACTAGTATTCATATGTATTCTATTCATTGCTTGATATTTCTCATAATTATCAAGGTGATGCTCCATCCTGAATTACAGGTATACATTCGTGAATTGAATATTGATATGATTATGCTACGGTATCCTAAGCATCAATCAAGCCCATGAGATATTATTCCCATGCTATTGAATAAACTTGTGTGTATAATTTACATGTGTGTTGTTACTGAGTTCTGTAGTACCTAGCTGAATACTTATTGTGATATTAAGAACGTGTTCGGTGTGTCCCTGTTGGGATTATTTACGGTCTATAAGTCCAAATCTGGATTTTAGTAAAGACTATATCATGAGCTTTAAATATTATAGCCACACATAACACCATGGGGTCTGGGTCATCCTCCTCCTCCTCTTCCCCATTTGGTGGGGTTTCAACTATGTTATGGGAAGCGTTTGGGGAGCGATAAACATAGCGAGGCGACGAGGTACTTCCAAGACTCACGATGTAAACGAGGCAACTGGGCCGGGCAGGAGGTGGGAGGCAGCCTAGTCCTTCCACTCCCGCGCTCTCTCTCCCCACTCCCCACCGCGGCGGGACTTGGGTATTGCCAAGTATTGCCACTGTTGGGCAACATCATACGGTATATCCCATATGAATTTGAATACTGTAGCTACCATAGGACAAGAATAAATAAGCTAAAAAGTGGCGGTGGGATAAGGGGGTAAACTGGCTTTCCCCATCTGCCCTTACTCACCCGTGCGGATGGGCTAGGGGGTTGCCGCATACCGTCACTGTTCGGCAACATCGTACGGTAGTTTCTCATATCATCCTGAAGCCTCTAGCTACCATAGAACAGAGTAAATTATTTCGAAGTAGCGGACGCAACGTATGCGGCGCTGGGGTTTAGCGTTATATACATTGCTGACGCATACGCTGCGGCGCTGGGGTCCAGTGAGTTAACTATATAGCTCGCACAAGTTTTTCCCAAGCTTTATTAAATCATCTTATAATAGCCAGAATAAATTGTCAAAATGAGTAATGAACCTCAAGGAGATACATTACCTTGCAGTTGTCAAGGGTGTTGGATGGGAGGAGGGAGAAGGGGAGGTGAGTCTTGAGGGTCCTGGGTGATGGACAGTAGTTAGCATTGTCCAGCCACAGGCCAAATGTCTTGGGGTCCTCACCAGGGTGTCTCTCTTGGAACTTCTGCAATAGCCTAGGGGGTGGAGACTCTTTCTGGCTCTGAATGGCGTCGAATCTGGAGCCAGAAAACAAATGTGTATGACTTGATATGTTTATTGTTCATCAACAGAAGTTAGCATTACAATTAGACATGCCATATTTATATACCTTATATATAATTATATATATATATATATATATATATATATATATATATATACTGTATATATATACTGTATATATATATATATATATATACAGTATATATATATATATATATATATATATATATTATATATATATATATATATATATATATACAGTATATATATATATATATATATATATATATACAGTATATCTAAAAAAAAAATCTATGTGAGTGAGGGAGACTAAAGGCAGAACTACCTATAGCGGGTGCCTCCACCATAGAAGAAAGAGTGACATAGAAGAAAGAGTGACAGGGCTAAAATCAAGGGACGTTCGAGCCAAAATGCCTGGACACACAGAAGTTGAAGCAATTTAAGTCATAGGAGGATGGAAAGACTGATTCTGGGAGAGAGTTCCAGAGCTCAGCAGTTGAATAGAAGAAAGACTGAGAGTAACGTTGCACTCTTGGGTTGGAGAGTTGCACAAAGTACGGATGGGATTGTGTTGCACGATGTGTTGGTGAGTGGGCTGGAATTAATGATACGAATGGCTTTCTTTTCTACTTTGTCTAGAAGAGCTGTGTGAGAGGATCCTCCCCACACATGTGAACATTATTCAATACAAGGATGCACTGTGCCCCTGTACAGAGCAAGAAGCTGTGCAGGGGTAAAGAACCCCTTGAGGCGTTGAGCACATCCAGCTTCTGGGAGACTGCCTTAGCAAGACTGGTAATATGGTCCTTCCAAGTGAGGGCAGAATATATATATATATTATATATATATATATATATATATATATAAATATATATATATATATATATATATATATATATAATATATATATATATATATATATATATATATATATATATATATATATATATATATATATATATATATATATAGGTATATATATATATATATATATATATATATATATATATATATATATATATTTTGTTTTTGTCTGTGTGAGTGAGGGAGATAAAAGGCAGAAATGCCTGTAGCGAGTGCCTCTCCCAGAGTTGAAAGAGTGACAGGGCGTATCTCAAGGGACGGTCGAGCCAAAATGCCTGGACACACGGAGTTGAAGCAATCTAAGTCATAGGAAGAGGGAAGGACTGTTTATGGGAGAAAGTTCCAGAGCTCAGCAGTTGAATAGAAGAAAGACTGAGAATATTGGTTCACTCTTGGGTTGGAGAGTTGCACAGAATAGGGATGGGATTGTGTTGCAAGACAGGTAGTACGTACCCTACGTAGAGGAGGTGGTATACACTGGGAAAGCTCTGAGGAACACTGCTTATTGTATTAGCGATAGAATAGCGAGAGAGATGCAACATTGCGGCGAAGAGAGAGAGATTACAGAGATTGGTGAGTGGACGGGAGTTAATGATACGAAAGGCTTTCCTTTCTACTTTGTCTAGGAGTGTGGTGTGAGAGGATCCTCCCCACATATGTGAACAATACTCAATACAAGGATGCACTGTGCCCCTGTACAGTCGAGCCAGAAGCTATGCAGGGGTAAAGAACCATTTGAGGCGGTTGAGCACACCCAGCATCTGGGAGGCTGCTTTAGCAAGACTGGTAATATGGTCCTTCCAAGTGAGAGCAGAAGAAAAGGAGACACCGAGAATAGTGAGGGAAGATGAAGGATAGATTTTTGTATTGTTGAAGAGTAAGGAATAGTCCTCTGGAAGTTCCGAACAGGTAGTAAGATGAAGAAATTGGGTTTTGGAAGCATTAAAGGTAACAAGGTTTTCTCTGCCCCAATTGGAAATAGTAGCTAGATCAGAAGATAAGTATTGAATGGCTTCATTACGTTTTAATTTTGAGGGATTGCTGACAGGGGCGTTCAGGAAAACTAATCGAGTAGTGTAAGGTAGAGTCGTCTGCGTATGAATGGATGGGACTGAGGTACAGTTGAGAAGATTACTTATGAAAATTAGAAAGAGAATGGGAGATAGGACAGAGCCCTGAGGAACACTGGAGATCATAGGATGAGGAAGTGAATAATGGCTGTCCACAAATGCAGCTATGGAATGGACGGAAAGGAAATTAGAGACAAAGGCACAGATGGAGGGATAGAAACCAAAGGAGGGTAGTTTAGAAATTAAAGATTTGTTTCAGACTGTATTGAAGGCCTTCGATATGTCTAGTGCAATAAAAGATGTATCAATGAAGTCCCGAAAGGAGGATGACAAAGAGTTAGTAAGATATGAAAGAAGATCACCAGTAGAGCGACCCTTAAGGAAGCCATACTGGCGATCTGAGAGTAGATTATGAGAAGAGAAATGCTTCAGAAATTTGGAAGCAAGAATAGTTAAAAAAAAATCAGAGTTACAAAAGATGAGAGCAATTGGACAATAGTTGGAGGGTTGAGAGCAGTCACCCTTCGTTGAGACAGGTTGAATAAGAGCAAACTCCCAGCAAGAAGGGAAGACGTTAGAGGAGTGACAGTGACGAAAGAGTTTGCCTAGGCAGGGAGTCAGCACAGGAGCACAATTTTTGAGTACAACAGGAGGAACACCATCTTGACCGTACGCCTTCTTAGTATTAAGCCCCGAGAGGGTAGAAAGTACATCTTTGGAAGATATTAGGATATTAGGCATAAGTAGGAGAGAGGGGGGTGGAGAGGGAGGAATAGCACCGGAATCATCCAAAGTGGAATTTCTAGCGAAAGTTTGAGCAAAAAGTTCAGGTTTGTCAGAGGAAGAAGTGATGGTTGTGCCATCAGAGTGGAAAAGGGGAGGGAAAGACGAGGAAGAAAAATTGTTGGAGAGGTTTTTGGCTAGATGCCAGAAAGCTTAGGAAGAGCTAGAGTTGGATAATTCAGTGCATTTATTATTGATGACAGAGTGCTTTGCAAGTCGAAGATAAGATTTGGCTTGATTCCGGGCAGAAACATTGGAAGAATGAGATTCTTAACTTTTAAGGCGTCGGTACCGTTTGAATGTTTCCTCCTTGCTGTGGACAGCAGTAGAACAAGCGTGAGTAAACCAAGATTTTTTTGCATTAGACTGAGAGAATGAAAATGGAATGTATGCTTCGATGCTCGAGAGGATTACCTCGGTAATGCGTTCAGCACTCTCCGAGGGTCCCCGGCCACGGAAGCAAAAGTCATTACATGGGAAATCAAAGAAGTACTGCCGAAGATCCACCCAGTTGGCAGCGCCAAAGTGTCACAAGCGCCGCCGGTTGGTAGGATCGGGTGGCCGTACCGGAGAGATAGGACAGGTGACAGATATTAGTTTATGGTCGGAGGAGTCCAAAGGAGAGAAAATATTTACAGTGTAAGCAGAAGGGTTAGAGGTTAGAAATAAGTCAAGGATGTTGGGCCGATCTCCGAAGCGATCCGGGATACGGGTAGGTTGCAGGACTAGCTGCTCTAGGTCATTTAGGATAGAAAAGATGTAGGCTTGTTCACCAGGTTGGTCAGTGGAAACAGAGGAGAGCCATTGGTGGTGGTGAACGTTGAAATATATATATATATATATATATATATATATATATATATATATATATATATATATATATATATATATATATATATATATAAACACTGTATAAATACTGTATATGGCACACGTCCTAATTTTGAAGGCTTCTATTGATATTACGGACTACAAAATAAGTTCATTTTTTTACAGTAAAAATAAAATCCCGAATCCCTTTCCATTATCGTCCAGGAATTTCCATGTCTTCTATGCCCTGCTAGGTATATCGGGTGCTCATTATCGTCCAGGAATTTCCATGTCTTCTATGCCCTGCTAGGTATATCGGGTGCTCATTATCGTCCAGGAATTTCCATGTCTTCTATGCCCTGCTAGGTATATCGGGTGCTCATTATCGTCCAGGAATTTCCATGTCTTCTATGCCCTGCTAGGTATATCGGGTGCTCATTATCGTCCAGGAATTTCCATGTCTTTTATGCCCTGCTAGGTATATCGGGTGCTCATTATCGTCCGGGAATTTCCATGTCTTCCATGCCCTGCTAGGTATATCGGGTGCTCATTATCGTCCAGGAATTTCCATGTCTTCCATGCTCTGCTAGGTATATCGGGTGCTCATTATCGTCCAGGAATTTCCATGTCTTCTATGCCCTGCTAGGTATATCGGGTGCTCATTATCGTCCAGGAATTTCCATGTCTTCTGTGCCCTGCTAGGTATATCGGGTGCTCATTATCGTCCGGGAATTTCCATGTCTTCGATGCCCTGCTAGGTATATCGGGTGCTCATTATCGTCCAGGAATTTCCATGTCTTCTATGCCCTGCTAGGTATATCGGGTGCTCATTATCGTCCAGGAATTTCCATGTCTTCTATGCCCTGCTAGGTATATTGGGTGCTCATTATCGTCCAGGAATTTCCATGTCTTCTATGCCCTGCTAGGTATATCGGGTGCTCATTATCGTCCAGGAATTTCCATGTCTTCTATGCCCTGCTAGGTATATCGGGTGCTCATTTCATGCATTCCGGTCGATCGAGGGTAATGGAACACAGGGGATGATGTATCCGTACAGATCAATATCTCACTAAAATGCAGTTTTCAGCAGTTCACAATAATGTTATGGATGCTGACGATAACTTTGGGGAAGGTGATTTTAAAATTATAGGAAGATTTAGAAACAAAGCCAAAGCATTCCTAGGTGCGAAATTCATTGACTCAAAGGAACCCGATCTAAATACATAGAAAACGGAAATAAATTGATAGGCATTTATTCTCATGCAGGTATAATGTAATCTACTATAAATATTTATCATAGTGTTTAGTGTATATTTAATTTGAGTATTAACGCAAATGGTAATAGGTATTTAATTTTACTTCTTGACACAATGTCTTTCGTAATTCGTTGTAAATACTACTTATTGACTAAATGGTAACTTCGTACAGTCAGTCAAACCCAGTACATCACTAAATGTAATTCCTTCGTCAAACCTGGTAGCAGACACATGTAAGTTTGTATTTATGTGTAGGAGTGTATAGACATATTGCTTATTTCATATTAGTATCACTATCATATAAGGATATAATTAAATATTAGTTATTCAATGAACTTAATTATTACACCATATATTTTAGTTCTTAAGGGTTAATATGACGGTTATTTCGATGCAGTTGTTTCTCAGTAAATATTTATTTTAATGGATAAATAAATAGGTCCCTCTCAATAGATAAGACAAACTGGTTTGTGTCAGTTCATACAACCACGTGATTAATTCTGAAGCTGGACTAAGGAGTCCGAAATATCAATGAAGCCCTCGAAATGAGAACGCGTGTAGCTCTCATCCTGCTGAAGGATCATTACCCCCGGGGTCAAGCTGTCACCGAAATCGTATATATCTATTTATCTATCTATCTATCTGTATATATATATATATGTAGATATATATATATATATATACAGTAATATATATATATATAATATATATATATATATATATATATATATATATATATATATATATATATATATATATATATATATATATAATATATATATATATATCTATATATATATATCTGTCTATCTATCTACCGCATGTATGATGTTGAAGGAAACCATTCTGAGATATAACAGTGAAGGATCAAACGTATATTCATGTGTTATTGATCTATCTATCTACCGCATGTATGATGTTGAAGGAAACCATTCTGAGGTATAACAGTGAAGGATCAAACGTATATTCATGTGTTATTGATCTATCTATCTACTGCATATGTGATGTTGAAGGAAACCATTCTGAGATATAACAGTGAAGGATCAAACGTATATTCATGTGTTATTGATCTATCTATCTACCGCATGTATGATGTTGAAGGAAACCATTCTGAGATATAACAGTGAAGGATCAAACGTATATTCATGTGTTATTGATCTATCTATCTACCGCATGTATGATGTTGAAGGAAACCATTCTGAGATATAACAGTGAAGGATCAAACGTATATTCATGTGTTATTGATCTATCTATCTACCGCATGTATGATGTTGAAGGAAACCATTCTGAGATATAACAGTGAAGGATCAAACGTATATTCATGTGTTATTGATCTATCTATCTACCGCATGTATGATGTTGAAGGAAACCATTCTGAGATATAACAGTGAAGGATCAAACGTATATTCATGTGTTATTGATATATCTATCTACTGCATATGTGATGTTGAAGGAAACCATTCTGAGATATAACAGTGAAGGATCAAACGTATATTCATGTGTTATTGATCTATCTATCTACCGCATGTATGATGTTGAAGGAAACCATTCTGAGATATAACAGTGAAGGATCAAACGTATATTCATGTGTTATTGATCTATCTATCTACCGCATGTATGATGTTGAAGGAAACCATTCTGAGATATAACAGTGAAGGATCAAACGTATATTCATGTGTTATGATCTATCTATCTACCGCATGTATGATGTTGAAGGAAACCATTCTGAGATATAACAGTGAAGGATCAAACGTATATTCATGTGTTATTGATCTATCTATCTACCGCATGTATGATGTTGAAGGAAACCATTCTGAGATATAACAGTGAAGGATCAAACGTATATTCATGTGTTATTGATCTATCTATCTACCCCATGTATGATGTTGACGGAAACCATTCTGAGATATAACAGTGAAGGATCAAACGTATATTCATGTGTTATTGATCTATCTATCTACCGCATGTATGATGTTGAAGGAAACCATTCTGAGATATAACAGTGAAGGATCAAACGTATATTCATGTGTTATTGATCTATCTATCTACTGCATGTATGATGTTGAAGGAAACCATTCTGAGGTATAACAGTGAAGGATCAAACGTATATTCATGTGTTATTGATCTATCTATCTACTGCATATGTGATGTTGAAGGAAACCATTCTGAGATATAACAGTGAAGGATCAAACGTATATTCATGTGTTATTGATCTATCTATCTACCGCATGTATGATGTTGAAATAAACCATTCTGAGATATAACAGTGAAGGATCAAACGTATATTCATGTGTTATTGATCTATCTATCTACCGCATGTATGATGTTGAAGGAAACCATTCTGAGATATAACAGTGAAGGATCAAACGTATATTCATGTGTTATTGATCTATCTATCTACCACATGTATGATGTTGAAGGAAACCATTCTGAGATATAACAGTGAAGGATCAAACGTATATTCATGTGTTATTGATCTATCTATCTACCGCATGTATGATGTTGAAGGAAACCATGCTGAGATATAACAGTGAAGGATCAAACGTATATTCATGTGTTATTGATCTATCTATCTACCGCATGTATGATGTTGAAGGAAACCATTCTGAGATATAACAGTGAAGGATCAAACGTCTATTCATGTTTTATTGATCTTTCAAAAACATTTGATAAAGTTAATCATGTTAAGCTTGTAGATAGTCTTTTAAGGTAAGGAATCCCTAATTATATTTAAATGTTTTTATTTAATTTTTATAGACATCAACATGTTGTAAAATATAAGGACACTTTATCGCAGGAATGGACAATTACAAATGGAGTAAGGAAGGGAGGGGTGTTATCGCCACTTCTATTTTCAATTTATATAAATAATATGTTAGATGAATCAACACTACGTTGATTTACAATCTAGTAATATAATTGCCTATGCGGATGACATAGTTTTAATGGCTCCCTCTGCTAAGAGCTTGCAATACTTATTAAATATTCTAGAATGTGAAATAAGAAAATTTGATCTATCCATTAATTTGACTAAATCAGTATATATGTTCCTCAAATGCAATGATGACAAGTCAGAAAACCCGAATATGATTTTGAATGATATAAATATAAATTTGGTAACTGATTATAAATACCTTGGATATATTATTGATTGCAATCTAAGTAATGATCTTGATATAATACGATGCAGAAACAAGTTCTATAATGAATATAATTGTATCCTGAGGAAGTTTAGTAACGCGAATACAAATGTGCTACTTTATTTATTTCAATCTTTTAGTTTCAATTTGTATGGTGCTGAGTTATGGTTTAACAATAAGAAATACTATGTACCAATGACAAAATTTGGTGTTGGTTACCATAAAGCAATACAGAAAATGTTAAATATGAGATACTGGGAGAATAATCACGCTGCATGTAGTAGAGGTGGACTAATGATTTTTAAGCATTTTACCAATTGGATCAAAATTAGATTTCTGCATAGGATACTATTGAAACCATGTGCATACATGGAAAAGGGTTTACATTATTTGTTTAATAAATCTTATATTGTAAAGGATGTGGAGAGGACGCTATTGAATCAATATGGATTTCAGAACTTAATATTAAATTATATTGAAGCAATAAAATCAAGAATTTATTGTGTGCATAAGACAGAGCCTACATTACGTTAAGCGATATTTGTATGTTTTCTATGTTGTTTTTATTTTAGTATTATGTAAAAGATGTACAATGTATTTCTTTTATGAAATAAAACGATGACTGACTGACTATCTATCTATCTATATATCTGTCTGTCTATATATATATATATATATATATATATATATATATATATATATATATATATCAGAGTTGGATCAATTAACTGAACAAATTAACTAGTTAAGTTACGTTAATATTAAAATGTCATCAACTAAGTTAAATTAAGTCACCACATTTAATCAAATTAACTAGTTGAGTTAATTTCAAGCTTAATCGGTTAAGTTAATCAATTAACTTCTACCAATATTGTGCATTTATCATGTGTTTATTATATTTTACCAATTGTACTGCAATTAATCAGGATTACTATATTTGATAGTGATTTTCCTCTTGTATTAAGATGACAGTTTAATAAAATATATGTTTTCCATACCAATCTGTTCACCCCTTCGGGAATCACGGCGTCAGGCAATAGATAGGTAACTGTAGATAGATAGATGACAATTACGTCATTATAAATATATTATGGATACATTAGGCAGTTTTATCAAGGTTAGGAATGACTCCTTTTATAAAAAAGTTAAAAACTCGAGTAAATCGTTCCATATGATTATACATTGCATTCTGCTTTTCAGTTAGACATAAACAAATTATACTACGCTCAGGAAAAGCCTCTCTCAGTCAATTTTGTAACCAATTTAGTATAGTTTCGTATTATATTTTCACAAATTGTAAACCATATTACTCGACCTAGGAAGGAATTGATGCACTGTAGTCAAAGACTAAATCTGAACTGTTCTTTAATACAATAATTATATTTATGATATTCCAGGCACTCTTAGTCGATTTATTCAGCTTTAGTCGGACCTTCCGTAGTAAGCAGGTACAATATCATAGTTATCAACACAATATTTATTTATGTACAGCTCATTATTTGTCAAGCCAACTAACAACTAAGATACCTGTATGAGACAGATTCAGGTACCCCGAAGACTATATTTACATTGGTCATAGTAATTAAGCATACTCATTCAATTTGCAGAAGATTAGAGTTTCAAACTTAGCCTGTTACGCTCAGGTGGAAATATCTTGCCAGTAACTGAAAATAGTCGTTCCACTGGTGAAGATAATGTTGGCATACTTAAGTAATACATGGCAAGACGTTTGTACTTGGCACCTGCATTCTTCCAGTATCGTCCTTGTTGACCGAGTTCAGCCAGTGTCACACGAGCGCTTTTTCCGGAAATGTCGATGAGAAAGTTTTTCCTCGTACTATTTTAAGGCTCTTTTGCATTGGAATCGGGAACTAGATCGAAAGTAGATTAGTAGTTTAATTCTTACGGAACTTAAGTTTTGAAGCTGCCAGACTACAATTGCCCGTACAAATTGGTGGAAAAATCGCTCGTGTGACACCGCCTTTAATCCAGGAGAAAATGTCGGTGAAGCTCAAAAGGGGTCTTAATGAATTGACACAAAGGTGACAACTACACCCAAATATCTCGAGTTAAGATAAAATTTCTCGAATTACTCTCCGTGGGGCAACATTTTCCTGAAAAATACCTCAAACAATAACACCGCATTAGTATATGGTAAAAGATATTTGACGCGGTAGATTGTTCATAACTCTCAAGATTCTGCATCAATAATAGCATGTTCATAATCAATATATTTATAATTTTCATGTAATATCTTTATGAACTTAGGTTTGTATAAAATAGGATATATTATATAACGTAAGGTTATTTAGACAAGGTTAAGCTAGATTAAGATAACTTAGGTTCATAAAGGTTAGTTTACATAAATCAAAATTTAAATAACAGGTTATGTTAAAATAGGTTAGGTCATGTTAGTTAAAGCTAGAGTACACACTAAACTAGCAGGACATCGGCAAGGTTAAGTAAGCATAATATTTCTCATGAACGAAGTATGTCATGGATATTGTCTTCAAATATTTATTTTGTGTTTTGTCCTTCGTCTATTCCTGTATGTAAAAATATATGCAAGTTGAACAACATGACATGAATATAAGGAAGTTGAGACAAACAATAATTTATTTGTATTACTTTAATTAATGTCTCAAAGCATGAAATGGGACACAGGAGGTGAGGAAGGGAGCTGGACGGACAGGACAAACACGACCAAAATCATTAGGTTAGGCTACGTTATTCTTATGAATTTTGTCTAGGGGTATTTGAAGACTTGTGTGTATGTGTGTGTGTGTGTGTGTTTTTTTTTTTGTTTTTTTTTTTTATACTTGCTTACTTGTGTTACTTGTGTTGAGTTCGCCACTGCTAGTGGCACCGAGGAGCGCGCCGCCCCTCGTTCTGGGTGGTGGTTTGGTGCAGCAGACTGTTCGAAGGGGCAGCACGCTCCCCTGCGAAGATGGGCTCATCTAGCACTTTTTGCAGTTCGACATCGGGGGCTCTCTTGAAGTTGTCTAACTAGACGCCCCTCGTGTCTCTTACTCGCCGCGGGAGTTTGTTGAAGAGACGTGGGCCTCTATGTGATAACCAGCGCTCTCGTAGAGAGCCCATAGCACCCCTGTTATTCATCCGGGGGATATCGCATTCCCAGCCTCTCCTATCACTGAATTTCATGGCTATTGGGGTATGTATGTTTGGCACTAAACCCTCTGCGATTTTCCACGTGTATATTATTAGGTAACGTTCTCTTCTACGCTCCAACGAGTACAGTGTCAGTGTTTTTAAACGCTCCCAATAGTGTAGCTGTTTTACCGAACTTATATGCAAAGTGAAATTCCTTTGTACACTCTCTAAGTCATTTATTTCACATACATTGTATGGGGATGTTAATACGCACCAGTATTCAAGCCGCGGTAGCACTAGAGATTTGAAGAGCGTTATCATAGGTAATTCACCGCGTGTTTTAAATGTACACAGAATCCAACCCGTTAGACATTTCGCAGCGGCAACTTTGACCTAGTTATGTTCTTTGAAACCCATATTTTCAGACTTAACACCCCAAGATCTTTCACACTGTCTTTCCTTTCTATTACGTGGTTAGATTCTGTTACATAGTTCGTATTCTCTTTAACGACATTATTATCTCCGTATCTTATTAATTGACATTTTTCTTCATTGAATTGCATGTTGTTTTCCCTGGTCCACTGAAACACTACATTTATGTCTTCTTGCAGCCGGCCCGTGTCCTCTTGTGTATTTACTATCTTGCTTAGTTTTGTGTCATCGGCAAAAGAAGACACGGTACTATGTCTTGTGTTGGCATCTATGTCATATATTAGAATGAGGAAAAGAAGGGGTGCTAGCACTGTTCCTTGAAGAACTGAGCTTTTGACATCCGAAGGCTCCGACGTGACTTGGTTTACTGCTGCTGATTGTTTCTGGTGTACGAGGAAGTTGTATATCCGCTGTCCGATTTTCCCAGTTATACCTTTTGCTTTTAGTTTGTGTGCTATTATACCATGGTCACATTTATCAAATGCCTAAGCAAAATCAGTGTTTTTCTTTTCTTCTTGCACTTTAAGAATTCTGTCATGATGTTCCAATAGTTGTGAGAGACATGATATTTCTGCTCTGAACCCATGATGACCGGTGTTGTGTAGTTCATTGGCCTCCATGAATGCTGTGATTTTGCTTCGCAGGACTCGTTCAAAAACTATAATGATGTGGGAGGTTAGAGCTACCGGGCGGTAATTTTTTGGTAGTGCTTTACTCCCTCCTTTATGCAGTGGGGTAATTATTGCGTTTTTCAAGCTATCTGGTATTTCACCAGTGTCTAGACTCCTTCTCCACATTATAGCCAGGGGTTTTGAGAAGTTTTCCTTACATTTCTTCACTAGGATCAAGTTCCATGAGTCCGGGCCTGGTGCCGAGTGGGATGGCATGCTTGAAATGGCCTCTTCTATGTCTTTTGGACCGAAATCAATATCCAGCATCTGGCGGGCTTCCGTGGGGGAGGTTTCCATGAAAAATATATATCGGTCTCTGATGGCTTTTTTTCATCAGGCTCACTGAAGGCCATTTCATACTGCCGGCGTAAGAGTTCACTTATTTCCTTTTTGTCCCCTGTGAATGATCCATCCCCTTTGCTTAGTGGGCCGATGTTTGATGCTGATTTAGCCTTTAGTTTGGCATATGAAAATAAGTACTTGGAATTTTCCTTTATACCTGCAATAGCTTTCCTCTTCTCTTCCATATATTGTAGTGCATATGATAATCTTAGTCTATGTTCAATTTCCACAATATCTCTATCTATTTTGGCCTTTTGCCTATCCTGTAGATTTTGATGTGTGCATCGTTGTGTGAGTAATTTTCTTCTTCTGTACAGCTTCCCTCTTTCCCGATCTTGTTTGCTTCTTCGTCTTGTTTGTCTTTCAGGTATGTGGTGGCTACAGATTTGGGTCATGGGTCATTGTTATTAGGACAAGAAATTCTGCAGGTGTCAGGTTATTCATTAAATCTTCCCAGTCTATTTCTTCCATTTCTTGATTTACCTCTTCTCACCTTAATATTTTTGTTATTGAAGTTAAATTTACTGAAAGGGCTTCTTTGTCTCGAGTCTGAGGTTGTCTGAACACTTGCTAAGGTTGTTTTGATCTCGATTAGTTTATGATCTGAGTATGTTGTGTCCGATATGTTTATGCTGTGTACTAGAGAGTCATTGTTAGTGAAGACAAGGTCTAAGATATTGTTTTCCAGTGTGGGTTCGGCAATAAGACTAAAAAAGTCGCAAAGTTTAAAACGCTCTCTCGTATTTGTTTCCATGGTGTTATTTGCCACTACTTGGGTTTCTACTTGTCTCCATTTATTGTTTGGTAGGTTAAAGTCTCCTAGCCACATAATATTTGGTGTTGGGTTTCCCAGTGGTTCCACTTCTGCTTTCATTTTGTTGAGCTGGGTTTTGAATTTTTCTAGGGATGAGTCCGAAGGCCTGTATGTTACAATAACTGTTAAATTCATGGATTCTATTATCTATCTATCTATCTATATGCTCAGGCCCAATCCCCATTTTGGGGGTAGCCGACTCAAGACAGAGCAAGAACAGGGAAAACACAAAAACAACATAAAACAACAAATAAACACAGATCAAAAGCACAAACTCACACACATCCAGGTCACCCAGGAGAAGACCCAGAGACCAGGGTCACCAAGGTCGCTCCAGCACTCCCCCGGCCCCCGACCACCCGGAGAGGTTCCGATCTCGGCAGGCAGACATGCAGTGGAGCCAAAGCCACAAGCCCTCCCACCACACTTCCAGGCGCACCCTTCATATTAATCGTCTCCCCGGGCCAGGCGCCTGATGGACTATTCTCTAGTCCAACTTGCGCCCGACCCCTTACTCCAAATGACCACGTGTTCACTCAACTATTCACAAGCATTCTCCATTCACTCCTGTCCACCACCACTTCCCCTGCCTGATCTATAGTCATTCCTCTATCATCCAAAGCCTTTCTTACACAGTCTCTCCATCTCAATGGGGGTCTTCCTGCCCTTCTATCTCCCCTTGTACCTGACTCACATATTCTCTTTGTAAGCCTTTCATCTCCCATTCGTTCAACATGACCATACCAGCTCAGCACCCTTCTGTCCACTCTGGCTGACAAATGTTCCTGCTGCCCACTCTCCTACGTATCTCTTCATTCCTCAATCTGTCTCTACGAGTAACTCCACACATACTCCTCAAGCAGCTCATCTCCATCACATCCAGCCCTCTTTACCTCCTTTTTCTTCAGAGCCCATGTCTCAGCCCCATACATCACTGTTGGCACAACAATTCCTTGATACAGTGCACTTTTTACTTTCACTCCGAGATTTCTCGTCTTCCACATACTTCCCATTGCTCCGACAACCTTCCTTCCTTCACACACTCTCTGTTTTACCTCCACTTCCATACCTCCACTCCTGCTTATCGTTCCTCCTAGATATTTAAAACACTCTACTTGTTCCAATATTTCCCCATCCAGCCTCACATCTAGATTCACCCTATGCTCTCCCCTATTACACTATTTACACATTACTTTACTTTTATTGACGTTCACCTTCAGTTTCCTCCTTCCACAAACCACACCAAAACCTTTGACTACCCGCTGCAGTTTCTCATCAGAATCCGCCACCAATGGTGTGTCATCAGCGAACAGCAACTGATTAAGAACATAAGAACATAAGAACATAAGAAAATGGGAGTCTGCAGAAAGCCGATTGGCCTAAGCAAGGCAGATCCCTGTCCCACACTACCCCAAATTCAATTACAAAGCCCAATTATAGGCTTCACACTCTAATACCCTGAGGATCATCTTACCAAAACGGTTAGAGATTAACGCAGGATTATGGGGGTCTGCAGAGCGCTGATTGGCCCATCCCGGCTGATCCCCCTTCACACCCAACCCTTCTCGTCCATATGCTTATCCAATTTTATCTTAAAGCTCCCTACAGTTTTAGATCCCACTATAGCACTTGGTAGTCCATTCCACCCATCTACAACTCTGTTACCAAACCAATATTTGCCTATATCTTTTCTGAAACGAAATTTATCTAATTTGAAACCATTGGTACGAGTTCTTTCGCTATCACTGAGCTTTAGTACATTTGTCATGTCCCCTTTGTTAATCCCACTAACCCACTTGAACACCTCTATCATATCCCCTCTAACTCTGCGTCTCTCTAACGAATGTAAACTTAATTTCTTCAACCTTTCTTCATACGAAAGATTTCTAATATTATGGATCATTTTTGTCATTCTACGCTGTACTCTCTCCAATAAATCTATGTCCATTCTGTAATAAGGACACCAAAATTGGACAGCATAATCCATATGGGGTCCTCACTAATGACAAGTAAAGTTTTAAGATAACATCAGCAGTTCTGTTACTCACACTCCTAGAGATGAACCCGAGAATCCTGTTTGCCTTATTACGAACGCTTATACACTGTTTTCTAGGCTTCAAATCATTGCTAACAAACACACCTAGATCTTTCTCGCAGTCTGAATTTTCTAATTCTAAATTAGCTAGTTTATATTTAACATTTGTTTTCATCTTCCCTATCTTTAATACCTTGCATTTGTCAATGTTAAACTTCATCTGCCAATTTACTGACCATTCATGTAAGGTATCTAGATCCCTTTGGAGGCACTCTATATCGCTATCTGAATCAATTGATCTCCCTATTTTAGTATCGTCTGCGAATTTACTTATCCTACTAGTTATACCTAAATCTAGGTCATTTATGTATATAAGAAACAACAGTGGACCTAATACCGATCCCTGGGGGACACCACTTTTGACTGCTCCCCATTCTGACTTGGTACCATTTATGCTGACTCTCTGCTTCCTACCAATTAGCCATGACCTAATCCATCCTAACAACGCCCCACCTATTCCATGTGCCTCAACCTTTCTCATCAATCTCTCATGAGGGACTCTGTCGAAAGCTTTACTGAAATCTAAATATATAATATCATATGACTTGTCATTATCTACTGCTTCATATACCTCTGAGAAAAAACTAAGCAAATTAGTAAGTCCCTGAGTGAATCCATGCTGAGAAGAATTGATTAAGTTAAATGTTTCTAAGTGGTTTCTCATTTTCCTAGCAATAATTGACTCTAGTAGCTTTCCTATGATTGAAGTGAGACTAATGGGACGGTAATTGGATGCTATTGATTTATCACCTTTTTTGAAGATCGGAACTACATTTGCAAGCTTCCAAGCTTCTGGAACTATACCTGTTTCTAATGAATTGTTAAATAGAAATGTTAATGGGTAACTTAACTCATCTATGCATTCTTTTAATACTCTAGCATATACCTCATCAGGACCAAGCGATTTATGAGGTTTCAGTCTGTCAATTTCCTTAAGCACATCATTTCTACTTATAGTAACCGTACTTAACCTATCTCTATACTATCGCTGTATACCTTACGGACTTCTGGAAACTGTGCCAATTTTTCATTAGTGAAAACGGAAAGAAATTGACTATTTAATGTACTGCACATTTCTAAATCATTTTCTGTCATTTCTCCTATCGAAGTTTTAAGGGGACCAATTACATCTCTAACCTTGGATTTATATAGTTGGTAAAAAGCTTTAGGATTATTTTTTGAGTCATTGGCAACCTTAATTTCATAATTTATTTTTCTTTACTAATATCCTTTTTTACCTGTCGTGATAGATTCTGATAGTAAGCAAGTAGGTGAATTTCGCCTTTTTTAATTTTTCTATATATTCCTCTCTTTTTTCCTAGAAGATCTAATAGTCTATTATTCCTCATTATTGAATAATGACTTGATAAAATTATCGTATGTATCTACCAAGTTTGACGTCTCTTCCTGACTTAAGATGACAGGTGCCTGAGAAAGGATACACTCATTTGGACACCTGGATCGACTTAATTTTTTGACCATAGGGTCCGCTAACAGGGCTTCTCTTAACCCACCATAATTGGCTTTTCTGAAGTCAGGTATTAATGTTGTATTCTCTCTGATATTACCTTTCCATTGTATATTAAAATACACAGAATTGTGATCACTATTTCCTAGGTGGTCCCCGATTTCTACACTATTTATCGTATGTTCATTGTTACTGAAAACTAAATCGAGAATATTATCACCTCTAGTCGGCGTATCTATGAATTGAGATAAAAAACTATCTTGTACTACCTCAATAAACTCCTTTGAATCAGAGTCGCCTATTTGTTGCTGCCAATCTATATTACCTCCATGTACCTTAATATGAAAATCGTGGCAGATAGTATCATAGCAGGTACGGTACATACTAAACCTCGACCCCCCCCCAACTTCTCTCTCTCTCTCTCTCTCTCTCTCTCTCTCTCTCTCTCTCTCTCTCTCTCTCCCCTGCTCCCTCTCTCACTCTCTCTCTCTCTCTCTCTCTCTCTCTCTCATTCTCTCTCTCATTGACCTTTGTGGGTGACGGTTCATATCTGACCAGCTCTCCAGCCCTGGTCAACTCACCGAGGACCCAGCTCCCGACCCCCACTGCTGCTACCACTCACTACAGTATCACGGCTAAGTCAAACCTTTATCATTCTTTATTCGCCTCTACTCCATTCTACTTACAGTATTCAGGTGCAAATTGCCTCATAATGGCACCTAAGAGAATCAAAACACTCTGTTGTGGCCATAGTTTCTATGCGGAATGGATATATCGTCACGGTTTTCCCGATGAAAAGTGCTTCAAAGTGTATAAACAGGCGAGAAATTCCAGTTTCTAGAGCTACACCCTAGAAGCATTTAAAAATGAAGTGAATGAACTAAAGCTAGAAAATTGTCCCCTGAATGAACAAATAAATACGCCCAGGATTAACCACCTCTCAGGCCCTCAACCACCTTTCCAAGTAGTAAAAAGTAAAAAGACTAGGAAAAAAAACCCCCTGGCCAACAACAATAACAAAACCCCCCAAGCCCACAACAAATAACAAAAACCTCCCTGGCCAACAACAATAACAAAATCCCCCTGGCCAACAACAATAACAAAACCCCCCTGGCCAACAACAATAACAAAATCCCCCTGGTCAACAACAATAACAAAACCCCCTGGCCAACAAACAATAACAAAAATCCCCCTGGTCAACAACAATAGCAAAACCCCCCTGGCCACCAACAATAACAAAACCCCCCTGGCCAACAACAATAACAAAACCCCCCTGGCCAACAACAATAACAAAATCCCCCCCTGGCCAACAACAATAAACAAAACCCCCCTGGCCAACAACAATAACAAAACCCCCCTGGCCAACAACAATAACAAAACCCCCCTGGCCAACAACAATAACAAAACCCCCCTGGCCAACAACAATAACAAAACCCCCCTGGCCAACAACAATAACAAAACCCCCCTGGCCAACAGATTCGATGTGCTCGACTGCAATGTAGAAGCAACAATTACAGTAAATAAGATTACCCACTCCAAAATCAAGATCAACCAAAATACGAAACCAAGGCCTGCAGTGGTAAGCAGGAACGAAACCAAATCCCAAATTATCAGTGACTCCTTTATGAGAGGCCAAGGGGCCTCGTGGGCGACTCTGACGCCGGGAAGGAGATCAGTGAAAGTTATTCCATTTGCCAAATTAGACCACATAACTAATGACATCAAACAGTCCCCCATCCATCATGACACCTGCCTAATTGTGAATGTAGGTAGTAATTACACTTACGACATGGGGAAAACCAGTGCAAATGCAATTGTATCCAAATTCAAAAATCTAATCAGAGAAATGAAAAGCAAGACAAACAAATGCATAATAACTGAATCCCACCGTGTATGAAGTCAAATAAATATGCAAATATCAGGACCAAGGAGATAAACCGTTCAGTGCAGGAACTGTGTGAGCTGAACCAAGTCAACTTCATAAACTACTTCCACGATTTTGAAGGGAATGACAGGCTGTTCAAGGCTGACGGAATTCACCTCTCCCACTACAGCACCACGTGGTATTCAAGTAAGCTAAACAGCGAAATATACAAATTCCACAAAAATAAAGCTATCTCCGTTGTAAATACATCTGCTCCTACGCCTAATCCTTATTACCTCCCACCCACCCCCTTCCTCTCCTCCCTCCCACCTACACAAACCCTAAGCCCCGCCTCTTCCCCCTTTCCCCCCCTCCCTCCCTCCTCCATTATCATTACCACCCTCGTCCATCACTCACCGCCTCTCTCCCTATCCCTTCCTTTGCCCCCATCTCCCCTCCACCCCTCTCCCCCCATCCTTATCCACACCTTTCCCTCCGTCCTCTCCCATACCTTACCCTCGCACTCCCACTGCCCAGGTAAACATTCAGGTGCCCACAGAAAGGTCACCCCATCAACCCCAGACCAATGCACCAGGCCAGGTGTTCATAGCCCAAGGCAATTCTGCCACGCCAACCCGACACCCTCGCCTCGCCACAAACTCAGGTCAAATTCGTCAAAAAACTTATAAGCTCTCTACAGCCACCAAAAGTCTCTCTGCTGACAGAATCCACTATGGATATAAAGACTACAAATATAAAAACTGTTACGTCGTACGAAAAGATCAATATACTGTACTTTAATGCGAGAAGTCTACGTAATAAACCAACGAACTCAAACTTATGCTACTTAACGAAGAAAGGAAATTCACATAATTGCTATTACTGAAACATTTCTAGATATAAATAACATTGATTTCTTACACGAATATCAGATTAACTCCTATAAATTGTACCACAAAGACAGATCTTCCAAGAGAGGCGGTGGTGTTTTGCTATTTATCAAAGAAAACAGTAGTTCGTTAGAAATCACAGTTCCCTCTAACAACTCCGAACTTCTGTGTCACAATAAATAACAAGGGTATAGAAATAAATTTTTGTAGTGGTTTATCGGCACCCAACGACAACAAACAAAGAGGATATATCGCTCTACAATACATTAAATACAACTTTTTCAACAAACGAAACTCTTATCATAGGCGACTGTAACCTGCCTTATATTACATGGCATGATATTAATGGAACAGGCATAGCATACGATAGAATGATAGAATTCATTACCGAGAATTTCCTACAGCAATTACTTCAGACACCCACTAGGGGGGACAATATACTAGATCTGGTCATCACAACTCACGAAAACCTAATATCAAAACCTAGAAGTTGGTGAATTATTAACCGGTTGTGATCATAATACCACCAGGTTACAATGGAACATGGCACACCCAGCATTATTAGCGAGACACTTATACCCAACTATAACAAGGCAGATATTAGCGTCTTAAAAAATGACCTTAAAGACATTCATATGCAAGTTAAAGGCCTTAACAGCACTGACGAAATTGTGGATAAATTCAAAGAAATATTCATGAGTGCCCAGAATAAACATGTACACTCACGCATACTAAAAGTTGCTCAGGGGTGGGTCCTTCCTTCCCCTACTCCATCCTGGGCAGGTGGAAGGGGGGAGTCATGTCCAAGTTTACCCCCACCTTCCACCCCAAACTATCCCCAAGTCCGCCACCTTCCTTCTCTAGCTGGCAGTTAGTGATTAGCGACGATCGTTCTCATGTATTATATATTATTGTTAAACCATCGTTGCACATGCTTAAAATGGTCAACATTTAAATTATATTAGGAATGTATTAATACAATACAGTATACTGTATAATTGCATTCTCAAAATGAGTCTATACACAACGTGGGTTACAAGAATCTCGGCTGAAGTGGTCTTCTGCCTCTCTCTCTCTCTCTCTCTCTCTCTCTCTCTCTCTCTCTCTCTCTCTCTCTCTCTCTCAAACTACGGGGTCAGTTCATTAAAGTTTTTAAAATATGTAATGGGTTTGATGAGTATTATAGCAAAAGGTTTAGCCTCAATATGAATACAATACGCAACCATGGCTGTCAGTTGAACAGTTCAAGCAGACAGTAGCTAGTATTATGCACACTCTGTAAGGAGTGTAGTGCACTGAAAAATGTCTCTCCTTCCACTTCGAATATTTCCCCATAATGGACCGCAAGGTCTTTTAGATACTAATTATCCCTTGTAACTCGCATAACGCACACTTTCTACAACTAAGATTTAATGGGTATGAATGTGTTATATTTCCCTTCATTAGTGTGTGTGATGAATGTTGCCTGCATTCGATACACATAGAGGAGAGTTGATGGGTAAAACTATTTATTAACATTCAACGAGCGGCTAGTTTGGTAACATCTTATACATGGCAAGCAGGCAGA